>OY978218.1:2500-496077 GCA_963854785.1 Vaccinium vitis-idaea | reverse complement strand
CAGATGGAAGTTGATCATCACTTCCACCAAAATTGGAGCTGGGCTGGGGAGCACCACCACCTGAAGGTAAAGTCTCATCCAACTCCTCATGGTCTTCTTGTAAATCTCATTGCTTTCGTGTCTTTGGATATTTACATCTTTTCCAACCCTTCAGCTTTATCAATCAACAGGGCATAGTTATTAACATCTTCAGTGTTTGCCAAGTGCTTCTCAACTTCCCCAACCCTTACGATATTTTCTAGCCCTTCCAAACAGACAGTGATGATCCTTGGACCAGGGCATGCAAGCAGATCACATAATGGCTCTACACAGCCTTGGGTCACCAAGTACCTGTGATCAACGTTGAAATGCAAAAAAATTCACATTAAATTAAGTAGTCTAAGACTACCCTCATAGAGAAGGTTAAAATAAAAATACTCAGAGAATATTTATTTGTTTCTGGTGATAACAAATGCAAGGTAAATGCTGCATTAAAGCAAATCATTGCTAGGCCAATATAGAAAATAGACTTGGTCAAACATCATGAAATGTCATGATACAAAAGCAACATGTTTCGGTCGCATGGTGTGATCAGTTGCAAACCAAAAAATAAATAAAACAGTAATTAAACGAAAGAAACATTTGCATAAGTAATGGAAATTTCAAAATTCAAATCCAGTGCTTTGGCTAATGCCACCACATAGTGGCAGTTTCATTTTGGTTACCCACTTACCCTCCAGTGTGATTTAGTGGGTTGGTTCCCATAATCCCATGATCATGGCCAACGTGGGGACATCCCATGATAAGGCAGCAAGGGAGGAGAAAAAAACAGAGAGCAAAAAGTAGAGTCTGAAGGAGGAGTACGAAGCAATTTTCAGCCAATTTCAAGTGTGGGTTTCAAACTCCTTTCTCTCTCTCACCAAAAACAAAAAGTTTTCTTTGAGGGAAAGAAAAAACCACTCCCAAAATCTCTTCCAGTGAAAAGAATTTATTCCCGTACTAGAATTCTGCCTATTCTTCACTGAAATTTCTCATTCCAAAGCTGCCAATCGAAGCAAAATTAAAATGTTGTTAGAATCCGATCCAACCGCGACAAAAGCGGTTGGACGACATTCTATACATTTTGGGGCTTGAAGATATACGGTTTGCAACAGACTGATTCAGCCACGACAAAAGCTGCCGGATGGAGCGAACATAAAATCTTTTGCTTGTACAGTGATTTGGCCGCGAAAAAAGCCACCAAACAGTGAAAAAGTAAAAATAAATAAATAAATAGATTCATACACTAATTTGGCCACGACAAAAGCCGCCAATTAGTGTGAAGTTAGATTTTCATTACAAATCGATTCAACCGCGACAAAAACCGTTGAATGATTGTTATCAACAAGTTCAGCAAGTAATTAGTTTGGATGGTCTCCTATGGCGTTTAAATCGTCTCTATAGAAACCTAGCATTTCTATTTCAAGTGGCTTGAAAGTTTAAGTCCAATTAAAAAATAGAAGGAGTTAATTATGTGCTCCCAAGTTTGGACCAGTATAATTTATATTCTTCGATCACATTTGAACTTGGTACAAAGTCAGATGACTAACATTTCGTTTCCGCCAAATTGAAGTAGTGATCTAAGATCAGTCACATAAAGGCCAAATGAACCTTTCAATTGCCCATGTATTTGTTTCTCGAAAATGTTGAACGAACAAATCTTTTGAAGCCTAGAGTTCGTTACTCTAATGGGGAATTTCAGTCTACATTTTTCTCTAGAGAAACATGAAAACAAAATCTCGATTAACTTTCTGATATCATGGGTAATTTCATCTCCTGAAGTTGGGAGTTTGACCGATTTTAACGAGATATTAAGACATCTACAAATTGTTTCAGTTTTTAGAAAAAATGAGTATGAGTTCATAATCACCAAAGATCTGATTAAGCTGTGAACAAAAAACTGGGACTAAGTCTACTGGAATATATGGACGTGGCTTTAGGTTGTCATTGACGCTGGGTTTATTCCTCATCTCATAACATGCTCATAGACTCCTCGAAATGAACATTTGCAGCTGCCTTGACTAAGGTCCTAAGCAATACATTAGGTGGCAGGACGCTTAGTCAGTGGCTAGGTTGGATTACTCGGGTAGGCAGCATTGGTCAGGTAGGCGGGACTAGCAGGCTAGGTGGGGACTAGTTGGAGGGTATCTATGTTTTTTTTTTAATTTTAATTGGGGGTTTAAATATGTTATAATATAAAGTAAATGGTGTTAATAAATAAATGCACTGATTTCTGAGTTCTCTCGACAATCAACATCCCTCAATCGCAGCAAAGGCAAACCTAAATCTTGGCAATGCAAACCTCAAATAAAGTAAAAACTATGACTGAAAAACAGGAATGACGAAGCAAATAATGTGACATTGATGATATTTCGATGAATGATGACTTGAGTACTAAAAAATAGGGTATGGGTGCAAAACTACACATTAAAGCATTTGGTTTTGATGGATGGTTAGATGGATGACTGTTCGACATTTACATTTTGGATGTTTCTTGATATTTTGTTCTACTTACTCAAAACTTTGGGGAGGGGGCACTATTCTTTAAAAAATAAAAATAAAAACTGACTAGTCTTGGAGCAGACTGATCGGTGACTAGTCGGCCTAGGCGCTAGGGACTTTTCCGCCAGCCGACTAATGCCTAGAGACTTATAGAACTATGCTAGAAATAGATGAGCAACATACCTTGCTCTGAATTTGCCTCCGCCCAGATGGAAGTTGATCATCACTTCCACCAAAATTGGAGTTGGGCTGGGGAGCACCACCACTTGAAGGTAAAGTCTCATCCAACTCCTCATGGTCTTCTTGGTCTTCTTGTAAATCTTCATGGTCTTCTTGTAAATCTCATTGCTTTCGTGTCTTTGGAGATTTACAATCTTTTCCAACCCTTCAGCTTTATCAATCAACTGGGCAAGTTATTGATAAAGAGGCGATTGCCTGTGCTTTTTCAGATTGTGCAGACGACATTATGGAAGTTTTTTACCAGCGAGCCTCAGCAAATGACAACATTTCCCCAACTTATAAAGATTATGTGGCTGCAAGGAAATCGTCCCTCAAAGCATTGAAGTATTCGAGGCTTGAGGATTTGTCCAAAGACAAATCTTGTGGGATTTGTGGTGGCAAATTTTCTCTAGGCATGGCGGTTGGTCGCATGCCGTGCTCTCATGTATTTCACGCGAACTGTATTATTAACGATCTTGCGGCATCCAATGACTGTGTCAATTGTCCTGTTCCAAGGAATATTCTGGCAGCCGTTCAAAAAAGGAGTCGTCTGGCGGAATCCAAGTCGTCATTTCCTTAGCTATGCAACTTTTGCCACGCCATTACAATAGTCAACTAGCAATGGGGCTGAATTTTAGTTGACTTTTGACTACTTCTTGCCCTGTAAGAGTACTTTTTTTAAGTGTGTTTGCTTATGAACGCTATGTGGCAATGTTATTTAATATTTAGTATTTCACTTTAGACTCCTAGGAATGTTGTTATAATTCGAGATCTGCATGAACTTGACTGGATGGTAGATCCGCATGACATTTAAGAGTTGTGTTCTTCCTTGGTAAGAAAAGGTTTTGTAGTCTCTCACTCTCACATTATGTTTAAGAGTTGCCCTTATTGGTTATATTTTGACTAAGTCGTTGAATAGTCGCTTGAAACTTAGGAAACAATTATAGCGAATTACTGTGTTAAGTTGTTCCTAGAGAACTCCTTTTGTCTGCTTTTCCATTCAAATGCTGCTTATTTTGACTCATGGTGGCTGAACGGAGCATGAATTGCTTTGATTTGCAATCAACTGTCACTGAAAGTAGGATTGTAGCTTGATATTTAGCAATTAAGGTAATTTCCTAAGTCTTTAACTCAAGCAATCACTGGGTCCACAACAGTTATACCTGGTGTAGCATTAGTATGGATATCATCTATGTTTTGTGGTGTATTCATCTCTAGTTGGATGGTTTCTGAGAAGCTGTTCACCTGAAGATGTTGAATTGCCAGAAAAGGGGAGCTTTGCCTCCACCCGATTACTCACCTGCCAGGCCGTCACCACCTCCCCATCACCCAATTCCAACCCAGTCAAATTATCTGCCAGCGTTCATGGACTTCGCGAGATACACACTTACCACTTAACATATATTCCGATGACCCAACTCCTCCACCAACTCCAGCAACTGTCCCCTCACCACCAGAGCATGGCAGCCTTTCCCTTTCCCTAGCACCGCATGAAACTACCCCCTTCTATATGCGAGGCCTTGGGATTTATCTTTGGCCAAAGTATGTGCGGTTTGTTCGGACAATTTTCTGCAGGTATGTTGGTTGCTTGCATGCCTTGATTTCATGCATACCACGGGGACTGTGTTATTCACGACCTTGTGGATGGCCTATTGTGTCCCATATGCAAACTTTAGAGAGCGTCTAGTGTCCACGATGTCATTTTCAGTTTTGAGCTACTTTCTCCCTGAAAATGCTCTTTTCTACCGTGGATGTTTTAGGCATTTGATGATTATTGTTATGTGTCTTAGTCGCTGCCTGTGTATTTGATGATTAATGTTAAGCTCTAGGCAGTCCCGTGTGACCTGCGGTAACCGTAATCCAAGGTTTCTGCTGCCGTGGATGATGGTACTGGATACTTTATTATCACTGTGTCTGCTTTTGCCATGTGATAAATATTTTTATTTAAAAGTTTCGACATCTAAGAGTTGATTGTTATTTTCATATAGATTTTTTATATTCCCTGGTAAAATAATACTGTACTATGTTTGTGTCTGGAATCTGGATTGTTACGATAATAGGATACTGCATCAATCACGTGAGGTTGATAACTAGATGAAGCTGGGAGTAATAACAATCGTCTATTGCCATTTCAGTGATAAAGACCAAACTATTGACGCGTAAAAATCCAATACCACGTATATATTGTTAGTCTTTAACTGTGTTTAATTTGATCTACTCATATAATCTTTTTGACCATTGTCATCACATTACTAATTTATTAGTCTTCAACTGTGCTTAACTTGAGCGCCAAACTAGTTTCTTTTTATCACTTACACGAGAATGTTTATTCTTCCTGAGAAGTTGACAATAAAAATTGTCTCAGCCATTAAGATGATCGGGAAAAAATTATTCATGCAAAAAAATAAGTTGATCGGACATTGTTAGCAATCTTAAAATGTTACCATATACTTGAGAACAATGAATCTTTAAAATTCTTTCAATTATTCAATTGATTTGAATCAAAGACTTTATCAATATCCAATTGATCTGATTTTTTTGGTTTTTTTGTATGATTGGTTGATACATCTTGAGCTACAAAACAAATGACTCGAATTGTAAAAATATGTTGTGCAACCTCACATTAGTGAGTGGTGTGTTTGAAAAAGTGTGTCCGAGCCGTTGATCTCGGTAATTAACAGCTCAGATGTTATTTTGACAATGGACATCTCCAATCAGCATGATGCTAAGATAAAATCAGAACCATTAAAAATACGTCCGACGGCTCAGAGGTTTTGAGGTCTCAAATTAAGAGATGGTTTGCAACTTGCACTCTCGGAAAATATTAAAAAGCTACACGTGGACGTAACTCAAATCCTTGTGTAACAGAACACCACTCATCCCCCGCTTTTTTTTTTTTTGTTTTGTCATTCGTCATTCTTAATCTATTACATGGGGAGGAGGGAATGGGACTCGATCCCAGGATGCAGTGTGGGGCATCTGAGAGTTCTACCACATGAGCTAGCCACCACTTGCCACTCATCCCCCTCTTAGTAACATCATTTCTGACTGCAAGTTCTTCATGGAGCAATTTGAAGAAATATCCATCATGCATGTTCATCGTAAGGCGAACAAATGTGGAGAGGCACTTACCTAAGACAACCCAATCTCCGTTGGCAACTATTATTCAGCTTATGTATGAAGGCAAGCTGGGGATCACATGCCCAAGACTTGTTTCTAATACACCTTCTTTAACAAAGAGAGAGAGAGAGAGAAGATTCCATATAGAAATTGAGCATAAATTATCCATTGAACCAAAATTGAAAATCATAGATTAAAAGATGAATTCCTTGAAAGGTCAAAGTGAATGAAAAACTAAGTTTAAAGGGCGCAAATATAGTTGAAAGTGAAAAACAATGAAACTTAATGAAACAAGTGTAATTTACCCGCATCACAATAACCTATAAATAGAACGGAGCCGGTAGATGGACTCATTGTTATGTTGGCAATCCCGCAGTGGGTCGGTCCCCATTGAAATCCTCTTCCTTCGCTTCTTCATGCTCCGACTCTCGAGTCGACTGCGCATCTACGATTGATAGGTATGTTTACGTCTGATTCCTGTTTGATTATGTTTTTTAATTGGTAGGTACCGATTTTCATATTCAATATCCGTACACGTGTGTGTGATTATCTAGACTGGAGTCTAATTGAACTATCTGCTTGGTTTCTAATCGTACTAGGATTCGGGAGAGCAATTAGGAAGAATAGAATCCACATTGAAGCCCAAAGTGTTAGAATTTTGATGCAGTTTCTCCCTTTCAGATTCTATTATATTTTGTTCTGTTTTGTTGTAGTACGTTTCCAAACCGTCTTTCTTGTTTAGTTACATATTACTACTTTGTGCGGTTTATTTATGTGTTTCTCCATGTTTTAAGGTGTATCCGATTGTTACGACATGAAGGCTAGGTATGATTGTAGTTGCCGGCAGGATGATAGCATTATCCCTGATCATCTACGTGAGGGATACAGTGGCTTTCTCATCAATTTGCAGATTCGCCATGTACTTGAAAGAGCTAATGGTGATGATCCAGTGGTGCTGGGTTCGTTTGGGGAATTGATTCAGTATCACAAGGTTGACTTTCCCACGGTTGAGTTCATGGATGGGGTGGTGGCTTTTTCTCTTAATTCATGCACAAAAGTGAATATACCAGATGGATTCATACTAAAGGTTGCACATCAGGTAATGAGTTTGGCCAAGTCAATGTCGAACAATGCTGACAATGGAGGCATTGAGAAGGTAATGCCAATTTCTGTGAAAATTGTGATTAGGAATTGGCAAGAACCCCAGGAGAGTGAGCAAGAGGCGATAGCCCGGGCTTTTTCAGAGTGTGCAGATGACATTATGGAACAGTTTTACCAGCGAGCCTCAGCAAGTGACAACGTTTCCCCAACTTATTTAGAGTTTGTGAACTCAAGAAAATCATCCCTCAAAGCATTGGAGTATGTGAGGTTTGAGGATTTGTCTTCGGCCAAATGTGGGATTTGCCGTGACAAGTTTTCTGTAGGTATGGTGGTTGGTCGCATGCCGTGCTCTCATGTATTTCATGCAAACTGTATTATTGGCCAACTTAAAGTATTAAATCACTGTCCCTATTGCAACTTCCGACATGCCATAAGGACAGTCAACTAGCAATGGTGCTGAATTTTAGTTAACTTTTGAGTACTTCTTACCTTCTAGGAGTATTTTCTATGAGTGTCTTTGCTTATGAACGTTGTGTGGCGATGCTATTTAATATTTGGTACTATTTCACTTTAGACTCCTATGAATGAATTGTCATAGTTTTTTATTTGCGTTCAACTGACTGGATGGTAGATTAGCATGACATCTAAGAGTTCATTGTTATATATAAGCTTCTTTGTTCTTCCTTGGGAAAAAAAGGTTTTGTACTCTCTCTCTCTCTCTCTCTCTCTCTCTCTCTCTCTCTCTCTCTCTCTCTCTCTCATATTTTTAAGAGACCCTTATTTGGTATATTTTGACTCAATTGTTGAATTTTCGTTGATAATTATGAAACAATTATAGTGAATTACTGTGTTGAGTTGTTCCCAGGGGACTCCTTTCGTTTGCTTTTCCATTGAAATGTTGCGATTAACTATCGCTGAAAGTAGGAGTGTAGCTTGGTATTTAACAATTGAGGTAATTTTCTTAGTCTCGACCCAAGCAATATCAACTATCAATGTGTTATAGTATTTTTTTTTGTGGTCCACAACAAGAATTACTGTTGTAGCACTAGTATGGATATTGCCCATGTTTTTTGGTGAATTTATGTCTATGGATGGTGTCTGAGAAGTTATTGACCGGAAGCTGTTGAATACTCACCTGTCACCGCCTCTTCCCTCCACCAGAGCATAACCACCTCCCTGATCACCCAATTCCACCCCTTTCAAATTTTATCTGCCAACGTTCATGGACTTCGCGAGATACATACTTACCACTTCCATATTTTCCGATGACCCAACTCCTCCAGCAACTCTCTCCCCTCACCACCAGAGCATGGCGGCCTTTCCCTAACACCACATGAAACTACCACCTGCTGAATGCACCTTGAATGTGAGGCCTTATTTTTGGCCAAAGTATGTGCGGTTTGTTCGGACAATTTTTCTGCAGGTATATTGTTTGCCTTTGCCAATTGATGATTAGTTAGTAGTCTTAGTCGTTGCTAAAGGTATGGCAGCAGTCCGGCCTGTATGACCAGCAGCTTCTCATCTAGACCCTAATCAGAGTTTCCTGCTGCTACTAGTGCTCATATCCTTGTGGTATTTTGTGGATATCTTGGATTCACTGCAATAAAGCTTTCGATTCAACAACATTCAAACCTCTGCGGAGGCCCGGAGGGCAATGCATTTTGGTAAATGCAATGAGATCAGTACTACTACAGATCGCGCTCCCAAAGTTTCAAAAGTTCAGAGTGTAAGTCGTTGCCAAACCAAACATACATGAAGATACATAGTACTTCATTCCCTTCATTTGCGTTTGACATGAATGATCTAAAGGCAAATGTTTTGCTCCGCAGGAAAAAGAGAACCTAACCATTGGCATTAACATGAATGATGTATGTACAGTTTATGAAAACCTCACCATCCATTTCGCAGCAAATTTTTCTCACCGTCTGCTTAATAATAAGACAATATATACAGGATTAATCAATTTCTCAACGAGGTTGATCACGAGAGTATTGTTTGCAATCAGTTTCTTAACAAATACATAGGAACGAAAGTTAACAACAAATTAACCAAAATAGGGGTCCTAGAGCAAGCACAAAGGGGAACATGTCACCGGCTTCTCTCCATTGTATTCCTGATGCGTTGCAAAATACGAACAAACTCATAAAACAATGAGAAGTCAAAATCTCCAAGGCTGTCACTATTTGTAGCCGTTGTAGGAACTTTTGACGAGTGAGTGTAGGAGTTTTGACAAATGATAAAGTCAAAACCACCAAACTTCGCAATTAGGTCCTCGAGCTTGTTACTGGCTAGTTTCTGAATGCTCTCAATCTGAACCAAATCTCCAGTTTGACCGGATATCTGCCACCATTTCTTGAGAACTTTCCGCTTCGTTTCACAAGGCTCCACAGAAACTACACCCTTTAAGTGAATGCCCAGACGGTGCAGAGAAATTTCAGCACCGCCAATTCCACTGTAAACTGAAAATACAGTGATCCCTCCCGGAAACAAAGATTTTAACATGGACAGATGGTAACCCAAGGTGTCTGTTTGGAAGCAATTTTTAAGGGATTGAAGTCTCTCCCTTAGACTAGACTCAAACGGACGGGTGTGATGCAACGGGTATCCCAGTATTCGCTCCAGATGTTCCGGCTCCATGGGGCCAAGTTTATTATGACCAAACCAAACAAGGTTTGATGTCCGGCAATGATGGAGGATGTCTCTCTGCTGCTCTACTGAAGGCAACCCTCTGGAATTAGTTAATATCGTTCCAAGCCTATCGCATAACGGGGAAATTCCAGAAATTTCTGAACTGATGCAGCCCAATTGCTTCCTTACATCCCACGATGGCCACCATTTCTTCGTATGCGGTATTGCTTCTTGTATGGTCATTGGAGGCTTTGGAAGAATATGAAACCTATTCTTAGAAGGAAGATTGTGTACATAACCTTCCTTCCTAGTCAAGGCTGAAAAGAACTGGCTGTTCGCAAATTCTGGCTCCATTCCATATAAGAACTGTGATATCTTCATCCAAGAGTCTCGCGACAAATTCATTACATTTCCATAGAAGAAATATGGACGCTTAGATACCATTTGATCAACACTCTTGGATGACATCGCTCGGGAAAGTTTAGTAGACGTTTCAAATTCATCCATATGTTCCGTTTTACGGCCACGCTCTCTTAGGGGTACAGGTGCGCGAGAGCTGCTGGAATTAGAAGCAAGGAAAGAATTAGAACCCACTTTCCTTGCTTCTAACAAAATTGGTCCAAGAGAACTGCTCAAATCTTCATCATACTCTTGCTTAGGCCTTTTCAAACCGCTCAACTCATCAATATATTCTTCTTTTGGTCTTTTTCCTTTGTACCTCCCTAAGTCAATGTCCATATTATGAGAAACACCTCCTGCACTAAAGTCTTCAGTCTTTACTTTCATTGGATCAAAAGAACAGCTTCCTAGATCATCTCTCACCCCTCTAGCCCATGACCTATAATTAGTTCGACTAGTTGAATAATTCCTGCTGAAAGAGCTGAAAAGATGCTGCAAGAAACCAAAAAGTATTCTTGTCAGTAAACCAGCCAATAGAAGCAACAGGAGCACATACGTCCACATTACCACATTAAAGCAAGAGGAGAACCGATAAGCAATAAAATTGCTTAGTAACAGTCTTACACAAGACTAAGGCATCCTCAGATACGAAGCTAACAAGAACACTTGGAAGCAAAACAAAATTGAGCTCTCATTTCAATTTATTGCTCAGATCTAGCCAGCATTTTCTCATCTAGAAAAATCCAATGCAGGTTTTGGCTCAAAGGGGATTCATTAGAACTGTCAAAACCAAAAGCATAAACATCAAGGCAACTGCACTAGAGTTGCAAGATCTGCTCCATCAACTTAATCACAGAGAGTATGCTTACTAATAGTTTAGACTTTCGAGGCAAGAACATTTATTCAATGGTAATGAGAGAGAGAGAGAGAGAGATTCTTTAGCGGTTATATACTAAGCAAATGAGAAGATCAGTAAACAAACATAGCCAGTAATAGAACAGGATAAGAACCTTGTAACTGGAATTGCAAGGACCAGCAATTTCATCTGCACAAATTGAGTCGGCAAGTTCGGTAATCTGAACTTCTGAACCTGAAAAGAAATCACAGGAGAGTTGGCAGCAAACTGTTTATGCATTCCTGACCAAGAACATGGATGACATGACTACTGAGTAAAAACAAAAAAATTCTTACGAAACCAATCATTGTCAGTCACATTCCTAAAAGAGATGGCACCATAGAAAAGAGAGATTTTATGTTGGGAAAAAGAATTTGATGAGACAATTCCATCATATAAATAAGCAACAGAAGGACATGTAAGGAAGGACCTAGGTTCTTAGAAGGCAAATTAAACAGATATCACCCGTCTCTACAGGCAGTCCACAAGAAGGACAGAAAACAAAGTTAAGGAGCCATTCAAGCATTATAGCTTTGTTTGATGCCCATTGCACGTGTCATTGAGCCCCAGTTGTACACTCCCTTTGTTCTACGAACCCTTGTTGATTCTGAACTTCATTCGTGAAGGAACTGGACTTTTGACGGGCCAGCCCTTATGGTTTCAGTCTTATTTTGTTTTTAAACAGGGTTGTTTGGAGAGAGAAAAATCTTCATTTCCATATTGAAAACCAATCCACCCATACTGAGCCAATCCAACCAGGTTAAGAAAACTTGAAGTGTCCCAATGAAACACAATCCTCTCATGTGCTTAGTAACGGTCCTTCCGCAGTTCATTTCGATAAACAAAGCCGGTGATTTGTAGGTCTCAATGAGAATTTGTTATAGCGGCTATTTGTTATAGCGGCTAAGGGTCCATTTAATCTTTTCTTGCATTATCATGTAGCTCTCAGCTTTAATAGTCCATTCATGTTCTCTGTATAGGGGAGAATGGACTTTATTTCAAGGTTTCGCATCTAATTTAAAGACAGCCTATAAAGATTCTACATGAAGGTAATGATAACATTTTACTCTGAAGAGATACTGAAAATAAGATAAGATATTCCCTGGAAAGAGATACTGATATTTGAAGTGAAAAGAGAATAATCACATAAAAAGTGACCTAAAAAGTGGTAAAAGAACTTCAGCACTGCATACGGTTTCAACATTGTTGATGCAGAAAGTAGTGCACCAGATTGAATCCAAATGTCATTTAGATCAGCCCATATTTGCCAAGAGGCCCAAGACTCATCGATTACATTCATTGTGTGGTACTCGTTATTTATGTGACCAGCAAGTTATGTAAAATCACAGGGAAATATTCTCAGTTAAGAACATCAGAGATTCAGAACACTAAGCAACTCGAAATTATATTATATGCAAGAAGCCAATAAAGCCAATTCAGCATAACTAAGGACAACTAAAGAGAAAATAGAAAGAGCATCAGCAGCTAAAAATGGTCACTTGTCATTAAAGGAAAGAAAATTGGAGAAAAGTAAATAATAAAAAGAATCGGAGAAGGAAAGAGAAGATGTAAAGTAAAAAAAAAAAAAAAATTAAGAGCTGAAGAATAGTAGAGGAAGAAAAGAAAAATTGAAGGACATAAGTTGCTGTAAAAAAAGTCACCCAAAGGGCTCATGAAAAGTGATGTATGCTGAAATATTGTTTTTCCTGATAACTCACCATACTTCTCAATTGCTGCAGAAATTTGATTTTCGGAGAATCCCATTTCAAGCAAACGAAGTGTCTTGTCCATAGTTCCAAACAACGATTCAGTAGAAGCTCCCTGTAGATTTTATTTATTTCGTGAGTTCCCCATTTGGTAAAATCTATTAAAATCAACACTTGCTAAAATCAGCAGATGAGGAAGAATCTTTGCTAAAATCGAAGATTCTTTTGAGAGCTAAAATCAAAGACTTTAGCAAATGGCTTCCTCATTTGCTAAAATCAACTGTTGATTTTAGCAAATACTGATTTTAGCAGATTTTATCAAAAGAACATAGGCCATAAAGTCAGAATAAGTAAATGATCTATGACAAGATGGCAATGCATGAATGCATAGTTACATAATCCGATTGCTAAAGTCAACACTTAGCATCATGCAGCTAAAACCATAGCCAACCACATTGCCCTATAGGTAGAATCAGCGCTAATCTACGCATCCACTACAAATTGACAACCATTCAATGAACTGATCAATCACCACTAACTGGTTTTTCATAACTTCAGAGGCATATCCCTACATTCATACTATTGCTTAGCTAGAATAATATATCTTTTACGTCTTCCAATTGTTTTATTTTCTCTACCCGACATGTACATAACTTGTCCCATTTGCAGCCCTCTCAAATATGAGATGGCAACATGTTAGCAAAATTAAACCACTGCTTCAAACGGCAGTAAACCACAAACGTAAGCCATGACTTCACCATTATAAAAATATGAGTTTGAAACTATCATTGCTTAACCAAAAGTGTAATTCAAGATAATATAACAATGGAATAATAATCAAAGACCTCCATTGTTCCTTCATTGCCATGGTATGCGCCATCCTTATCTAGGTTTTCAGCAATCTGAGCAGCAAAGATAAAGTCCACTAGCTCGCTGATGGGAGCATCTCCACCTGATACACGGCATCAAAATTGAAAAGGTCAATATCACAACTCCACATTTGTTGCAACAATAAGTACAAAGGTGCAGCAAAAAGTTCTGTTAACCATAATGGTGTTTGGCATAACAGAAACAGGGAGACATTGTCACCCAGCCCTACGGGTAACTGATGAACAGCATACCTCACATGAAAAATAATACTCATATTTGGCAGACAGAAATCATAGGTTTCTTTTCGCGGAGGAATATGCATGAAAATATGAGCACATAAATAAAAGCTTATACTAGGAAATATGAACACCTATTGCGCAATTAAAAAACCTCTAAAAATCTAGAGATGTTGACATGGCTACCAAAAGTTCGTATGGAAAGCAGGTATCATTCACACACTCGTGAAAGTCTACTGAAAGCAAGACAGATACAATATGAATTGCATGTGAATGACATAACGAATCAGAAGTAAATCTAGTCAAATAGGAAGAGCAAAAATGCACAGATCCATATGGTACGAAGATTCCTCATCAGCTCTACATGAAATTTTCGTTTGGTACAAGGGCTGCCAAACACATCATAAGCTAAGCTTGTGCTGAAAATACCGAAGGCAGGCGAAAAGAAAGATTTATTCTTTAAAAACCAACACCAGAAATATTTGCATACCAAGTTTATTCATTGCAAAATTGATTTCGTCAACAGAGAAATTCATCATTAGCAAGGACGCTCTTCTATCATCATTAACTCCATCAAGAATTTCAGGCTCCTGCATTGGTTTGAGGATCAGGCCAAACCACAGATAACTTAGGCAATTCAGAAACTTAACAAAAACACTTGAATAGTGATTATATATACTCCATTTCGCATACATAAAAGACTAGTACTCAATTAATTCAAACCAAAAGAGCAGAACAATCACACAAAAGTCATTCCAAATGCACCTCTTTTGGACATATAACCCCTTCAATGTTGGGGGAACAGCTTGTGTCCTTGTCATCACCAAAATCAAGAATTTCAGGCTCCTGCATTGGTTTGAGGATCAGGCCAAACCGCAGATAACTTAGGCAATTCTGAAACTTAACAAAAATACTCGAATAGTGATTATATCTACTCCATTTCGCACACATAAAAGTACTCAATTAATTCAAACCAAAAGAGCAGAACAATGACACAAACGTCATTCCAAATGCACCTCTTTTGGACATATAACCCCTGCAATGTCGGGGGAACAGCTTGTGTCCTTGTCATCACCAAACAAGCCATCCAGAGAATCTGATGATTCCGAACATGGTTTCCGAAGAACCTGTTTCATTTCCAAGCAGTCATTTACCCTCCTTCCAAATACTTTGCATTAGACAAAGAGCAATACTGCCAATACAATTGAAAACTTAAGAAATGATGTTTTGATGATCTTCTTTCTTTGTCCACAGAGAGAGTAAACTATAACTAAAAGGAGAATATCCTTGCAAGTTCAGGTTTAGCTTGTACTGAATGTATTTTGGTTGAAAATTCACGTGGCTCTCTTCCACAATATTTGACATAAAAAAGGGGATAACTACGTATTCTAACCATGGCGGAGTCTCTATATTTATGTATAACATCATACAGTCGAGAAACAAGAAAAAAAATAATTCCAATAAGATTGTTATCGGACGGAGAATAAAAAGGAACGGAATTGGAGGACAATAAGTCCACCGCAAAGAAAGAAAATGTCATTCAACTTATAGAAAAACGCCACACCTTCCCAAGTAAAAATAGATACCAAAGAAGAAAATAGTATTCCACAACCAAGATGGCAGCAAATACCTCTTCCGGATGACTTTCTGCGGTGATATCATCCTTGTTGTCACCAAATAAGCCATCCAGAGAATCAGAAGATTCGGATTGTGGATTCTGAAGAGCCTATTTCACGTGTGTCATTACAGAGATATTATGGATTCGTTGCCGACAGAAAAAAAAATCAAGATTATCCCACACAAGAAAGGTTCACTTACAGAATATGCAAAAAGTGTCTCCAGTATTAAGTCAGCGTCGTCTTCACCTAGAGTGGAAAGGAAAAACATTCATTGTGATCAAGACCATCAAAGACAAAGGTACACTTTCTTGATAAACAAAGATAGAGATTGGAGATAAATAATGTTACAAAGTTTGCTTTTGTGCACAAATTACGTACCCTTTTCTTCAATAACTTTGTTAACAAGCGAGTGTGCGAATCCCATTGCTATGAAAGAAGATCTTAAATTGCTCCCTGATGAGCTTGCAACATTCTCCTAGAATACATAATAACAGACAAATAAGAAGATCCATAAGAATACTGAATTATCAGCACAAGTATCGATTGTCAAAAAAATTAATGGCACAAATAAATGGGGCAGAAAAGCAACTACAGTCCAGAGGAATCACAAATTTATTTCACATGGTGAGAGCCATAATGTGTAGATTAAGATATGGAAACAGATATAGAAAAAGTATGAAAAACTGTGAAGGTTCCCCCTTTAGTCGACCTGTCCATAGTGAAACCAAATAGCTCCTAAGAAACACACGGAATATCAAGCTTTTAGGTAGCATACTCTAAATTGTTCTTTCCCAATAGCATAGCTTGTTAAATGGAACGAGGACAAATAAATGGACATGCTCCGGAAAATCCGTACAGCTTCTGTGGGAAAGGTTTCTTTCTAGACAAGATGGAGAACGAGAGTTTTGAAACAGGTAAGAAACTTATAGATCTAGTCTTATAACTCAGCATATGGTACCATATAATCTTCTTGTAGTCTATCCACCATCTTTTGTTCAAATTTCGAAGTTGAACAAAATATGTGTTGCACAATTATTACTATTCATGCTTTTTGACGTGTATTTGCCAAAGTTGTTTTTGAACGGGTTGTTGTACCTTGAGCACAACTAATTGTTCATGCAAGCGACCAAACAACTGTTACAATGACCCTTTACTTCCCAACAGGCTGTGATAGGTACAATGTGAAAACAAATGGAGTTGAAACAAATACTTACCACACATTACTATGAAATGTCATAAAAGTTAACTTGAAAATTGGATAGATCCAAATTAGTATGGCAGTAATGAATTGTGTCCAAGAATAAGCCATACCGCATTATGCATTGAGTGCATGTTTTCTGATGGTAATTCCATGTCTGAAACCTCAATCTTTGGCATGGTCCTCTCAAAATTTGGCATGGTGACTATGCTTACTGTTCGGTCCTAATGAATTTTTCTTTGTCCGGAAAATCTGGTACCCCACACCACAAAACAAAATCAGAATTAAAGTGGGGTATTTCCGGGGCCGCCAATAATTTCACGTTAAGATGTTGCATACAATCACTATCTTCATTTCTAGCTGAGGAAACTGCAATGAGTCTCTGCAAAAGAAATAAGCATAATCAGCATGTGGATGCATGAGGCAGCAGCCGCAGCACTGAATGTATACTATGACTGGAGCACAATGGTTTGTTGGAAACAAAATCTATTAATACAAGTGCATCCCTCCCGGCGAAAGTGAAAAGGATAAGAAGATGAGGTTGAAAAAATTTAGGGCTTCCATCAAACCACTCAAGAAATTCATGTCCATACAACTCTGAGTAAAAAATGCAACTCTGACTCATTCATCACAAACCATATTACTGCGATATGATCAGCAAAGCTGACCAATGTACTTAGGGAACAAGCAACAACGGTGAAGTCCGATTTAAAGACTTTTTTGGGATTATGAAGAAAGATACCATTTCATAGTACTATAAAACATATTACTCTGTGGCAGTGAGTAGCAAAACCACCAAAGATGGATGCACGGAATTCTACCATTGGTAACAGAAAATTTAACAAATCCAACTTCTGCCTTCGTTTAAAATATAGAGTTCTTACAATTACAGATAAAAGGTAGGGGAAATAAAATACATGCTGTTTGGATATAGCCTTCACAAACCACTCAAGACCCCGTGATTTCATGGGGTTCTGTCTAAAATTGGCACAATAAATTTGCTATCTTGTAGTCCTCGACCTATAATTCTGATTCCTAGAAGAGTAGGCAGTGAATGATATGGAAAGCGACGGGACCACAAAAGATTTGACTTCTCCGCCATGCCGATCCCTTAAAGCTGATGAGTTCGAATGGCTCCAAATTTCCCAACTGATGGTAGTTGTAACAGGTGTGAGCATGAGTCGCAAGACTTGTCCTTTGTGATTGTATTAGTCATCTGAAAATCTCTAAGCCCACTTATTCCTAGTTCTGAATTTCACCGTGATGGCACTGGGCCTAAGCTTATCTTCCCCTAAGTGATTTCAAAGTGTCACAATGTTGTTTTAGGAAACAGATTGTCTTCCCCTGTTTCCGCCTACGTATATAGGACATTTAATGCTAATCTCTTAATCAGGCGCGTGATGTTTAATGCTTTTTCAACAATGTTAAAACTTGGTGCCGTAGAAGTTAGAACTGAAGTTGCCGAGTTATCCAAAGACTCTAAACTCAATGGGAAGCAAACTATACTTCTGATTGGATTTCCACCCGTTCTGATAATCTCCCCAAAGGTTCAACAGTATTTCTCTCCCCGTCCTCATCGATGTGCTCATCAACAATCCAACCATCTTGATGGTCTGAAAAACTAAAAGACCATGTTTTTCACATCCTCGGCATAGAGAAGATTGTTACTTTGTGGGCATCGACAAAGTCCCCGGACAACGTAAGGGCAATATTTTCTTTTGGTCCTCAAAGGTAAGAGACAAGATGATGATGATGATGATGATGATTTTATCTCACTTCAGCTCAAATGTGCATGTGTATGTAGGAACATATACAGCTAATAAGGACAATGAAGCCCAATACCATCAATTTCAAGCAAATGTAATTCAAAAACGGAAGAAATTAGCCGGACATCGAATTTTAAACCACGTCAAATTAACATTAAGAAAACAAATCTTTAGACACGAACATATCATGTGAATGCATGCATCTACAGGTAGAAGGCGAGAGAAGAAATTTCTTGAGCAAAGAGATCAAAAGTCGAGGGTAGCGAGCCCAATCTGGAAATAACAAATTCACACAAAAACAAGTGTTTAGCTTGAAAAAATAAGAGAGAGGGAGGGAGAGGTGTAACTGATCGGAGAATTCAGGCAGGGGACATCAGCGAGCGGAGCTAGAAGAAGGCGAATCCGATTAGAGCGGCGCGTGAGACACACTTGACGCCGGCGGTGGGGTAAAACAGACTGCTAAATTCGATTTTCAGAGAAAGCTGAAGAAAGGGGGAGAAGCAGAGTTGGAGAGTGCACGGGATATTTAACCACTCGCGTTGAGTTGAGATGACGCTGGGTTGTCACGTGTTTTGGACGAGGAGCTTATTCATCAGTTTTGGAAAAATTAATCAGTGTTCGGGGGAAATTTTTTGCATAGGGATTGAGTAGAGACACGTGGCGTCCGGCATCTAATCCGAACCATCTAAAACATGTTTGGACGGCTCAAATTAAGTGTCGGACACTACATGTATATACTCTATCCATAACCAAAATTTTCTCGTCTCATGGACCCAGGCAACCTTTTTACCACGCTGGTCCGAGGGTGGAGTTTATAGCTCCACCCCAATGCATTATATACTAAAAGAATTCTGAAGCATTACGTAACGGTTCTGAAGCCACCAAATATGTTCAATATGAAATAGGGTCCAATTTTTAATCAGTATGATTCAATTTTGGGTCATCGGTGGCAAATTCACAAGAAAAATTGGGAGAATGTCATCCACTTCAAATTTAACGTCTCATATTTCCCTCAATAGTAAAGAAGTTACATTTGTGTGGAACACAAACTAATGAATTGTGCAAAAGATGTTTAAAACTGCAAGTGTTTATTTGACCTTTTACAAGTGTAGCGTGTTGGTATAATTATTGATATCAGATTAAGCTAATTTTTGACGGAAATGACTTCCTTTGTAGAGCTATGATGCACAAAGTTGAAGCATTAAAAGCTGAAGCGGAATATATTTCACGTGAATTAATTCTCATATGAAAGAACCCTAATTGAATTGTTAAATGATGCGGTTTTTCTCATTTTAAATTTGTCACGTGAAAAAGTAAGATGCCAAACCATTTTTCTTGATTACTTTATTGGATGAGACCTTCAATAGTGTTCAAAACAAAATAAAACATAGAAATCTATTAGAGTGTGCTTTCAAAAAGATTAACATCAATTATTACATAAATTTCTTTAAAAAAAATTAACAGATCCATTTTGAAAATAAAATTATATGGGGTACTCTAATGACTAATGTGTTAGGTTTTTGGTAGGGGCGCAAAGAACTGAGCTTCTCGCGAACAGTTCTTGGCTTGGCTCGGTTCGTTTAGTAAACGAGTCGAGCTCAATACTCGAAAGCTCGGTTTGGCTCGCAAAATCTCAACTTGTTTGCATAGACTACACTTGTTTAAACAAACTCGTAAGTAAATTAAACTGGCACGTTTAGTGCTTCTAGTAATTTGTCGGCATAGAGTTGGCGTTTAACCGATTGGAAAATGGTTTGGACTTTGGACAAAGCTTGGAAATTGTGGTTCTTACTTCTCCAACTATCAACCAAATGGTGGGTCCCAACTAAGTAGTCAAAGGGTCAACCATCACTTATTTGCATCAGTGTACTATGAAACACTATCACAATTTTTTGGCCCATTAAATGTACTTTCAGAAGAAAAGAAAAAAAATACCATTTTCAAGTAGATGTATACTATAATTTCCATCGTCGGTGGTGTATAATTTTCGAACCCTTCTACGTGCACCGACCCACATGCACCGACGGCGTACCGACGGTGTAGGTGCCGCCGTTGTGGGTCCCATACGATCGATCCGAGCCGTTCATCGTTCTCAGAATCAAATTCCGAGTGGGCCAACGCGAGAATCGAGGCAATCGGACGGTTGTATGAGCTCAATCCAAAATCACCCCATTTCACTAAAAAATGTGAAATGGGGGTGATTTTGGATTGAGCTTATACAGCCGTCCGATTGCCTCGATTCTCGCGTTGGCCCACTCGGAATTTGATTCTGAGAACGATGAATGGCTCGGATCGATCGTATGAGACCCACAACGGCGGCACCGACACCGTCGGTACGCCGTCGGTGCATGTGGGTCGGTTCCCTTATCTTTTTCGATAATTTTTTTTTCCTTGTATTTTCGGACCGATAGTGTCTTTTTTTTTTTTAGTGTAATAATATAAGTTTTCGGTTCAAAAAAAAAAAGTAGATGTATAGTACTACTGTTTGCTTACTGTTTGCTTTCAGGGAAAAAAAAAAAATCGTAGTTAATGTATGATATTAAAATTAATATTGAAAATATAATGGAACAGTAGGAATTGTTATTTGTTAGAGATAAGTTCTAAAAGTTCATAATCTTATTTTATTCTGACTTTTCAAATTTTACTATATCTGTAAAACATCTTATAATCTACATTAAAAACACGAGAAATAAAGTAAGAAAGGGAAAATATTTATTTCACTATATCTGTAGAACATCTTATAATCTACGTTAAAAACGTGAGAAATAAAGTAAGACTGGCAAAATATTTATTTCTACTTAACTATAATGCACGGAAATTCCTTTTTCTTTGTAGGTTTGCAGGGAGAAAATGGGAGATGGAGAGCTGAATTTCCAGCAACCAATGATAGTAGGCAAGAAAAAGAAAATCATATGTATCTTGACTCATTGGTGGCCAAAAAAAAAAAAACGAAAGCGGGAAAGGAAAGATTTCACACATTGTATTCCTCTTAAATCAGCCAAACACCTCCATAATCCCCCACAAAAGACACAAGACAGTAGAAACAGCTGAACATACAGCAGACCAACCCAAAGAAGGGCTGTAAAAAGGAAAAATCAAATAGGAACACTAGTAAATAGAGTACTCTATCCGTCCGTCCCATGATTTTAGTCTTTTCTGAAACCGTGTCATTTTAATTAAAAAAAAATCAAAAGCACTTCCGTACATAATGTTTTGACCTTTTCGCACCAATTTCAAGGTCTTTCAATTGGCACGAACAAAGTTTAAAAATTATGCAAAAAAAATACTTTGCTTTTTGACGCGCAAAACAACACGGTTTTCCAAAAAGAAGTAAAGTATGGAACGGAGGGAGTAAACATACCATCATCAAACTTTAGTTTTGCTTTTCGTAAGATCTGCTTCATCACGGTGCAGTAATTTAGGTGGATCCATTGGGATAGTCCCAAATGTTAGACCAGATGAGTAGCAGTTGTTGACTCTAAGAGGCATCGAGCCGACAGTGAGAACGTCAATGGCTTTGGTATCTGCTACTGTAGCCACGTTGGATGCAGCTTCTGCTTTAGATACAGCCTCTTTTGGGTTGATCGTGAGTGAACCGATCTTCAGTGAAGATATATAATCGTCTTTTGGTTCATCCACAATGTGCTTGCGATTTCCCTTGCCAATACTTAGGCTGCTGACATCAGAACC
Source organism: Vaccinium vitis-idaea (assembly GCA_963854785.1). Taxonomy (NCBI): domain Eukaryota; kingdom Viridiplantae; phylum Streptophyta; class Magnoliopsida; order Ericales; family Ericaceae; genus Vaccinium; species Vaccinium vitis-idaea. The sequence continues at coordinate 474,110 of OY978218.1, read as the reverse complement.
CAAGCTATTAAGCACACTGGGCTTGGTAGTTTTCTGCTCTTCTCTAGAAGTGATGTCAAACACAAAGTTGTGCTTCCGAGGAGGATCCAATGCAGGAATAAGGAATGAACTTCCGTAGCTTTTGACCAGTAACCGAGTTTTCTCCTCCTGCATGATCTTCTGTCGATTTTCGTAGTACATGAAATCGTCAAGTAAAGATGTCTTCCATTTGTAGTTTTTGAAAATTTTAAGCATCTCGATACCTTGTTTATACCTTATCTGCACATAAAAAGGGATCGTCAAAAGCTTTACAAGCTGAGCCAAAATGTGCTACCTTGTAGCAATGTACTAGAAGCAATCCAAATTAATATCATACCAGCAAATTGCCAAGTGAAAAAAAGATCAATTCGGAGTACGACTTATGAGCACGCTGTTTATTATCTAGACATCAACATAATCTGAAATAAGAACTAAAAACAAGGACACAAAATAACATCAGAATCCACGGTGGAGAAAACTAACTGCTAGTTACATGGCTTCAAGAACCCATTTAGAGGCCAACGTGTGAATTGGTTTTTAGAGGAGAAATTGAAAGAAAGAAAGGGAGAAACACCAGAAAGGGAGAGAAATGCAGGCAAAGGCTGGCTGTAGACCTTCTAAACAACCTATTGAATACTCCGTACATGAACTACACAATTTAATTCAGGCGCAAAGTTGGGCTTCAAAGGATCATGAATACATCTCAAAACCATCAAAAGCGTGACTTATAATGGATCCACATATGATTTGCTGCCCACATACCGCAGCCAAGCAAAACTGACTGCAGTACATCACTGCTTGGGTACAGTAAAATATCAATTTGGACACTTTTTGAAGATCTTTACAGATCCATTAACTTGACGCTTTTGTATGACCTAGTTCCCGACACTCCTTTGGACATTCCATGTTGTTATGATATCATTCTCACTCTTTGTATTAATCAAAAACCATGATAATCTGACACAACTAGTTTGCGTATCAAACAAAATACATTTCATCACAATCAAGAAACAAATCACTGACATCAAACAAACAACTTCAAGGATATCGATTAGCAGGCAGGACTGAGTTGAGGTGCATAATTGAAATGTGAGAAGTATCAGGTATCAATCTAGCATACCTCTTGTGTATCTCTGCTATTAGTTACAGGCTTATTCTCATTGTTTTCTAAAATGATGTGCCGAAAGTTGGGATTAGATACATCTTTTATAAAGTGCCACTTCAGAGGGAAGCTTCCACTCCATTTATCTTGCTGCCAGAAATCCATATCCTTGTGGAAGTCAACAGGGCCAGTCATCTCTGCAACACCGCAGAATTGGCCACTTGCATTAACCTGCATCCAGAAGATGGGAATAAAAGTACATAAGACCGCCAGAGTAAAAGGCAAGTGAATGAAATTCAGAAATGCAAACATCTTTCAAATGGTGATTGCTGTCTAACAAGCAAGCTTGTGCAATACGATATTTCAGAAGGAGATACAGTAATATGGAATTAACGGAATGTAGCTCACAGAAAAGAACAGGAAGATAGGACAGCCTCTTTTCTCTCCAGCAGCTATTCTCCAGGCATCTTCATATGCACTCTGCAGCTTCTTGTTTCCATTAGGGGTAGATGACCAAACACTGTATTTAATACCCTTGTGCACATCATCCTCGCTATATGATTTGATTACAAAGAACTTTGCGTTCATATAATCTACTGGAAAATCATCCCTGTTATATTCATCAGTATAAATAATGATGTTTCCTTGTGCATCGCTCTCTCCAGCTCTGGTTGTGTAGGCTTTAACAGCAAAATTATTCTTGGATTGGTTGCTTCTAGGGCCTCGATTTTGTTCAGTTAATGCATCTGGACTTCCATTTACATCATTTGAAACTCTGCCATGGTAGGACTTGGGCCGAATTTTTTCCACCGATGCCTGACCATTAGCTCTTGATCCAAAGTTAGACAAGCCATTACTGGAAGACAGTGCCATTTTTATTTGGCTACGACGGAATGAAGTCTTCCCGGGTGCAACATTAACTACAGCTTGAGCGCCTCTACCCTGTCAATACAAAGTTCAGAGAAAACCCTGAGAAAATGTTTGCAACACACCTATGCGACATGGTCCCAAAAAAAAAAAAAAAAACTGAAGGAAGTCAACTATCTGACTAGAAGGGCTTTAAAATTATGTCAACCTGGACGAAGTAACAAACCAAGACTACAATGCTCTTAGCCACTAAATGATCCGACAATGTGTCCACTGCCCACCATACCACAGGCCATATAGAAAGAATATTTTTCCAATCTTAATCTTCAACAGTACATGGAAGTACACTCCTAAAGCTTAATCATACAGAGAAAATATTTTCCAATTTTAAACTGAATATAGGATTCACATACCTGGAGCACGTGGGATGATGGCGGACTGGAAAAACTACCAGATATAGAACTTCCCTGTGCCGCAGGGAGCTTACTTGGTCCAACATTAGCTTTAGGGCCTGCTGATACCCTAGCAGAGGAACGTGTTTGATTTGAAGCAGGCCCTGGTACTGGTAGTAAAGTTGCAGGTGTGGAAGGCACTTTATTCTTTAGTGCTACCCCATCAACACTTTTTGCACTAAATGAACCAGTGTCTAACAGTTCTGCTCCATCACTTGTGATGATGTCTGGCGCAGATTGAACCATGGGGTAGTAAGCAGGAGAATACATGGGGATTTCATGAGACGGGATGGTGTAATACTGTTGCGTGCCTATAAATGGGTCATCAACTCCATACATAGCACCAGGAATGTAAGGGTTGTAAGGGTTATATGAAGACTCTGCATATCCATAGCTAGGTGAATAATATACATATGGCAAACTTTCAGTTTGCACACCCTGAAGAAGGAAAAAATAAACAATTAGGAATACTACAAATGAAGTGATTAAAATCGAGAGAGAGAGAGAGAGAAACAAACCGAGTACTGAACTTCTTGACCATCCAGACCAAAAAACCTATGGTGGTCATCCCAATAGCCCGGTGATTCAAATCCTGACATATGACACCAAAGACAGACATGATTAAGACAACAAAAATAATCATCATCCTAATCAAAAAGAGGATACAGTATAGATATACCTGTACAGATATACCCATAGTTAGTGGCAGTAGGGTAAAACAAGCCCGGTTCAACTACAAACTCTGGGCCTCCTTCGCTATACATGGTGTGCAATGATTCAAGAGGTGGACTTGTTAAACGATGGTTTGACTCGGTGCCCTGAATCTAAAGGGACAAGGTATTAGATGTGATTATATGATCTACAGTGTACTATCTAACAATCACAGATATGCACAACATAAACTTGGCAAAACTGTTCAAAATAAAGAATGACGCGAATCAAGCGATTGTTGAGGATTTACCAGATATGCTTCTCTATCTCCACCCGGAATACTGTACATTTCCATCCCACTACTGCCACCACTGCCAAAAAGAGGTGATATTGTATAAGCAAACCAAACTACAAATATATAAATTAGTTGAAGTTAACGTTTCATATCAGAGAAATGCTGACTGGATAACTTTCTCTTCAATCCCCAATATCATTGGCCCAAATTCAAATCAAAGCAGATTCATATTATAGCAAACTAAAACAAGAGAACCCTCATTTTCAAATGCCAGGATATACGCTTGTTCACATCCAAAGGATGCCCATAAGGTAGCTTCACATGTATTACGTAATTACCAATACCGCGTAAAGAAGAAAAACAAACGTAAACAACGAATAAGCACCATTTATCTACTGTTCCAAAGGATAATATCAACCCCACCCGAAAAATCATGAATTCCCTCATGCAAGTTAGTGAAAAATGCTCCAGAAAAGAACAATTCTTAAGGGAATTCTCTGCCTTTATTCTTTGAAAACCTATTTAGAAATGTAAAAAATTTACCATTTCCTAATTAACTTCCCTAAATTTCTTAATCACCGTCCATGGCAGTACATGAAACATACAATCAAAAGAGAATGATTGGAAACAGATTGTCTTCCAAATGTACCATGCAAAAGACTAACCATAACTCTACAGCTCCCCAAAATTCACCAAAACTCATCAGTTGAAGCTACAACAAGACTAACTCCAAACATACTATAAGCATTCTAAATAAGAAGACTAAGCAATAGAAATTTCCTTCACCAGCAAGTACTGGAAATGTCTTTCCAGAAGTAGAACTAAACAAACCACAACCACCCCCTGCCTCCCCCACACAAAACCCCCGAAAAATATGATTTCCCAGCTTAAACAGCACAACAACAGAAATTTCTCATAACTCAGGGTATCCAGCCAGCTTATGCCCCACTTGACTAACTCATGGGACCTAATCCCACCATCAACGAGCGGGGAGTCTGATTAAAGGTAGTGCAAAGCCCAAAAAACTCCCATAGTAACTCAACAAGCTTGCAAATTAGGACTCAGCTATATATTAACAACAAATAAGAATAATATACAGCTAACAGCAATTACCTTCAAATACACCAGAAACATCAGGTGGCTATACTACAAATATAAGTATACATTGCTTATGTATCACACACAAAAAAAGAAAGATTACGTGCATCCATTCAAAAACTCATTAATCACTTGATAATTTTATGAGCGCATTGGAAATTCAAGTAAAAAGGAGTAAAATGAAGTATGAAAGATTTCTAAATAAATAAGTGAAAGTGGAATATTATGAGGATTACCCAGAAAGAGCTGATTCAAACCATGCTTGACCTAGCAAGTCGTTTGAGATCAAAATAGGAAAGGTTAGAGATAGAGTTGGGGGTTTTGTGCAACATATCGTTCGTCAAAGTGGACACGGCTAAGAAACCCTAACCCTAACAAACCAAAGTAGACATTTAGAGAGAGAAAACACAAAGAATGTTGAAAAGGAGCAGGGTTTCTTGGTGGGAAAAATGGAATGAGAGAGAAATGAGGGACGCGGAGAGAGAGAGAGAGAGAGAGAGAGAGATTCGCTACGACGCTCACGCGATATGCAATATGTGGTACTAGTACTATACTTTTACGTGAATTTCCCGAATTACCCTCATTCGGACAGCGATTCTTCCCCAATAACGTACACGTGTCGCGACCTCATTTTTTAGAGGAAGTTTCAAGAATTCACATTCTTTAAAAGAGAATTTCTGGAAATATAAAAAATATCTTGTCGCTATTGTTCCGAGTTAAAAATTAGCATATATAATTATGGACCCTGCTGGGGGTAGAGAAGATTTTGCACAGAAATGGTACCGAGCTCCTTCGGGGACCCACTTTTGGGTCCCACACGAGTGATCCGAACCGTTCATTTTTTTTTTTGGAACGGTGGGACTTTGGTTAGAGCACTTCCAACCGTCCGATTGAGCTGAAATTTTGTGGGGCCCCTCGGAAAAATGTTTTAAGAACAATGAACGGTTCGGATCACTCGTGTGGGACCCAAAAGTGGGTCCCTAAAGGAGCTCGGTACCATTTCTGTGCAAAATCTTCTGTACCCCCAGGTTTATCCTATAATTATGCATTCTTCTCATTTCTCAAATGATTTGGATTTACCTATTTTAATATCAACATCCTAATATGTCATTTGGTTTACTACTTCTCGTGCAATAAACAGAGTCGATGCTAATTTCTACTGAAACAGATGTTAATGATAATTTAAACAAACAAGTATACGTACTTAACTCTTTTTTTGGGTACTTTTACGATGTTGTAAATTTATTAGGTTCTTTATATTTTTCAATGAATCTTTTTAATTTTTAAAGGCTGCTTCGGTTGATTGTCTTTTTCTATCCTTTGTAATTTGTAATGCCTTCCTTATTCCATAATCCATTCCTTTTGTTTTTGTGTGGAGGGTTCTAGGTTTTTTCTCCAGCCCCGATGTGAATAAGGATCAGATAAGTCATCTCTCACCGCGTGGTTTGTTGAAAATGCATTGCTAATATATTTTTTTGATGGTGCATTATTAAGGGTTTATTATTTATGATTGTTAGGGGCAACAAGATCAAATTGCTAAGAATCAAAATATCCTTATTTTATGATCATCAATCAGAATTCTTAGTTGGAAGATATAATATTCGGTACAACAAGTCATCTTCTCGAAATAATAACGTATAGTCTAGATCACATTTTCATTGTGGAATTAGTTTCTAAACTTCACAGATAATCTCATCAACTATGATAGCGCTAAACTTCTTCGTTGTGGTATAATGGTCAGGACCGGATCCGGAGTGGGTGCTATGCGGTAGGTGTTGTGCGCAGTGTTGTAAACGATAGAATCCTATCCCCCATTTGTGGTCTATGAAAATGACTCACTACACTTTTCCCGTTTTCCCAAATGGTATCAAGGCCGGCCCAACATTTCAGGGTCCAAAAAAAATCCTTTCGTGCTTATACGCTGTCTATTGAATTTTATTTTTTTTTATCATGTACTGATTGGACCCCGAATTTTACACTTTCAAGGGGCCTAAGGTTGCCGCCCTCACAATAGAGACTTAAGTTGTTAGTATAGAACAATTTAGGGATCTGCCTTTTATTGACTTGTGAATAGAATCAGACAGCTTCCCTCGGCACTCAAAAGAATAGCATCCAGAAAACAAATACTCCAGTAAGATATCTAAAGGAGAAAGAAGGAATCACAAGAAGAAATTTGTTTGCTTTCCTCTTACTTTAGCTTTGTTCTTCTAGTTGTCCCCTAGTTTCAAATCAAAGTATCATATCATCCCCTTAAGAACGTACTGTAGATTATTTCGTTAACCACAAGGTCATCTCACTTCCAACAGAAGTGAAAGACATTTGACAGAAATCCAAAATCTAATGGTGGTTGTTGATCAATCATCAAATTTGAAAACATGAATCCACATCAAAGCCGACCAATTTTCAAAGTAATTCTATTTCAAATAATAGCGATTAGCAAGTCCACAATCAAAATTTCCAAGTAAATGTCACATAGAAGAGTTCAAAGGGAGGGAGGGAGGGCAATACATTAGGGTTAACCCAACTTTCCCAAACATCGCACTACCTTGTAAATAAATCACCATAGAACAACCTCCCAATACTCAAAAATTCCAATTACCAAGACGATACAGAACCAAAAAAAAATACCCGTCAATGAAAATAAAAAGAAACGCCGTGCGCGAAAATAAGGTTGTCCCCCGGGTGCAGTTCATCTCCTGCGACATCATCGGTCATCTCACCTAGGCATCCCAACGCCTGTCATTAGAAAAGTGAGTCGTTAACTGAACGACAAAATGAACTAAAACGATTATTATCGGAAAGAAACAAAAATGACTTGCGCAGCATACCTTAAGATTCAGCAACTGGATTGTTCCCTGGGTCGGCAGCCACAGCCTCTGGGTGTCCTGTCTCAACAATTTCACCAACTGGTAACTGGGCTGAAGGCTCACCACCAGAAAATGCATCGCCTTTTGTGCCCCCTGGGGACATGGCAGACATCTTGGATGCTTCAGGGGGAGCTGCCCCAAATTCTGGGACTGAGGGTTCCATCTGATCAAATTTTGACTTGCGGGGCGGCCTCCTCTCACGTCTTTCATAGCTGCGGCTTCGGCTACGGCTTCGGCTGTAGCTGCGTCTGGGGCTGCGGCTGCGGCTGCGGGACCAGCTACGGCTCCTGCTCCGGCTCCGGCTCCAACTTCGGCTCCGGCTCCGGCTACGGCTATAACCCCATGTTCGAACTCTTTCAGGACTAGGGCTATAACTTCTTCCTCTCCCCCGGTTTGCAACATCTCTTCTGCTGTCAAATGATCCCCTCCCTCTGCCGCGGCCCCTCCCACGCCCATCCATATTGCTGTATCTATCGTGTGGGCCTCCTCGTTCATTCCTATCCCAACCAACCTGACCCCCGCCAGCCCCACCAAAGCCCCCATCCCTCATTCCCCCGCGGCCACCAAAGCCGCCATCCCTCATTCCCCCACGACCGCCAAAGCCGCCATCCCTCATTCCACCGCGACCACCGAAGCCCCCATCCCTCATTCCACCACGACCACCGAAGCCCCCATCCCTCATCCCGCCGCGACCGCCAAAGCCTCCATCCCTCACTCCACCACGGCCGCCAAAGCCACCATCCCTCGTGCCACCACGGCCCCCAACATTGCCATCATTCATTCCACCACGACCACCGAAGTTGCCATCCCTCATCCCGCCACGGCCTCCAAAACCACCATCCCTTGTTCCACCACGACCACCAGAATCCCAGCCTCTGCTATCACCACCAGGAGAGTCAAAACGGTTGGGCCCTCCACGATCCTTGATAAAATTAGGCGCACCACGCAAAGCCATCTCTCGTACTTCTGGGGGCACCCGCTGGTTAGCCCCCTCAAGCACTTTTATCAGATCAGCTGCATACTTCCAGTCCTGGTCACAGAAGAAGGTGTAAGCCACTCCGGTGGCCCCTGCCCTCCCAGTCCTTCCGATTCGGTGGACATAATCCTCCACCCCCGTTGGAAAATCATAGTTGATCACAACCCTGTAACATTGCAATCAACAAGTCAAAGAACGTCGCATATAAATCAGGGTGAACACTAAATCCTCCAAGAAAACAAAATCCAACTCAGAAATTACAGCAACAAACAAAAACTGAGGTTGCTTTCTTAAAAGATAAATTAGAGGTGGCAATTTTCAACCCAACCCATGAACCCGCCCATCTGCCCACTTATAAGCCAACCCAATCCACCCGTGCTGTATTATGGGTTGAACCCACATTAACCCATATTTACATGGGTTTAGATGGGTTTAATATGGGTTGGACCAAAAAATAAATGTAAAATGACTTGCGGCTTTTAATTCGGGAAATCATTATGAGCATAATTTTTTACCGACCACTGCAGGACATCCACCATGTGTGCAAGGTACCAGGCATGAACTAATCCTGTCATTCTCTCTACAAGACTACAAATCCATATAAACTCCCTACCTCCCTCCCTCCCTCCCTCTCTCTCCAACTCAACCTCCAGCTCTCAATTTATTAGACAAGACACTCTCTCCAACCAACTGTATCATCATACACATGATACGAATTTCCCATCGTAGTTTAGAACTGCATGAGGCATAAGAGCCCAGCCTCCTCTGTACAATCCATGACGAAGTTTTTTTACTGAATTTGGAAGAGAAGCCGATGAATATAAATGCAGGGCATCTCAATGTAATCTCTAGCACTCGGAGATAGATAACAATTTATTTTTTAAAAAAATGAATTCGATTATAAGTGCTAGAGAATATAGCCATTTTTCGATTCACAAAGGTAAGCAGATGAATATAAAATCTCTCTCTAGACTATACTCAGTTCAATTCAGATATGAATGCAAATCATGGTACAGTGTTTTATTTGGTTTGCAATTTAAAGGGAAAAGCGGGATGGGGCGGGTATGGCTTGACCCATATTCGCCCGTCCATATTCAACCCATAACCCATATCAACCAGCAAAAAACTCAACCCACCCCACCCATTAGCCAACTCCAAGATAAATCAATCTCTATTTTGTTCAACAGGATAACCAATGGTAAACAAAGGAAAAATGAGGCCCGACCTTATATCTTTTACGTCAAGTCCCCGTGCAGCAACATCAGTGGCAACTAAAATCGGGGACTTTCCCGATCGGAACTGATTCAGCACCGAATCTCTTTCAATCTGAGACTTGTCACCATGAATTGCAGCAGCACCAAACTTACGTCCAATACTACTACGTGCAAGCTGGTCACACAACCTTTTTGTGGAACAGAATACAATGACCTTTGAACCCCGTTCTTGTTCCATAAGAATCTGCTCCAAACGCCTTTCCTTCTCCATTTGAGGGACAACTTCAACGTACTGCCGGATCAAAAGAAATGTTCTTAAACCATGAAGGGACAAAAGAGTAGCAAACGAGGCATTAAAAAAAATCTAAATTTGCAGCAGATATTGAACGCATACGGTCCACAACATGTGGAACATATCAATCTTCAGTGGTCACATAATGTAACTATTAAAAAACAAGCGTAAAATCTTGTACAAGCCAGAACAATTTCCTTCTTTTGGGGGAATCTAAGGAACAGCTGCTTCATTTTGTAGTAGCACAAAGATGATAATGTACCTGAGTAATAGATTTATTTGCAGCAAGCTCATCGACACTGCCTATGTTCACCTGAACAGGATTAAAAAGAAGATCACCCGCTATTTTCCTCACTTCCTTGGGCCAGGTCGCTGTATACATAAGAGTTTGTCGTCGGGGAGGAATCTCATTTACAATCTTACGGATTTGGGGTTCAAAACCCATGTCAAGCATTCGATCAGCTTCGTCAAGCACGAGAAGAGAAACTTGCCGAAACTCAATTTTCTTCATTTCAAGGATGTCATTTAGCCGACCAGGCGTTGCCACAACAATATCTGCTCCTTGATCCAGCTCCTTTAACTGAGGGCCCTTAGGTGCTCCACCGTACAAGCACTGAAACAAGGAGGCGTCAAAATCATAAGCCATGCATCCGTACAAACAGATTAACAGAATAAATAATCAGCCTGACGAGGAAAAATAGGATCAAGGACTGACCGTGCAAGAGACCCTTGAAGATCGGCCAAACTTGATGGCCTCGTCTTGGATTTGTGTGGCAAGCTCACGTGTTGGAGCTAAGACCAACACTGTTGGGCCATTCCGAGGATTGTTTCGACGGTGTCTGAGAAGCATGAATGCTGGGATCAGATAGCCCAGCGTTTTCCCAGATCCTGTTTTGGCAATAGCCACTATGTCCCTATTGAGAATTGCAATTGGCCATGTTTGTGCCTGAATAGGGGTGGGAGAAGAGAACCCCGCAGAATGCAACTGAAAAAAAGGAGGAAAAGGAAGTGTATATAATCAAGGCTGAGAATAACAAGCAACGGCGTATTAAAATTCCAATTCGTGGTTAAGAAATCCAATATAAAGATCTGAATATGGAAATCCAACTTATTGTATCTTACGTAGGAAAAAACAGCAAAAAGAAAACTAATAGGTATGTGGTTGCTTACTGAAGCAACTCAAGGCAACAAAAGGTAGCAATTAAGACATATGAGGCGGAACCAATAGGGTAGAAATCCCAGTCACACAAGTGTGATATGGATCAAGGGCGAACCACCCTTCTGGAAGATGCCAAAGGCAGGATCCAACTGTCCATTTCGCAGCCTCCAAAAGACAGAATAGCATGTAAGAAAGCGCATAGCAGTGCAGCGTACGACATATGCTCCTTCTCTGGAGCAGATATCGCACCTGCGTTAAATGAGAAGTGGCAAATGAGATTAAAGCGTAGAGGGGGAAAAAAAGGATTACATAAAGAAAGAATGGAAAGGATAAACTATTTACCATCTAATAACGAAGACTACAAGACATAACCACATTCTGGCCAGTTGAGAAAAAACTTACCTCTCTCAGTATCTCCGGAGGAAAACCAGTGTCTTCAAACGTCATAAAAGGAGCTGGAACATCACCACCCTATGCAATTTATTTCAAAAATCAAATCCAAAGCAGACTCACAATGATTAAACACATTGATAATCCGCTACAAATATGCAAGACCATGAGAATTGGTAGCGCATTTTGGTCCAAGGCTCAAGCACTTGGCAAGGCAAAAAATATTCAAAGAACCGTCATATTTAGGACACAAGATGATAAACTATGTTTGACAGGAATATGTATACAAAATTTCCCTGCAATGATTCAATATGCATCTCATTAAAAACATACTCAGAACAAAAAAGAGACTACAGACCGTTGCTGTAACTTCATGTTGTTGACGGTAGACTTCCACAGCCGAGAGATTAGTTGCATCTGAATGTTCCATAGTCATTAGAGGAGGCCTTATCTGAGTAGGACCTGGAAACGCTGGCCCAGGTCCACCCATTGCATGACCAATCATGTTATGCAGGTTAGGTCCTGCTAACGAGCTCGGTCCAGAAATAGAAGGGGTGACATTTTGAGCTAGAGCACCACCAACCTATTAGAAAGAAGCAACAATATCAGCACAACATCAACCATTGAGCACTATACATGTGTGGAAGAGGAAGAGAAATAATCGGTATTACATATCCATATTATCAATGGAGGCAACCCATTGTTGTTTGTGGTATACATAAAATATTTGAAGATGTAAAATTGTTCAAACATGAGATCACCAAACCATTACAAAACAATTGCTGGAGAAGTTATAGAAACTTTTGTCTTCAATATTAACTATTGAGTATGCATGTGTTGAAGAGGAAGAGAAATCAGGATTACATATCCATATTATCAATGGAGGCAACGCTGTTAACGGTAAACATAAAATACTTTTAGACGTTAAATTGTTCAAACATGACTACATTGGATCACCAAGTCATAACTATCATGACTAAAACAATAGCTGGAAAAGTTATAAAAACTTTTGTCTTCTATATGGAATGGACTTGTAACTTAACCTCTTTATCATGGCCCATGGGAACGAAAGCCAAGCTCTCGCTGCCTACCAGAGGAAATTTTCTGTCAAATGAAAAACAACAATGAACGTAGAACATAACTAGAACATGCCTGTTGATTTCTTGACATGGGTATTGAGGCAAGCTTCGGCTGCTGGGGACCCATAGAAGGAACATCATTGCTAGTGCCGAAATAATACTCATTCCCAGCTCTTCTAGATGCACTCTCTTCAAACCCCGTCTTTGAATTGACAGGGGGCACACTATGTTGTTGATTATATATCATTGTGGGGTCCAGCTGATTTTGGAACCTGGGACCATGCTGCTGATGAACTACATTGCCACCACTTTGCAACAATGGACCCAAAGAGCCAGATGGTTGCATGTTGAGAGGTGATCTACCGAACTGTTGTGCATGACTAGGCTGAACACCCATCTGTTGTATCTGAACAGCATCAGTCCCTGAAGGAAGAGCTTGAACGGATGACCCACCAGGTTGCTGAAACAATGGCTGGGCGAAACCAAATTGCTTCCCTTGTTGAGAATCAACATCATCTCTGCGCTGAGGCACTGCTTTCTGCTCTTGCTGATAGGGAAACGTATGGCCCTGCGGCATACTATTCTGAGTTGGCTGCTGTGAACTTTGTTGCCCCTGAGGAAGGATGGTCTGCTGATATGCCATGTACTGCATCTGTGGATGTGTAAATTGATGCCCTTGAGGTGGCCCAATTTGGGATCCTTGATACATTGGCATTTGCTGCCCTGGAAGCTGCTGAATAGACTGTTGTTGCATTTGCTGCGCAGACTGCTGAGACATTTGCTGCGCAGACTGCTGAGACATTTGCTGTCCAGACTGCAACAATGCCTGTTGATTAGGTGCTTGTATAGCTTGTTGCCCAATGTGCTGTGGTGTTAAATGTCCCTGTTGTTGCATGCCATGTCCAAATTGTGATCCCTGTTGCCCAGCTGGTGTAAATTGTGAGCTATGCTGTTGATTACCTTGTGGCATCATTTGTGGATGCTGTTGTGACAAGTTAGTTTGTTGTCCCTGCTCTTGTGGCATATGAGTAATTTGCTGCCCCGGCTGGGTCACAATGCCATTCGATTGCATCCGAGCCCCCGGAATATTAGCCAGCTTAGGTGCAGAAGCCGACGGGGGAAGGCCTTGTGGCAATGGAGGCGGCAAAGAGGATGGCTTTTCGTACTGAACAATGTTTGTTTCTTGATTCCAGTAATACAAAATCCCAGTGGTTCCATCAATTAATCCCTTCCAAGGCTTTGGCAGCTCGGGATCGTCGGGCGCGTACCGGGGACCAAGGGAAGCAGCTGTTGGCTCCGCAGTTGCCATGTTTATATTTACCCTAGAGCCAAGTAAATGTACAATATTTTATATCAATATCAACACAACGACTACAACATTTGGATATTCTCTGGTATAAGACGCAAATCTATAATGCATATTTATCAAAATGGGAAAGTATCAGACTAAAACCAAGCCACCCAAGCCCCATAATGGTGGGGACCCAAATGGTAAGAAAGGACAGTGAGTGAGAAAAGGAAGTCCAGGACTCCAAAAATGCCCTCCGAAGAAAAGAAGGCACCTAGCGGGGACCAAGAGAAGTAGGTGTTGGGTCCAGAGTTTAGTAGTTTACGGATGCCAATTTCACAGGACATCGAGGGGTACCTGAATCAATCCACCTCAATGGTATTGGTTTTTACAAACCTTCCCTAAGCATGGGGTGGTTTTGTTTCAAATGAAAATATCCGGTCAGTTTTGGTTTGGGTCTGGTATAAGGTAGTACCAAACCCAAACCCCAACCCAAAACCAACCAGAATAATACTCTAGGCTTCTTAATTATCAAACATTAAAAGGAACAGATATATACATTCATAAACAAAGTTGTAATTTCATTTTTTTCGTTTCTTATTTTAAACCAAAGGAGTTGGTGGTATTGGCTTGGGCATGATGTTGTTGCAGATGCTAATTTTCCTCGTTCTTTTTAAGTAGTTTAAATGTTTTTCATTTAACCTTATGAAGTCAAACTTTTAGTTATTGTGCTTGATCATTTTAAGTGATTAAATGGTTAGTGGTAAAACTATGTAATAGGTTGACTTGCATATAATTTTCTTTCTCTTCCTCTTCATTAATGGACTATTAATTTGCAGGTATGGGACGATTCTAATAAAAACGGAACTGTATACGATATGGTTTGGGTTTGGGGGCAAGAAAACATTTCGAGTTTGATTATGGTAATCACAAAATCTGAACCAAACAGGCCCTAAAGTTGCATATTTACTTCCCAGAGCCAAGTAAGTCTCAACCTAAACATACTGAATCCAAATGAAAACATCACCAGAACGTCAACACCACTACAAAATGTCCAACCCATCTTCCATGCACAAGACATACATACATGCCTAAGTGAAAGTATCTAATGGAAATAGGACCAGGCCATCCAAACACAAGACTGACAGGGATTCCAACGGGGGAGAAAAGCGGGTGAAGAGAAAACAAAGTCCAGAACTTCTCTCTGAATTGAAACCTTGACAACCTCAAAACAACGCAGAAATAAACTGTGTAACCAACTAATAAATTTGAAGAATCCAATTTTTTAAAATATTTCATCATCTGCTCTAACAGTAAAGAAAACTTCTTAAGGTTGTAACCAAAAAAAGAAAAAACAAGGTTAGAGAGAATCGTAGATTGTATGAAGACAGATACGATGAATTGCAACTTACCACTAAGAAAAAGAGAGAGAGAGAGAGAGAGTAAAATCGAAGCTACTGCGGAAAAAAAACAAATAATATAGCTCTGAAAAGCATCTTCATAACCAGTAACCAAACAATCTTAGAATAACAACAGATGATAATCAAGACAGGTGAGAAATCTTCGTACCTTGACGGGTAAATCGACCAACTCCGAAAGACTCTCTCTCGAGCTCCAAATATGGGAACGCGATTTGCAGAAGATTGCGAACCCTAACGCCGTAGGGGTCTGTGTAACCCTCTGAAGCTCGTCGATGAGAGAGACAGAAAGATGCGTTCCCAAGGGTTTAGATGAACGTGTAGAGACGGTCTCGACCCCAATTTGATGCTTAGGGTTCAGAGTAGAGAGAATTATAGCCTGTAGTGAGAGTCCAGGCTCGTGCTATATACCATCGGATATTTTTGGCCTATGCGTGGATTGACCAAACTATAAAATGTACCTGTAACAAAATTCTTGACGGTCATGATCTATGATCATATTCCATTTTAGCATATTCTTTCTGTCATGGGGTAAACATTTAAATTAGGATTGGGAGGTGAGTCTTTTTAAAAGATTTAAATGACATCTAACAGCATTCTTATCTGACACAAAAAAATACCAAATTTAATCTCAAAAATACTTTTTATAATTTAGCAAGTCACTTTTCAAAAAATTCACAAAATCAGTATGTCTATTCAAACTTTAGCAAATTACTTTATCAAAAACTCACAGAATTAAACTCTCTATTCAAAATTTTACTCTTCCCTCCCTTCTCTTATTTTGGTGAGTGAATAGTGACACACTAAATTTGTTAAGTTACTGCAGCAAAGTTAAGAAATCTTCAATTTGGTGAGTTCGTTTGGTAAGGCTAATAATGGATAGTTTTGAAAATTTTGCTCCCTATTTTAACTTAAAAGTTAGCTTCAGTGTAAAGACTCGTGTTTTTAAATAATTTTCCGGAAATAATGTTGGGGAAATGTGAGGAAATGAAAATAGTGTGATATGGGGTCAATATGAGTTGGTGATTGCATTTGGGGGTGTCTTTGGAACACGTTGGAATGTTAGGGGTGCTAGTGCAATCAGTGGTGTGTATATATATGTGTGTGTGGCTGAATTTTTGATCTAATATCATTCTCTTCTTCTCCCAAAAATCAGCCCCTCCTCCTCTCTCCTCCATTTTTGCTCCTTTGAGCTCAAATTACTCCCTCCTCATCAAACCTCTTCACAAATTGACCAAAGATTCATCATCTACGCGTGTTTGGGAGCTCGGAGTACCATCTTTTCACACCGGGAGGACCAAATTCGGGATTGCTCAAATTGGGGATCTACAAATTCGTTTTTGGGTTGACTTGGAGCAAATCCTTGAGGTAGGAAACAATCTTCTACCTCCTCTAAGTGTATGTTTGTTGAATGATTGCATTGGTTGTGTTCTTGTTCCCAACTTCTTGTTAAATTTGATTATCTCCATGGAATTAACTTTGGATCATGTATGAGTTTGGGTTTTGTGTATTTGGTTGATAAATCCTTGAATTGGTTGTTGATATACTCCTCTCCTATGAGTAGTTGTTGTTTGGAACCTCAATTTTTGGCTTGGGTTGAGATCCCCTCCATTTTGGAAAAATCTGGAAAATCTGAAAATTTTGCTCGAGATGGCCTTTGTATCGATACCCCTTTAATGGGTATCGATACCAGAGTTTCTGTAAAGATTTTAGTGACCTGGTATCGATACAGCCTTTCTTGTGTATCGATACCCGACTGCTTAAGGCAGATTTTGACCCAACTTTGCGGGCACGCCCCGGCTTCGTCCGAACTCCGATTGAGGCGATTCTTGAACCGTTAGAAAGCTCTATGAGTCTACTTTCAAACCCAATTGGTCTCATATTCATAGCCCTTGTATTTTGAGAGAAATGTGCTTTTTCCTATCAAGGTGTCGGGTTTTCTCGAGGTTCATAACTCCATTTTCATGTTTCTTTGCGCCGGGCCTTCATTGGTCTTTCCTAAGCTTCTCAAATCGACTTCTAAGCATTGGTAGCCTATCATGATATGAATGATGCTTTGTCTTGACCTCTCACGTTCTTGGACACATATTAACATTGCCACAACCGACACACTACGAATTTTTGACCTAAATGAATTACATGGATGTTTTTGGACACTTGATTGGTTAATAAACTTTTGAAAAGGATGATTTGCTTACTCTAGGGCCACCATTTGGTGCGTCCCTAGCCATGGGTGTTCGGAGCCCACGAAATCCGGCAGGGGTGTTCGGAGCCCACGAAATCCGGCAGGGGTGTGCGGAGCCCACGAAATCCGGTAGGGGTGTTCGGAGCCCATGAAATCCGGCAGAGGGATTTATTCCCTATTTAAATAAGTGGTTATTTGTGAAGAGATGAAAAAGGACATGTTTTATGAAAATGACCATGTTTTGAAAGGATTGAACCTACGACATGAAATGTAACGTTTATGAGAAAATCTATGGACACTTGGGTTTGATTCGATCTTTGGGGCATCTATTGGACACTCTATCATCAACTTGATCTATTTTGGTCTATTTTAGTTTATTCACTCATGTGTATCACATCTCCATGTGCATGTTTCATCCTCTATACCCTTAGCGTTGGTAGAAAAGTTTCCAACTGGGCTAGTGAGCTCAACCCATCATTTTCAGGTACCCGGCAAGGCATGTGATTGAGATGCTTGGCGTGTGGACGCATATCATGAAGCTCAGTTGACATGAAGTTATTTTATCCTCTCTATCGTTAATATATTTTGGGAGATAATCTTGTAACTTTAATTCCTTCAATCTTTTGACAAAACTTGGTTTATGTAATAACTCTTAACTATTCATTACTTATGCATGGGTACGGGTACCTCTTGTAGAAACTCAATGTACTTTGACTTTGACCGTTCAACGGTGAAATGTATGACTTTTGACTTATCCTACGTGGATTTTATTTGTATTTGGTTTATTAAATTTGAGGGCGTGACATTCAGTGTCCTGATATTGATGCTTTAAATAAGCGAAACTATCAACAATAATAGGTATTTGTACAATTGGATTTTGAGCCATGTACCTTGTTCAATTGCTTTACTCCGTCTGTTCTAAAATATAGTATGTCCAAAATCACTTTTCAGGCATTTTGGAAAATCATATTTGATCAACCTTGTTTGATAAACCTGGCTTAGTTACATAAAATAAAGTTTCTAAAATAGTAAAAAGTATTATAAAATACGAAATATAAATGATTTTTCCAGAGGAATAGCGATTTTGGACGGATGGAGTGCACAACAATAACAATTGTAACTCAAGCTAGAATTCTTAGGGCATCCACCATGAGCTTTTAAAATGGCCCCTGTGTGAGGCTCATAAAATTTAGCGAGTCATTTGATCAGTTATGGTTTTCAATTGGCTCTCAATACAAGCCCCAACGGTGGCTGCTAACCCATTAGCTAAATTTATGTAGTATTGTAGCTAACTCCAACTGGGACTCAAGCCCGTTTAATCTTATTTTAATTTGGAATTCTCAATAGATAAATGATTATATTTATGGGACCCATATATTTTTTTATTTTGTCCCTCACAAAATAGAAAATGCTCTTACTAACTCATTGAATGCACATATGCTCTCTAAAATCAGCAAACTATATGAGTGAAAAATAAACTCTAATTAAGTTTGTGTGTATACTCTAGGCGTCTGACTTATTAATTATTTACAGGGAGTTCATTGTAGATCTCCTTAATTACAGTATCATTAAACGGGGAGACAACGGGAGGGGAGCGACGGGAATAACTTATAGATTAGATTGAGGAAGACAACCAATGAAAATAAATAAATGAAGGGGAGGGGAGGGGAGAAGAACACGAGAAGCTTTAATTGCAATACGATAATGAATTTTCTTGACTAATGTGCAGCCAGCGAGGTAACACCTCATTTGGATCGAGGGGTTTTGAGAGATAAAAAAGAGTTCCGCTAGAAAACAGTTTCTCACCTCTGCTTGGATGGCACCAACGGCGAGGGAGGGGAGGAGATAGTGAGAGTCCGGATCCCCTTCAAACCCCCATTTGATTTCTCACCATAGTTGGCGCGATTCCGTGAGAAAGGGGAGATGTCGTCGACTTCTGACAACCATGTAGTCCACCACTCGTCGGATCGTTGTCGTTCTTGTACCGTTGTTTTCGTCTCGTGTCGGCGAATCTAGATACATTATGAAGTGATGTCAAATCATAGAAATGGTACTTCCAATAAAATTGCATGGATTCTCTAATGTCATATCCAATGGTTATATTTTTTCATGTCGAATTCCCTTTCGTAGCTTGTTATAAATGGCATTTTGACAAGTTTGGGGATTTCACTTCAGTTAACTCCGGAAGAGGGCATCTTGTAATGCACTGCTGCACTACAGGGTTATAGTGCGGCATCTGAGCTATTGATCTGCAATCAACTACTCAGATTTCATTTTGGTGGTTGCATGATCCGAGTCTTTCATTGCCGAGATGAAATACGAGCCGTTTATTGCCGAGATTAACGGCTCGTGTGCCGCATTACAGGGTTGTAGTGCGACAATGCACTACAGGATCTCCGGATCTGTTAACTCCAGGATTTTTTTATAATTTTTTATTATTTATGGGGGATGCTTCGGAGATAACTTGAAGTCATTTTCCTGCGTAAATCCATGGCAAGTAATTAGTCACTTCAAAATTGGTAACGGAGGAAGTATTATTTTTAGGATATTGTTTTTTTTTTTTGGTTGGATATGACAAAAAATTTGAAACGGAGGAGGGAGTATTTAGCACGGAGTTACGCTAAATCACAAATCAACGGTGAACGGAGGAGGGAGTATCTAGCCACTTTGCTTAAATTAAGTTGGTTTTTTAATTGGGTTTTGCTAATGTGTGCCCAATGGACACATAATAAACATACAAAAAAAAAAACACTTATTTTTCACACATTTCAATACATTTTTTCAATCTTAATAGGGACACGGATACGGGGTTGTTGCTGTGCAGCACCCGCACAGCACCTGTTGTGCCCCATCCGAGCCGCCCGTTGCTCGGATGGACGACTTAGATTTCACCTCAACACTTTTGCATCCGAATCGTTCGTTGTCGTGCGTGTAAGATGAAATCTGGGCCGTCCATCTGAGCAACAGACGGCCTGGATGACGCACAGTAGGTGTTGTGCGGGGTGATGCACAACAGCAACCCGTAATCACAGTGTTCACTTCACATTTAAAAAAAAAAAATCAAAAAGATTCTTTTCCCATTCTCATCTCTCCAATCAGTAATCACATTTATCTTTCTACTCATACCCTTCTCTACAATCATTATTCTTATTTCTCTCTCTATCTCCATCCAATTATTACACCTCTCTCTAATTATTACTTTTTCCAAAAATCCATCCAAACACTATCTAAAAAATATAAAAAATGATAGGTACACACCCTCTTAACCACTCCCCACCACACCCTCTCTCACATGTGTGGTGGGTCACCTGGTGGGTTCCAGTGGGCCCCACCACACATGTGAGAGAGGGTGTGGTAGGGAGTGGTTGAGAGGGTGCGTACCTATCATTGTTAAAAAAATATTGTTCAATTTTTGTTTGCATTCGTTAGTTTTGCATCAAGATTTTGTGGTTTCTGGATTCCTCTCGACGAGACGAATCTAACAAGTATAAAATTATGGTCAAAACTCAATTTTTTTTAATTAAAGCCAAAATAGGTGGATTATTGGCCAATAATCCACCTATTTTGGCTTTATTCAAAAAAATTTAATTTTTGTGAATAATTTTATACTTGTTAGATTCGTCTCGTCGAGAGGAATTCAGAAACCACAAAATCTTGATGCAAAACTAACGAATGCAAAAGAAAATTGAATAAGGACAAAAGTGGTTTTTAAAAAAATCACTTTTCGTTTTTTACCCAAAGCACCCCAAAGCGATTAACATTGTCCTTTTTAATTTAATCAGTGATGCTTCCAACCTAGTACTATAAATGTGCATGGAAACTCTTGGAACTTTCTCAACGTTTCCTTTTTCTCTTTTTCCCCAACTCCTGTCCTCCAAAACCCACCGCCAAATTTCACATCAAAGGCGCAGTAACGCTACAATCACAGTGCTATTTCATTCAATTTTTAGTACTAGTTTGTTAGAACTGGCGGCCGAAGATAGTCATGGCAGTCGAAACCAAGGTCGCAACCGCCCCAGACTTGGCGGTCCTTGCCGACACCGATATCAATTGGGACAGGTCCCTTCTCTTCTCTTCCCTTATTTTCTCTCATATAATTGAATGTATTGTGCATTTGGATAGTATTTATTAATGTAGTGTCTATATTTCTCAGACATATGTGTGTGTACGTTAGTAAATCGTTGCTGCCAAGTCGTTTGATGCTAGTGTTTTGTACCTGCGTTTGTTTGATGATTTACTTGCTTAATTCTTTGCAATACAAGGTTACTGTTTGTTGTTCCATACTTCCATGTAATATTTGTAGGAGTGCAATTTTGTTCACCTTCCTTAAAAAAGAGGTTGAACATTACCCTCCCTCCTATTGGTTGATCCCTCCTATTGGTTGAACTAGTGTAAGTCCCACAAAAAAGTAATGTCATTCTACCAAAAAGTGATGTCGTCTTTTCCAAAAAGTTTGTTGTAAGGATGGGACAAACACCACTTCAAGTAATAGGACGGAGGGTAATGTTCACCTCTTTTAAGGAGGGTGAACAAAATTGCACTCTGGTTTTGTAGCGGCTGATATTGACACGCTACGACCTCTTTATTTGCCATGACTTGAAAATGTTACGATCCTAATGTCCCACATCGACCAAGTATGAGTTAGGCCTTAGGTATACAAGCTCTTGGGCACCCTCTCTTTATAAGCGGGTTTTCAAGGGTGTCTTCTACCCATGGGTTTGTATCATTGGTATCAGAGCTAGCCGCCACGTTCTAATTCGACCCACAGATGGGGCAACTCATAGGCTAGTTTAAAATACCTAAAAAGTATTGTACACTGATAGTTGAGTGGAGCCACCAATAAAAGAAAGGGCTACCATTGGGTCAGTGTCGATAGAGTGAGCTGTTGTGGACGTCGCTTGCGGAGCGTGGTGGTATGTTACGATCCTAATGTCCCACATCGACTAAGTATGAGCCTGGCCTTATGTCGGACACCCTCTCCTTGCAAGCTGGTTTTTAAGGGTGAGTTATACCCAGGAGTTTGTATGATGAAAATTTCACGAATGCTACATCAGATTCCCTTTTGCATGATAAATTCAATTCTTGGGTTATTGTTATCGTTACGTGGCCCGCTACTGCTATTTAAATACTCGTGATCAATTGCATACTGTCATCTATCTGGTGTCTCTACGTACATTCGTCTATTTTAGATGCAATTATTAACATAGTTGTGTGGTTGTTTCAACCGAAGTAAGCAGTTATAAACTAAGCAAATTTTTTCTTAAATACCTTTTTTTTTTGTTTGACTTGCAGTGCAAGAATTATATAGATGATACCCATCATTCATATGTTGTTGAAGTTGTAATTCTTTATGAATTTCTAATCAACAATTCTTCTGGATCACTCTAGCGGCCTAACCCCACTATTTTTATAAGGAAAAAGCTTGTCACAACTCACAACCCAGCGGTCAGTGATGTATAGATATTTGTGAAAATGCATTAACTTTTGTTGAAAGTCATTGATACTCTGAACTTTTTTGGCACTTTGGGTGCATTAACCACTGCCAGCAAAACCAATTTTTTAAAGTCATGTGGTAATGAGTATACCGCTGTATACATTTGCACGATATTCAGTAGTGTACTAATCAACTGGCAGTTAGTATAGCTTTGTGGGTTTTCAATGGAACTTTCAGGGCCAAAATGTGCATTCCAAAGTTACTTCATGTTGGGTGTCAATTAGCCTTAACTCTTTAGTATCTATGCTTCCAATTTGTAAAGAATTAGTTTTCAATTTGTAAAAGCATACATTTGACTAATGTTGCCCTGCTAGTTATAACCAACTTATCCCTCGAAATTGTTCTCAAGATTTCTGGCATCGTTGGTGAAATGAAATTTATCAAGTATTCAATTTCTAGAGACTTGTCGATAGGGAGGATTCCTTTGTACCATATCATATGAGGATTAGAAAAAAATAGAATCTAACTAAAGAACTAGTTTATCATGGTGTGATTGATTTCGCCAATTGGGTGTTTTTTATTTTCTTTCAAAAGTTTTGATGTCAGGCTTTTAAGACAATTTACCATGTGCACTCTCAATTTACTTTAGACCAGAGGTGAAAGTAGCCTTGATTTTCTTCTGCGGGTTTATTGTGGCTCATTTAACCAGAAATGGCATTTGTTTCGTGGGACCCTTAAAGAATGAATTATGATTTTGATGTTGGGCAGTATATGTTTGGCGATACCTGTTATTTGTACTTCTTGCCCTTGAAAGTGCAGATGGAGCTGACGAATGTTTTGATCAATTCTAGGTTGGATAAGACTAGGTTTCATATTATTGGGGCCATTCTCTTCTCTGCTCAGTCAGCTTTACTACATCCGACAGCTGTTGTCAAGACTAGAATGCAAGTAGATGGTTCTGGACTATCTCATATGCGTGGCGTAACAGTATTCAGACAAATACTGAAAAATGATGGTATCCGCGGTATTTTTAGAGGATTTGGCACTTCTGCTGTTGGATCGTTACCAGGCAGGGTCCTGGCTTTGACTTCACTAGAAGTGTCAAAAGACATGATGCTTAAGTACACTGAACATCTGAATATGTCTGAAACAACACGAGTTGGCATTGCAAATGGAGTGGCAGGCCTGATGTCAAATTTAGTTTCCTGCGTATACTTTGTGCCTTTGGAGGTGGTAGGTAAATTTGTATTTCCAGCCTTCTGTATTTTGTTATTTGATGCTAATTTTGTCCTTATTATATGTGATTACCTCTACTACGAAGTATTTTAGCCATCATGATTATCGAAATGATGCAATCCGTGAAATCAATACATTGATCATGTACTCTCATAGTCTCATATGCTTGCTTTCTATTCGACAGATAAAGAATACCTGCACTAGGGCGAGTCTTATAGCATCTCCCCTATTTCTTTACCCAAATTTGGGTGAAAATTTGGTCAGAAGCATTATTTGTGTATGTCTTCTCCAATGCTACAACCTTTTTTTTATTACCAAAATCTAGTGTTTTTTAGGCTTCCACTCCAAAATTTGAGTCAAAATGGCATATTTATAAATTATATGAAAGTGGAAAGACGTGTTGAGAAAAATGGGTATAGATTTGGGTCTTCCCTTGATTGGGTAAGAAATGGGTTGGCAAAAGGGCATTGGAGATTGAGTTTTAAGGGGTTTTAATCAAATTTTGGGTTTGGGTAGAAAGAAAAAGGGTGAGGATTGGAGATGCTCTTAGTAGCATTATTGGTTATTCTCTGTTCTTATTGTGAATTTGCTACTTAAGGAGGATAACTTACCAAAGACTGATGAGGTATCGCATGAATCATGTAGTCGTGACTTGTGAAGGACACTGCTTGTTTACTGGTTACTGATAATTGCTTTCAAGAAAGTTCAACGGAGGTCAGTTTCCCATATGATTTCCTAGAACAGAAAATTTCAAATTAGCCAGTTTGTTGTAGTCGTTATTAACTGTTTAAATGGAAGAATTGTCTAAAGCGCCTGATGTCAAGTTTTTCCTTGAATTTTGACCGTTCCCGCTCATTTTCTCCTTTCGTTATATTGGCTCTTAGGGGCCTGTTTCACTTCAGTCTCTCTTGAAATTAATGTTCGATGAACTATGAGTTGTGGCCTCCAGGTTGATTAGAGTTGTTTTGATTATTGTCAATGTTTCCGGTCTTTCTTCGCTTTTGCTAGAGATTAGTGCAAGATGAGATCTGAGGGCATTTTTCTTTTCCCATATTCATGAATCATGATACTTGGATCTATATTCGGTGTGATGGTATAAAAAGAAGAAGAATTTATATTTCACTAAAGCAGTCTTCTCTTTAGATTTCTTTGTGCATTTAACTTTCCTTAATGTTTAATGTTCTCCTGTGTGGGTCATTTTCAGGTTTGCCAGAGGCTCATGGTACAAGGGCTTCCAGGGACTACTTTTTGCAATGGGCCATATGATGTTGTACGTAAAGTGATAAAGGCCGAAGGAATTCGCGGGATGTATCGGGGATTTGGATTGACAGCTGTTACCCAATCTCCAGCGTCTGCACTTTGGTGGGGTGCCTATGGTGCTGCCCAGCACATCATTTGGAGGTATATCTCCAAATTCTCCACTTCACATATGTTATGACAGGCCACGAAGGCACATTCCTAACAACATAGACTTGACATTTTTACACGTACTGAGAAATCTTTAATGTAGTAATAAGACATCATTTATTTCTTTCTTTTTTCCCCTAACTTTTTTAGGAGCCTGGGTTATACAGACAACAATATGGAAGAGAAACCATCCCATATGGAGATGGTGTCAGTGCAGGCTACAGCAGGATTGTTAGCAGGTGCTTGTTCCTCGGTTATTACTACTCCCCTAGATACAGTAAAGACACGGCTGCAGGTATGATAATATGCCCTTTTAATGACCATTTTTTTATTTTGCTTGTCCGCCATGCATATAACTTTGAAAAACCCATTTTTGGATTCTTAAAATTGAAGGTGATGGATGACTATGGTGTTGGAAGACCATCCGTAGTTAAGACGGCAAAAACACTCCTCAAAGAAGATGGATGGCGGGGCTTCTACAGAGGGTTTGGACCTCGCTTCTTAAATATGTCACTCTATGGAACTACGATGATAGTCACTTACGAACTGATAAGTATGTTGACCTTTCTTTTTCTCTTTTTCTTGAGAGTATCCATATCTAGAGTTTGAATATAGCTGAATGAGATGCGTCGCTACGTCCTTATCCAGAATTTTGCACATGGTTGATGGTTGGATATGCGGCCACCCTGCACTATATTGTCACCAAATATCCATCCGTTGGTAGTCAATATGGTGGTATAAAACTAATGCATTTCCTTCTGATTATGCAAAATTCGTCCAAATATTGTTGTTCGTAGGCTATCTGCTATAAA
Source organism: Vaccinium vitis-idaea (assembly GCA_963854785.1). Taxonomy (NCBI): domain Eukaryota; kingdom Viridiplantae; phylum Streptophyta; class Magnoliopsida; order Ericales; family Ericaceae; genus Vaccinium; species Vaccinium vitis-idaea. Next base: position 447,870 of record OY978218.1, on the reverse strand, counting down.
CTGCCCTTCTGTGAAGTAGAAATCCCATAGGCTATGAACTAATCGCTTTTCTCTCACATCCCTACAGTTTATTTACGTCAGTTTTTTTTTTTGTTGCTCCCCTGCCAGAGAGATTGTCTGTAAAGCAAGTTTGATAATCTGCGGCGAAGGAGGTGAATAGTGTCTAGATTTGGTAAACTCGTGCTTGGCGGAAGCATATTTTGAAAGCTCCATTTTCATTTGGTGATCACAGAGAGTCCTTCAAATGGAAGCAGTGCCGGCATAGTGACTGAACGAGGATCGTAACACTCTGTTATCATTTCATTCCTAGCTGATTGACAATGGAAGCATGATTTGCTTGTATTTCTGGCCGGTCCACCTACTTTATTACTTGAAGTTCCATCCTCGGGGTATGATCACTAGATTAACCTGTTCCCTGTTAAACCTCAACACAATATGCGTATTCTTCGAAGGTTCAATTGATTTTTGCTAAGATGGACACATGAGATGTTTTATGAGATGTTTTATGGAAGAAAGTGCTCAATTAGACTTAAGGTGGCTTCAATCTTTACTCCTTGCCCATCTTACCCCAGCAAACAGGGCCTTACTTATTCATGGGGAGAGTAGAGCCTCGAGAAGCACTGTTGAGAGGAAGATCCTTGACAATGAGCGAGGCAGAGATCGAAGAGATCAAACACGGGAAACAGAAGCAAGCTTGACTTCATTTTTGATCATTTTGATAGAGGATGAAGAATTGCTTACATAACCAAATGATTGCGTTCAGTAATTTCACAATCAAACTTCCAATGAGCCCAGTCGCCTAAGATAAATCATTTTCGAATTAGTATGTCTTACAGGTTCTTGTTAAGTTAATAAATTGTATATTAATTATGGTTAAGGTATTAAACGATGCATGATACGTATCCCTATCCGATTTATAACACAAGAAAAACGATACACAATAAGTATCCCAATTTCAAAATCTTGGTTTAGTATTCTAATTACTCATTCTTAATTCAGGATCAACCACTTACACATATTCAGGTGGGGTTTGGCTAAAGTAGTTCATGCTACTTCTAACTTTTTGCTTATTTGAGAGAAAAAGCCACAAGCAAAAAGTTTGCTAGTTTGGCCTAAAATGGACTTTTCTTTTTTCTTATGAATTTTAGTTATTTTTTTGGCCTAAGAAGTTCACAAAAGTTTGCTAGTTTGGCCTAAAAATGGTTTTTCTTTTGGAGACTTTTTAAGCTAAACCTTCCATCTTTTCTGGGCTTTTTTAAACACAAAAAAGCCACAAATAGCAAAAACTTTTTAAGCCAAACTTACCCTCAGTTAATTAAGATGACTTTTTTTGCAGAGGTTATCTAAAAAATTATTTTAAAATTATTGAATGAATCGAATTATTCATCCGAAACCCAAAATAGACCCCGTGTGTCGTTAGAACATTTTAAGGGATGTTCTATTAACTCAGTTTTTGGCTTTTTGTGGTTTTTTATGTGATGCATTATGAGAGAATGACCTATCTTGAGAATTGAAATAAACTGGCTTTTTGACTTTGGGTTTTTGCGATTTTTTATTTGATGTATTGCGAAACAATGACTTGAGAGAGAATTGAAATAGCCGACTTTTTGACTTTTTGAGTTGAGAGAGAATTGAAATAGCCGACTTTTTGACTTTTTGAGTTAGTGGAATGTGGTCTAACCTTTTGGTTCAGTACCCATGTTTGGGTCCTGTCTGGTTAGGGATAACAATGGGGAATTGGGGATGGGTTGGGGCTACAGAGTACTATCCCGTCCTCGAACCCCTTCCCGTCCACGTCCCCGTCCCAATCCCCCAATGGAGATTATTTTTTTACCTCCATCCCCGCCACAAACGAGTAGCGGGGATTCGGAGAAAATCGGATGACAAAATAACAATAAAAAAAACAAATGAAGTCACAACAATTGTAAGAGAGCATAAACTATGGGCTATACTCCAATACTATCTAAAAGCTCAGTGGAATAAAATAACATACGGAACAACATACATTAACATAGATGTGTGAGAGAGAGAGAGAGAGAGAGAGAGAGAGAGAGAGAGAGAGTCTCGTGTGCAGTTGCAGTTTGAGATGAGTCGTTTATAAGTTATAACATATACTAATTTCAAACCCTAGAAACATATATATTAAAAAAATCGGATATAAATAAAATCGAGGATTCAGAAACGAATCGGACTGGATTTGGGAAGGGAATACACCTGTATTTGCCTCTTATCCGATCCCCGTAACTTTTAAAAAATGATTCCCATACCCTATCTGATCCCGAATAGATCTCTAAAACACTGAGCTATTCGGACCATGAATCGAATCGGATTCGAACAGGTCGGAGGAAATTGCCATCCCACATTCCTAGTAGTATTTAGGCGTCCGCCATCTAATCATAAGCCGGGTCAACAGCAATTATAATGACGTCACAAACGATTTTGAATTTCACTGGAGTCTCTCTCTCTCTCTCTCTCTCTCTCTATAGTAAGAACTCTACGCTTTCACTCGAGGTACAAGCGTTGTACAAGTAAGGGACGATGGCGGCGCACGACAGCTCCTCTTTCGAGTTTTGCCTACAAAATGTATCTTCTTCGTAAGTCATTGTTTTCTCTCTCGATCTCTCATTCGCCTCTCATTTCGCGATATAGTTTTGCTTTATATGCACATCCATCTGCAGAATTTACCTGTGTGAGCTCAATCTTAGTGAAGCATAGCTGGATCTTTCATTTTTGTTTGTTTCTTTTGCAAAGGAAAAACCATTTTGCTAGATCTGTCATATATTCTCATGGTTGGACCTTGGTCTTGATGCTGCTGGTAAAACCACATTTTTTTTTTCAACAAGCTCAAGTTGGGCGAAATTGTTACAACTATTCCTACAACTGGTATGCTTTTGCTTTCGGTGTGATTTATAGGCTACATTAACTTGAGACATTTTGGCTGTGTTCGGTTAGTAGGTTTAGTTTTGTACTGTTTTAGTTTTGATGATGTAAGCAGGTGTAATAAGTGGAGAGAGATAGAGAGAAACGTGAAAAAAGTGATGATGTAATCAAAACTGGAATAGTGTCAAAACTGGGCCAAACCCACTAACCGAACACAGCCTTTGTCTTTCGATTTTCGCTCTACTTTATGAGGCAAGAGTATCCATGTCATGGCGTACATTGCATTGTGGCACTTTGGAAAAAATGCATACTATTTTAGTCATGCAAGTTGGGGGTAGTGTAGAACGAATATAAATAATTGCTTCCATGTGATCCCAAATCGATGGGAGTATGGGCAGGAGAGGATTCGAGACAGATCTTATCCTTCGGCAATATATGCAGCGTGATTGCTCTAAAAAAGAGGTCCCCTTTATACCTTCAAAAATTAAGGAACTCAAGGGACGTCACGTCGTGAATGATGGACCCAAATAAAAGTCAGAAGGCATCATAGAGGGCAGGCATAGAGACTCGATTCTATTTCTGTAGTCACCACCTTACTTTCTTCATTAAAAATCTAGAGCATCAATGGTATAGGCAAATTAATTAGTCATGAAGTACTTATTTTTATTGCTACTAACTAAAGTACCTTCAATCTTCATAAGGTAATTCTATGTGCATTATTGCTTGTATTTTTGAAATTTCAGACATATACACCAAAGAAGGGGAGACACGTGTTGAGATGATAGTGCTTATGGACGGTCTAGTGCTGATTAAATATCTCTATCAGTACTTAACATATTCATAAGCTACATTAACTTCAGCCACGTTGTGTTTTAATCTTTCCCTCTTCTTCATGAGGCAAGACTATCCACGTCATGGCTTACAGTCCATTGTTGCAGTTTTGAACAAATGTGCACTGGCTTGCCATGCAAGCGAGTATTTTAGCGTGAATAAACCAACTAATTAGACGCGAAACACTTATGTTTGTTACTAAACTAAACTACTATACGAGCAAGAGAGAAGCGTATTCACATAATGACTCATATTTTCTCCATATTCCAATGTTTACAGTTAGGGAGAAGGGGAGATATGTGTTGAGATGGTCGTGCTTCTGGACGGTCTAGTACTGATTAAATATCTCTATCAGTACTTAACAATTCCCTCTACTTCACGGGGCAAGGCTGTCCATGTCGTGGCTTACATTACATTGTGGTACTTTAAACAAATTTGCTTATTTTATAGTGTCAATAGGTGAACTTAAATTTCTAACGATAGTAACTGTATGTCTTTATTGCTACTTGCAAGATGCAACGAGTTGTGAATCCTACTTATGGTTCTCTGTGTGAAATGAGTACAAATTGGAAAACAAACCCTTCAAAGGTATTTAGGGTGTTCATATGCTATTTTTATCTTTGTCGTTTCAACCATATCCACGTCATGGCTTTCATTACAGTGAGGCACTTTTCAACAGATGCGCCCTATTTTAGTGTTGCAAGTTAGGGTAGTGTAGTGCGAATAGGCAAATGAATTAGACATGAACCACTTGTGGTATTACTAAAATAAAGAACCTTCAATATGTATTCATGAGGTAAGCCTATTGATATCATGGCGTAAATCTTTAACAGATTCTGACATATCCCAGAGAAAGGGGGGGCACTTGTTGAGACGGTTGTGCTTATGGACGGTCTAGTGCTGATTAAATACTATGTCAGAACTTAACATATTCATGAGCTACATTAACTTAAGCCACCTTGTCTTTCAATCTTCCCTCTACTAAGTGAGGCAAGACATCCACGTCGTGGCTTACATTACCTTGTGGCACTTTTTTTAAACAAATATGCACTATTTTAGCCATGTAAGTTAGGGCTGTTTACAGTGAATAAGCGAGTTTATTAGACGTGAATGTTCTTTTGCTCATGGAATTGCATGCCCAGCTGTCGGTCACCTTATGCTTGTCATTCTATCAAGTTGGATTCGAGCCCCACTCTGTTTAATATAATAAGTAAAGCTGTAAAGGAAAAAACATCAACTCAAACCTCATATTTGTGATAATTTTGTCAACCTCTACCACAGACAATCTTCACCTTAGTTGGTAATTCAATCACTTATTATTGATCCTGATCAGTCATCAATGACCCCACGATTCTTGACCTACCAATCCAGAGTATTCCTTTAGGTATGGATAATTTGTTCGGGGACCAATAATTAAAATTATTTTATAATTTTCTTCTGATCCTTTGATTAGGTCTTCATTTGATAAGATTAGGAAAGTTCATGTAAATAAGTTTAATTATCCATGGCCTAGTGTCATATGAGATAGGTAAATCAATTATATAGGTCCTTCTGAAAATGATCCATTTCGTTGCACATGCAAATTCATTCAGATTCATATGTGAACAAAGTTTGAGCTGATTCACGTAGAAGGTACATGATTTGAGTTTTGTTTCTGTTGACTTAGTAAATTATAGTACATATTTTCAACCTATCGAGCTTAGAGCTCAAGTGAATCACATAACAAAAACTTATTCAGTCAATTTTGAACAGAATTCCAAAATTACGAAAATTCAAATATTCTGCACTTAAATTACTACACCTCATGTGGTAAGCCTTTTCATCTAATGGCTTATATTTTTAACAGTTTCTGAAATGTACGCTCACTGAATGGGAGACACGTTTTGAGATGGTCGTGCTTATGGACGGTCTAGTGCTTATTAAATACCTCTGTTAGTACTTTAACATATTCATAAGCTACATTAACTTTAGCCACTTGGTCTTTCGGTATTCCCTCTACTTCATGAGGCAAGACTATCCACGCTGTGGCTTACATTACATTGGGGAACTTTTCAACAAACATGCACTGCTTTAGTGAGTTTAGTCATGCAAGTTAGGATTGTGGTGCGAGAATGCGGATTAATTAGCTTGAAGCACTTGTGTTTAGTAGTTACAAAACTAGTACCTTAAATATACCTTCATGAGGTAAGCCTATTTCCGTCATGACTTTAATTTCCAACAGTTCATGACATATGCGCCAAAAGGAAGGGAGACACGTGTATGGACGGTCTAGTGTTGACTAAATATCTAGTTCAGTACTTAACATATTCATAAGCTACATTAACTTGAGCCGCATTGTCTTTCAATCTTCTGTCTACTTCATGAGGCAAGGTCATGGCTTACATTACATTACATTGTGGCACTTGTTCACAAATTTGCACCATTTTAGCCATGCGAGGTTGGGGGTGCATGTAGATATGACGTGCTATCAATTGTCCAAGCGCTGGACATGTCAGTCCATTAATTCCCAGTTTTTGTTTTCGTCTTTCACCCTTGACGCAACTTGTTTTTGTAAATTTTTGCTAATTGGTAGGTTTACTTCTTTAGGAAAAAATTAGTCTCTTTTTTGTACTACATGTTTTAACTCCTCTGTTGACCGGGTTCCAGATTCGACCTTTGAGGAAGCACTACTTCCAAAACACACAAGGTCTCATCTTTGTGGTTGACAGCAATGACCAAGGCCTTGCGGTCAAGGGATGAACTTCGCAGAGTGTTGAATGAGGTGGAAACCTTCATTTAGGTTGGTTTTTGCAAATCTTGTAATGAAGGGAATTGGACCAACAATGCTTCTTCTAATCAGAGTAATAGGAATTGCTCATTTGCTGATATTCCATTTGTTCACCTGGATGAACTAAGGGATGCTGTGCTGGACATGGGGTGGGTGCTGTGTTGCTTGTGTTTGCAAAAAAGCAAGATCTTCCAAATGCAATGAATGCTGCTGAAATCACTGATAAGCTTGGCTTCCATTCTCTCCGGCAGCGCCCCTGGTAATTTAGAAAGTACCTCCTTTCCCCTTCCTCCTGTTAAATGCAGGACGAGTGAGAAGTGGTATCATAATTCCTACTTCTGCAGCTGTTCTGATTCAGAAATCATAGTAGAAAACAAGATTAGCATTTAATCATTTACATAGAGCTCATGTTCAACATACTTGTTCTCTTTTCCGCTCATGTTCTTTTTGTCTCCGAATTCCATTCTGTCTTTTTGTCTAATTTTTTTTTTTTTGATCGGAAAAAGAAAATATATTAAAGAAACTCGATAAGGGTACATCGAGAGAAAAGGGGAGAGGAAATCCAACCAAGGTTGAAAAAAGAAAAAGAAGGGGAAAAAAGAAAACACCAAAAGCACCAAAGGCGCCAAACCAAAACGGGCCAAAACCCCCTGAAAAGCCACCCCCAACACAGCCCTACAACGCCAACAACACAAAACTAAGCTGCTACAGCCCAAAAGCAACAAAACCTGAAAACAAACCCTAGCTGCCACCACCAAAAAAATAATAGGATCTGCGGAATCAATTCCAAAACTCAACGGAGAGACAAAAGAAAAGCTTCCAAAAGTCAGCCATTGGAGAGAGTTCTTTTAAGATCAGCTTCAATCATTTCCTTTAAGATTGCTTCATCCCCTGGAAGAAGGTTAATATCGAGAATAATCCCAGTGGTTTTAGTTGCCAAAGTATCTTCCTCTAACCTTTTCTGAAAGCTATTAACTTCCTCTTGAGTCATATGCAAGCCCCTTAAAACGGAGTTACGGCTGTCCCCCAAAGAATGAGAAGCATCAATAGATGAGCTAGGAAGAGGTTGATTGTTACTACTAACTCTCTTCGATCCCAGCTTAAACCTTTTCGAATTGTAATTCTCATTGTCCAAGCTATGCGTCCTCGAAAAAAGAGATGCTTTCAAAGGGTTATATCTCCATAAGGGAATAGATTTCCTTCGAGCTCCTTGTTTGATGCGGTTTTTCTTCTTGTGACGCTTGTGTTCCACATAATTAATAAGAGGATCTGCGGAAACAAGATCTAAGGTTGCGGATTCATCATCCTCCTCCAAAAACTCAATTGTATCTGCCACATTTTCCAAAGAATTTGCCACCTCCTCCACTGACTTTGTCATATCATCCACAGAGTTTGTCGCCTCTTCCGGAACAGGCGTATCCTTGGATAAATCAGCCCCTACGGTTTGAAGATCAAGAGCTTTGGATTGAGAAGCATCTGAACCAATCCCAAGGGTATCTTTGAGCGGAACAAGGCCTAAAGAGTCGCCTATCCTAGATTCAGAGCAGCCAAAGGATCCCATCAAATTAGGTTGAGCTTCATAAGTATCGGCGACCCGGGATTGAAAAGAGTCTATTGGTTCAGCAACAGACTTTTCAGCAAACAACACTTGTTCCTCCTGCAAGATCCGAGAATCCACCTTAAAACCATCAGGATTAAGAACCTCCTGAATCCTCACCTTGTATAGCACCCCATGAACATCCAGCTGAATCCAATCATCAATAAGATCCTGTTTCTCAGTAGCAATCAAGACTTTTCCTTCAGCAAAGGAAGAAAAACCTGAAGTAGTTTCATCAATGGCAAGGAAAAAACCCCAAATCTCACCTATCTTTCTAAAAGTTGAAAGATTCCAAGCATTGAGGGGGATTCCAGAACATTTAAGCCAAATGATTCTTTCCAAACTCGCAGCTTCACCATTCCACTTTTTTACATCCGAGAACCATTTTACTATCCTTTTCTCTTTCATGAAATTCGTCAATGCTTTCGTATCAAGAAATGTTAGCAACAAAGATCTACCCCCCAAGCTTCTAATCTTCACATCACTGGCAAGATTTTCCATACTAAAAGCCTTATATAATTCCTCAATAGCAATGATCTTATTTAGATTAGCCACAACACTTCTAGAGAGCCATTCAGAACCTGAAGGCGGGATTGTAAGGGTTGTCAAATTCTCAAATGCCTTCTCTATCTTTCCACTATGATCTCCCTTTAAAATCTGGGCATAAGATTTGAAACCAGTAACCGAGTTGCGAGTTGAAAGTTGAAACATGGTGACCCGCGGCTTCTTTTATATTATTCTCACCATGAGAAGCTCTCTCTGTGTCTTGATCTTTGTGATAATTTGCTCCAACCCCTGCATGTTTGTAAAACCCCACTCTAACACTAGGAGATTTCCTATAATCATTCTGATTAAAACTAGCATACTTCACAAACAATTTTTTGTCCTCACACCATAAGCCATTTGCTCTCGCTATAGCTACCTCAGCAGAAATGGAGCAATTATACCTCACAAATCCAAATTTTCTTCCAGAAATCTTACTACGTTTCTCTGGTATGAAAGCGTCTTTCACTACCCCGTAATTATTGAACAACTTCTTAAACCAGGGCAGACTCACAAGTTCCGGTAAATTGTCCACAAAAAGCGTGAACATCCCTTCTTTAGACATGGCAACACCAATTACATCATAAAGATACGAGACAGAAACTCCACAGCCCAGAAGAACAAACAAAGGCCAGGAAAAAGCAACACAAAACGGCAAAAAACAGCAGACCCAGGTGCCTAAAAATGGAGAGCAGGGAACATACTCAGAAGCCTAGGAAAAGGATCGAAAATACCTTGATCACAATGAAAACCAGAACTGAAGCCAGAACGCTGCTGCTGGAAAGAAACCCGAAAAAGAACAACGAACGAGAGCAAGACAATGAAGCAGATCCGACGAGAATGGAGTCTAAGCCAACTGGGGATAGCAGAGAAGAGAGACGCAGAGGAGGAAAGGATCAAATCGGTGGAGGGATGGGTAGATATGGACGACGGCTAGGGTTCCTCCATCTCCATCTCAACCTTAAAGGATGCCCAAGGTTACGAGTGATATTATTCAGTGGTCTATTATTCTTCGGAGCATTGTTGTCTTTTTGTCTAAATTGTTGTTTTCACTTTTCGTAATTTTTTTATTTGTAGCTTTTCATCGTAATTTTTGGAATTAATCATTCGTATCGACGGAAGGAATAAGAAAAGTATAAAATTGTTGACCGAAATTGAAAAAGTTCATATAAGATGACATTTTAGATAATAAGACAGCTGTTTGGTACTTTTTTGACTTCAGTAGATGTTTTATCATAATTTTTTACTTTTAGACTCCTCTCATTGTGATGTATGATTAATTCAAAAAATATATTGTGAATCTAACAAAAATTCAGAAAGACAACCAAAACACGAAAAACCAAAAAAAACAAAAGAATGGAGTGCGTTACCGAAAATTGAGCAAATACACCTGAGTCTTCATACACAAATACAACTAGAAATAAAAAGATAAAACATAGAAAACTCCAACGAAGGTTGGAGCATCATTCGTCGAAGCATCCACACATTTGTTAGCCTCACGGTGAACATTCTTGATGGAAATTTTCTCAAACTTCTCCATTAATAACCTACAATCATAGATAACATTACTAATTGGATGATAATCCAAGCTTTGTTGGGCAAGCATTTGAGTTAGAGCCAAAGCATCAACTTCCACATCCAATTTTGTGACATTTCCCTCCATTGCAAGTTGCAAACCATCCCTCAATTCCCAACTTCCAGCCACAAGACTAGATTGTGCAGTCATATCTCTATGAAACCCAGTAATCCATTGACCGTCATGATTTCAGATTAAACCCCCCGCGGTGCCCTTCGCAAAATCACAACTAAAAGCTCAATCCGTGTTGAGTTTAAAAGTGCCTTGAGGTGGCGGTACCCAACCCACATCAATTATCTTTGTTTCTTTGTAACATAATGAGGTGCGTGTGCTCCCAATGGTGAAAAATAAAGGCACACCTCCTTCGTTTGAGTGCTGCTGCTGGCCTCTTCATCCAATATGAACTGCTGGCCTCTTCATCCAATATGAAACTGCTCCACATAATGCCTACTACGTACACACGGGGACAAGGGATGTCACAGTGACATGGAAACGCTTTCCAATTGCGTTTAGTTTTTGAGGTTTTTGGTGTTTGCAGATCGACTGGTGAGAGGAAAAACCTTCACAAATTCAATTTGAACGGAGATGATAAGTTTGTCCTTGTTCAACGCATATGCCAGCAGCCTTGTTCTAATGATGCCCAGGGATTTGTCTCCGTCTATTTGAATAACTCTACTTGTATGTGATTAATTAATCTATTAACTTGAGCGACCTTGTCTTTAAATCTTCCGTCTACTTCACGAGCCACGACTATCCACGTCCTAGCTACCTTACAACAACCAAAATGTTATGAACACAACATTTGACACTCACATTGCGGCGGGACCTATATAATGGTATGGCCGTGGGTCTCATTCCGATACAAGTGTTGTGTCCCACTGTTGTGTTTGCAGGTTGTGTCCATAGCATTTTGGTTAAAAGGTTGGCCGGTTGGGGGCAGCGTGAATAGTAAAATATGTAAAAAGTAAAATACAAAAGTTGAAAATGAGACTACCAAAGACCTTTAGGCTTTTTGCTTTCTGCTTTCTTAGTTATGGAAAGAAAACAAAAGTCTTACACAATTAAGGCAAAACACAATTAAAGTATGATTATTTCTTCTATTCAAACCTCCAAATTGAGGTTAAATTTCTATCAAATGGTTTGAATGTCACTATTATTATATCAAACGCTTAGACTAATTTCCGATAAATAATTGTAGGATACATACCAAATCAGTATACACACACATATACCCAGTCGTATCGAAAGATTTCTAATAAAAAATGATAATAAGGTGAGATGAGCGATACAAATTGTAGGATATAGATCATATATCGAAAGTTTTAAAAAACAATGCTAACAATCCAACCATGACCCCCCAAAATCCATTTCCTTACGTTGAAATTAAACCCAAAATAGTGTTCCAATGTTGATGTGACTGAAAAAGAAAGGGCAAAATAAGAAATGTACCTAATTATGCCCATTGAAAAGTCAAAATGGACATAATTTGAGACAATAAAAAATGGAATCGCGGGTTAAGAAAATGGGAGGGGAGTATCAAATGCTCATATTAATTTCCAATGCATGATCGTAGGATACGTATTGAATCAAATTACGCTTACATATGTACCCGTTCGTTTACATATATACCCGGTCATATCGTGAGATTTCTATTTAAATAAAAATCTATGGTGGGATCCATATCGTTTTCGTTTTCCGAAGGAGCGATACAAATTGTAGGATACATTAGTATTAGAGGTGGCAATTGCTAACTCAACCCATGAACCCAACCCAACTTGCTCACTTATAACCCAACCCAACCTGCCCATATTGTAATATAGGTTGACATGGGTTGAACCCATATTAACTTATATTTACATGGGTTAAGTTTGGTTGAAAATGGGTTCAATATGGGTTGCACCCCCCAAAAAAAAATTTACCAAGCACATATTGTCAGTCTCCCAACACCAAATACACTTCCCGATTCCTAATCGTTCGTTATTCGAATTGAGATCCTAAAATCCAACACGAGCAATTAAACAAGTAATGAGTAATCAAATCAAATTTAACGTTTGAATTAATTACTAGCAGAAGCAGAGGACAACAAATTGGGCTTTCTCTCTCTTTTTCCCACTCTCCTCCTTCAACCTTGGCTTCTTCAGGAATGTAAATTTAAACAGCAAAGACATTTCAACGAAAAAAAAAAAAACAATTTTGAACCATTTTCTTATCAATTGAAAGAACGGAGATCGCTTGCCTTTCACCTCTCATCTGCAAAATCCCTCAGAAATGTAGGGGGAGAGAGAGAAGAAAATTTGCCTTGATCCATTTCAACCCAACCCATATTCAACCCGCATATTATTGACCCATATTCAATAGGGATGGCAATTCCAGCCGATTCGATCCGTCCCTGCCCCGTTCGGATTGGAGTTTCAGGGATTTTTTCAGAGTTCGGGTCAAATTTGGAGGAAAAAAATAAAAATAAAAATAAAATCGGAGATCGGGTTGGAGGCGGTTCTACATACCCTCAATCAGTTCCCCGACCCATTTTTTTATTACACATCTAATATGTTATTCACATTTAGACCTCTTGAATTATTGTTAATTGCTAGGGCTTCCTCAAAATATATACTATTAATTTATAATAAATACACTTCATTCTTCACTTCTTAAACATAATCAAACATAATTTAGTTGATAATTTCAACCTTCAAGGTTGGAATCCTTTGCTATTATGTAATTTTATTTAGTTGGTTGGGATTGCCAATTGTTGCCATGTTGTTTTACACTATTTGGAAGTTTAGATATTAAATATGTTGGTAAAGTCTGAGGTATTTTTCTAGATTTTTTTTAATTTTTTATTGGTTTGGTAACTTTCGGATCGGGGCAGGGATCCCCGATCCCCGTAAGGAGTGGGGATGGAGGGTGGAGATGATTCCCCGTTCGGGGATCGGGGCGGGGACGGAGGTAAATATGAGGTTCGGGGATTGGAAGCAGGGATGGCCGATTCCATCTCCGATCCTCCCCGTTGCATCCCTAATATTCAACCCACCCATATTCAACCCATAACCCATATGAACTTGTCTAAACCCAACCCAACCCAACCTACCCATTTGCCACCTCTAATTAGTATCATAGGTTTTTAAGAACAATGCTAACAATCCAACCGTGATCTCCCAAAATCCATTTCGTCAAGTCGAAACAAAACTCTACCAAACGATTAACACCCTAGAACTTCTGGGATTGCAACATCATCATCAGATTTCAATCACCCCAGATTATATATCATTGAACAATAACATATGGTGAACCGACCAATCCATCTTCCTCAAAACAGAACTGGCATAAAGGATTCCTCCTACAGTCATACTAATGAACGATAAGTATCTAATCTATGTTTCAGATAGCAACAAATTATCACATTTCAGTAAATATAAAACTGAAAGACAATGATAATAACCTTAAATTCGAATTCAACATCACCATATCGTTTTAAAAAAAAAAACACAACAAATTAGAAATTCCAGATAGAGTCAAATTCGACCACAACCACAAGGAAACCTAAAAACAGACGATGTAAAAATTCATAATACTGGTTTCTGGTAATAGTAACATCACCACGGTATCGGTATCTCAGTCGCCGCCTGCTTTCTGGTAAACGTATGTGAGTCCACACTTACCACAGTAATGACGATCAAAGTGATTGGCCATGAATGTACCAGCGCCACACTCGGCGTTAGGGCACTCTTTCCTCAACCTCTGCACCTTACCAGAATCATCCACCTTGTAATACTGCAACACACCGAGCTTGACTTTCTTGTGCTTGTGCTTGATCTTCTTTGGCTTGGTGTAGGTCTTCTTCTTACGCTTCTTAGCCCCGCCGCGTAGGCGGAGGACGAGGTGGAGTGTGGATTCCTTCTGGATGTTGTAGTCGGCTAGGGTTCTTCCGTCCTCCAGCTGTTTGCCGGCGAAGATGAGGCGCTGTTGGTCTGGTGGTATGCCTTCTTTGTCCTGGATCTTTGCTTTGACATTGTCGATGGTGTCAGAGGATTCAACCTCTAGGGTTATGGTTTTCCCGGTTAGGGTTTTGACGAAGATCTGCATCTTCGGTGGGCGGTGGAGGCTGGAACTTCTAGGGTTTGGGAAATGGGGGAAGTGGGGGCAGTGGAGAGAGTGTTTATATAGTGGAAACCCTAGATCGTATTTGTAGATCTGCCCTTTGAAGTTGCGGAATTACAGTTTGCACCCTTACGGAAGAAAAAACCTACGAGGCTACTGGCCCTTCTAAAAACTACTCCACTGCCACGGTTGGCCCAATGTGTAGCCCTGTAGCCCAATTCATTTGTGAAAATATTTATTTATTTTTTTCTGATCACTGAGAAAATCTATACTGGGAGGGGTAAACAAAACTAAGGCCTCCTCAGTTTTTTGGATTTAGCCTAAGGAGGCCTAACCAAAGATAGTTTCTTCCATTTGAAGGCCCATCTGGCGTGATGTGGCTAATTTGAAAAAATTGTTTTTTTGGTTTTTTTTTTTTGTCCTTATTCAAAAAAAAAAATTGCATTTGTTAGTTTTCGGTCGATTTTTTGTAGTTTCTTGGCTTGTCTCGACGAGAGGAATATAAAAATTATAAAATTATTAGCCAAACTTAAAGTTTTGTGAATAAAGACGAAAAATAATCCAAAAAACTGGTTTTATTTTGATTTATTTTTTACTTTATTAAAAAAACTATTACTTTTGACCATAATTTTATACTCTTTGAATTCGTCTCGACTTTATTACAAAATCTTGACGCAAAACTAACAAATGCAAATTTTTTTTGAATAGAGGCAAAACGAAAAAAACCAAAAAACCAGTTTTTAAAATTTAGCCAAATCACTTATAGCCTTTTAATTTAAATTGCAAAAAGTTGTCCATCTCATAGCCATGTATTAGGAATCTCACCATCGAGACCGAGTAGGATCCCATCCCGTGTTATGAGTGTTATGAAGTACGTTTAATTCCACCAGTTATGGAACAGAACTCAAGAATTCAATGAAAATTTTCAAATGTTTACCCATTCAACGACCCATTAGTGTTTTGTGTATATTCTCAGTTCCTAGTGAAACCGGCGTTTGTCAAATTTACGTATTGTTTTCACTATATTTTTCTCATTTTGGTGTATAACAAGAGGCCAAGCAGCCTAAGTAGGAAATATTTTAAGGAAAATGTTTTTGGACTCGTAGTCAAGAATCATCCATACCAACTTCTCAATTTATAAAGAACTTCTTTCTCTTGCACATACATACATCATAATACATATGCAAAAATTGGGCACACTAGTCTCAATGCTGCCGAGGAATAATCAATATTACAAAACACCCTTTTAACTTACGGCGGGAAGCAAAACCCCATTTTGCTACGTACTCTGCTACGATAGAAACATGCTTACAGAAACTGAACCACAAAACGAAACCCATCAGCAATATTGCCGAAAGTATACATTACATTCGGGGAAGGCGTCGAGGAAACTGGAGATGACTTGTGTTGGCACTGACTGTCCTTGCGTTAGAACTTGATGGTATCTCTCTATAAGTGATAGCACAATACTCTGCTGATCAACCTCATTCAAACCACCTGATAATCACATCATGGCAAAATAACAGATGTCATCTACAATGATGCTGAACAAGCATTTAAGCACTTAATGTTTACTTTCAAATCAGTAACTCTGCGTCTGCGATCAATATGCTTACACTTAAAGCCACTCGTAAGAATTTTGTATATCATATACTTGTTATTTACTTTTCAACTTCAATTTTCTAAAAAGGTGTCATGAAGTGAATTTCATTCGAGCCACCTGAGGACGACTTTCATGGAAAAAGTATCAACTGAGCTTACCCAATTCAAGTTCTTGCTCTTGATCTTCCACATCGCCTTCTTCCACGACAGTACCATTTTCTAAGGCAACAGCTGCTTTGGCATACCGATCCAGGAATTCTTCTTCAGTTTCTTCACGTTCGTCTTCTTCCGAGTCCTAAGACCAACAAAGGGAAATGGAACATATCATGATTGTCGTGATGCTTCTAGGTGTAAGGGTTAAATCTCCATCTTAAATGAGAAAAGGTATGGCACAAACTTTAATACCCAACCTCGCCCAGCACAAACATAAAAAATTATTTTAAAAAAAACCGAACCTCATCCTCGTCATCCTCTTCAGTGTCTTCATCGCCAGCATCTTGATCATCTCCACTCTCCTCATCATCATCCTCTTCTCCCGTAGCTTCTTTCAAGCTCACAGATGCCTCCATTAGAGAAATAAAGCATTTTTGTAACAAACCAGACCACTTGTTTTCCTGCGCCAGCAACCGCTCAACTACTTTTGCTAATGTCATCACTGGAATTCATGCAAACAAACAAACATTACTAATGCCTCGGTTAGTCATGTCAGCTTTGAAGAATGGTAGTCTATAACAATGATTACATACACGTGCATATTGATTGCTCCGTACAGAGCATTCTAATAAGAATCTAGGACGTTTAAGAAGTCTAAGTTCCATTAGAGCCAGACAGTGGTATACTAACCGCTTAACTTCATCTCAGACTCCGATGATACACCATGCTCAAATGTGCTGCAGGAGATTAAACAAAGAGCAGATGCCCAGACTGCAAAGCCTTCGTGTTCGTCCTTCTCCAAAACAGTCTCCACGACATCAGGATAACACAAATAACACGATGATACAGCAAGCAACAAAGGTTTCCACAGCGAACAAGGCTTGCTGTTAATATCCCTGAAACGTGAAAATGCAGCCCTACTGAAAGCAATCACCAATGACTGCCTCACAACTACTGCTTCGAAGTCGTAACTTGGGACATGCAATAACAGGTGTACACATGAAGAAGCCCTCCATGTTGCCGATGAATATTGTGAAAAGGCCGCACTAATAAAGCCACCGATTCCTTCTATAATAGACCGTCGCGGCACAGGTGGAGCTGGGGGAGATGGCATTTCCCCCATGATGAAATTCTTCAGCACAAATTTTTGGTTTAGACCAACAATATCTTTAATGCAGTTGAAGATAGATAAATCCTCCGTTTCTTCCCACGCGTGCCAGTTTGCAATTAAATCAGCCCAAACCAGTAATAAATCCGAAAGCTTAACCTTTAAAACCTCATTGCTTGTGGTTATTGATTGCATGATGAATCTGAGCAGTGCGGATGAATCATCGATGCATGATGGAGGGGGAAGTGAAGGAGAATCCTCTTCTGACTGAACATATAAAATTTCAGGGATAAAATACATAAATAATATGAAGGCTGGAAAGGAAGAAAATTACAGAATCTAAGAAGATCTCCTCGTGAATGTGGGGCAAAACTGGAAACGCACTTGGAAAAAAGAACTATGAAATTTACTGAACAACAAACATTTGGTTCTGTAACAGATACTGTAAGGTTGAGTCATAGCAGTGTGGTTAGCCCCAGATTTGGAATGCCCAAACAGAAAAAGAAAATCAAAGCTACCTCAACCCAACCCCAAACCTCAAATGCTAGATGGCAGACCTGGTCCAGATAAAGTTAGGAAGGTTCCTGTTATTTTGCCCCAATTCTGCAAACTTAGGCTCCACAAAACCTGAATTAGGGAATTGAACAGAAGGCGAAGAACAAAATATTTGTACTAACCATTTGCTGTGCAGGTCTAAGCCAAGCCTGCTGCAGGAGATTAGACAAAGCATTAGCAATGGTAGAGCGACCAGATACCCACACGTCACTAGATTCATTCTGTTCACCTTCTTCAGGCATAGAGTCTTCCCAACACTGAGCCATTACTGCTAATGCTGCAAATCCCTGTTCCACCATCTATAGGATATGCATGTTAGTTCATTGTTAAAAATTTCTCCATTACTTGGTGGGCAAAGCTTAAATGTCTGAATTCTGAACTATCAGGAAGTGAGACAAATGACCAAATGATAAAAAAAGGTGTCATTGCCACCATTCAGGTTATTGTCCATTTGCCAAAGTAAAGCTAGGAAGTTAATTCATTTTCAGAATCCAAAAGGGGCAGTGTGAAAGATTAATAACATGGAAAATTATATGAATTTTGCGCTAGCACCACAAATAAAGCAAGCATGGTTTCATCTGTTTTCCGACGTTTCTGTTTCACCCGCCGGTCGCCACTGTTGGGTGGGTCCGGTTTCAGCCTAACGGTAATGGGTGTTGGTGGATACGGTTGCATGGCGGGTGATGGCGTTTGGTGGCTGCAGGAGGTTGACGGAGGATGGGTTGGCGGTTGGCAGTGAAGTTCTCTAGGATTTTGATCCTTTTTGGGTTTTATTGTAAATTGTAATATTGGGAATGCCCTTCTTGGGCTAGGCTTTAGGCGTTTGGCCTTGGCCCAATGGGTGTTTTTTGGGCTTAGACCTAACAGGTGTTTGAATTTCTTCAACCTTGGTTGGAGTCCCCTCCCCTCCCCCCCAACTTGATGTACCCTTTGTCAAGTTTCATTAATAAATTTGTTGCCGATTAAAGAAAAAAAAAGAAAAGAAGCAAGCTTCATATTCCAGGTTGCAACCCACGACCTGATTGTATTAGACACTAGATTCAGTGGCTAAATCCAACTAGCTGAACCCGCACAGTCAATCCAGGAATCTTTCTGAAGTATAAGAGCGCAAAAATGCAACAGATTAGTTGAAGAACTACTTGAATTTGTTTCTCATTCTTCATGTTCGTTAAACAAACTCTGCCACATATTGAGATTGAATGTACAACATTGAGATCACTGGATAGTTTAGAGAGAGGGAAACTTTAGCATCGAGATCATTAGCAGATAACTACACACTTGAGATTTACCCAAAAAAAAACTACATACTTGAGACCATGGCTCTGGATTAGGAGGAATGAACTTTGAGATTGTAACAACCAATGACTCCATTATTTCCGGTATATGAAGCGCAACATGTTCACTTCCAGCCTCAATCAAAGTACCAAGAAGCTGAAATAAAATTGAGGCCTCTTCACTTTCATCAGAAATCCGACCAACCACAACTTGAAGAAGGGGCAACCATTCAGGTGGGAAGTACTCATTCTGCCAAAAAAATTGAAAAGCTATGTAATAACTAGAACAAATCTTGCAGACAAATTGCACAAACTAAATGTGTTGTGGGCAACATACTTCAACCAGCTCTGTAATTGCACCAGCAGCAGACATACGGACAGGATAACAAGAGATATCTCCCGTATCTGGCATAGTTAATGCTTTGAGCAATGAAGAATAAACATCAGGACTCATTTCCTGAATGATTAAGAAAAACTTGATAAGGACATATTTAAATGTGCATTGTAATTACACCCTGTTTCTCAGATTATATAAGGGTAGATTCAAGAGAAACTAAACGGACAGAAAGAAGTGAAAAGGAAGTAGTTTTACAATCGCTATATTCAAGAGATGAGCATGAACAAGAATAATCTCACTTCAGGGAGACAGGATGCAAGCTCTCCAAGCACCCAGTTTGCAGAGGCAACGAGATAAGGTGAAGGCAGGGGGATTGTATATAGTGGTAACACCCGCATACGAACAAGAGTTGCAGTGTATTCAGCTTTCTGCTCACTTAGAAACTGCAAATGCCCAAATAGCTTAGTAAATTTTTAACTCGTAGACCAATTAAGCCATATTAACAAGGCGATCCCCTTACATCTTGAAGGCTGCCATATGCCATCAGAACGCCATAGTACCTGCAGATGGCAACATGGAAACAAAATTTGAGGATATGAAATCTAAACAAGGATCAAGAAGGATGAGAAGCAAGAAAAGGAAAACATAATTATAAGCTCTCAGCAACACTATCTATGATTGAAATAATAACCTCAAAGCCACTTGTGAACACACTACCCCAGATCACAAAAACCAGGTAGAAAAAGATTTTTAATAAAAGTTACAATAAGATCCTGGAACAGCATGTACTACTCTGTTTTCACACTCACATTCAAAGAGCCATGAAAGTCATGCATGAATGTTTTGATCAATGGTTCCTAATTGCTGAAACTAATGTGCTCTCACGATAAACGACTCCCTCAGACATAATTCTCTGGAATTTTAAGAAAACAATGCATCATTTTTCCACAAAGGGAAAAATTACTGGGATGCATGTGTACTCACTCCTTCAGTATCTTGGTTTCATGTGCATTAACATCCGAGGGGATTGCAAACTTTGACAAAAATGGAAGCACTAACAGCTCCCCCATTGAACTGCGAGCCTTCCCTTTGGTCTTGTCACCCTTTTTACGCTTTGATGAAAGTGAAGAATTATGATCACAACCCACAACTGGAGGCCCCTGCAAGCGTCACAAAACAACATAAACCCTGAGCTCTATTGAACATGGCAGGAAAATCATTTTGTTGGAACACCAACCTTTGACATTGATATAACACCAAGTAAATTCAATGCACTTTTTCTAGTTGTGAATAAATCATCTTTCCATCCAGAAATTTCTTCCTGCAATAAGAATCATAAGCAATGTAAATAATCCGATGAAACTGAACCGTAGACAACTTATTCATAAGAATTTAATTTCATACAAGTTCTGATGGAAGATTTTTCCGCATGTACTCCTCTGGATCTTCTTCCCACTCTGTAGTGTCCTACTTGCAGACATAATGGAAAATCAAAGGGGATAAGTACTTGAAGAGTGCACAGTCATAGCGTAGGTGACAATACAAGACACATGCAACAAAGTTTGACGCCTAATGCAGAGTTGTTCAACTTTACGAACAAGTGGGTTTTTACTAGATCATAAGCCGAATTCAATTTCTAACACGGTAGGGTAGACACTTACAAAGAAAAATATTCAAATGGGAAGGTAGATACCATACCTTCTCATTCATTATTAATGCCGGAAAGATAGCAGAGTCCAGTAATGGCGAGAAATGGGGAGAAACTAGCCTCCATCCCTGATCCCAGACAATCAGAAAACTTATAATGACAATAAAATTGTATTTGTGAAGTTTTCATGAACTACCAATTTACAATAGCATCCTTCAGCGGTTCGGGACCCAAATCACAAGAGTGATAGAAACAAAGAAACTAAGAAAGCTAATATAGCTTACAGGGCCTGTCTCTAGGACACGTGAGATAACATCGAAAGCTAATGACACAATCCTCTCTGATGGAAACTCCAGCTTCTGCATGAATAAATATTTCTATGAGGTTACCTAACAAAAAGACCTTATGATATTACATAAGTAAAAAATTAAAGAATATATGACAAAGCAAAATAAAGCAAAATGAAGTTAATGAACTATTGCAAGGATGGATACTCCAAATGTCAGCAACTGAAATACACATGCAGAATCATCACAATCATACCAACTCATAGAGATGGTAAATAAACCAAACCGAGCTTTAAGTCCCAATCAATTGGGGTCGGCTACATTAATCCTTTTTTTCTATTGATCTCTGTCAAGGGCTACTTGTTCACTTAAAACAAGTTGAGAGAATGCAAGTCAAAGTAACGAAGCATGCAACAGAAAGAAGTTACTAATCAGCACAATACAGAATGGGCATACAGGTTTCCCATAGAAGATGTTCACGAAGAAACACATGGGTGTATGTCAACTTATGCCAACTGACAAGTTGTAAGTGCTTCAGATAAGGAATATCACAAAGAGGCCTACTTACATTTTCTCCTCTTCACAAACTTGTCAGAAATCATACAGAACTTACACTTAAAATTGTGCTGTGCTTGACTATTTTCGAGACGCAATTTACAATGCTTGGCATCAACCTGAGAACATAAGAGGCAACAAAATATCAGCATCCAACCAAGCATAGGTTATCAAAGTTAACACTGCATCTTTGACTGTATTACTTGTCTGACAACTTCCTGTGTCGGGTGACCAAAGCACAGAAAATGAGCAAACTTCTTTTCCCAGTTTTTAGCCTCAACAAGTACCCATCTTCCAGTGCATCGTCGCCATTGAAACTCAGTGAATTGAGAATGCCGAACAGATCCCCACAAAATGAAGAAAGATGAGAAGCCAAAGCGGATGGCATATGCGATCTCACCTACAAAACTGACTCAAATCAGTATTTGAAGCAGCAATGCTGGTAAAGGGGGCAGGTCGGGCAGGATTTAACAGTGCAAGATAGAGATGATATACTTGATTCCATTAATCTAATCAATAGACACAAAAAGAGTTAAAGCATCCAACTCAAAACCAATTGGCAAGGAGTGGAGAGGCCCCTCATGCTCAGATACTCGTTTGGAGGTTGTAATTAACCAATATGGGACACGCTCTAACACTCCCCCACATGTGTGACCCTGACCCGCACGTGGAAAGGTAAACAACAGATCCATGACATAGGGATCACAACGAACAACGAAACAATGTGCACTTAAGGCACAAACAATGAGGCAAACAATCAAGAGAGTCTTGTCCAAAAGCATAGCTCTAATACCATGTTAAATCATCCACCTCAAAACCAATTGGCAATGAGTTGAGAGGCAGTCCAGGCTCATATACTAGTTTTGGAGTTTGTAATTAACCAATGTGGGACAAGCTATAACAAAAAGAAACCAAGAGAAAAATGCAGTTAACAGTTTTGCTTTTAAAAAAATTGGTACATTCATTACTGAGAATGTGAAGAGAAAGGGAAAAGTCAGATTCAAGCACTACCAGTGCTATGGCTCATGCTCTAGTAAAATTGAAGAAAAATCTGAAGTGGCGAATTTACAATGAAGTTAGGAGGATAACCCATATACCATTATACTAAATACTAATGTTTCACCATATAAAGCAGCAACATAATTGTTTACAAAACAGAGTAGAAAAAATGCATTAAGCAACATACACCAAAAAGTACATAACAAAACTTCCACCGAGCTATCTTCTCTGATTGACTATATAGTCGATTAAATCTAAAAGCAAAAATAAAATTCCACTCGTCCAAATCAGAACCAGAAAAAATACTTACAGAAAGGTACATGCACTTGCATAGAATAAGAAGGAGCTTTTCAGTTTCCTCTTCTCTTTTCCCACGGATGGCTAAAGCCTGTTTCACACACCACCAAATCCAACAAAAGGAGACATTTCAGACATGTATTTCCAAGGACGATACCTACAAAAAAAAGTATATGGAAGGAAGATCTAACCTTTTCAACACATTGATGAAATAAATCAAGTAAAGGAACGAGAATTTCTTGAGCAATTAGCTCCAGCTGTGGTGGAACGGGCTCCTTTGCAACTTTCGGATTCAAGAAATACTGCAAAAGACATAATCACGTAAGAGGCAACAAGCACAGTGGACTCTTGAAGTACCATGCCAGGGAAGAAAAAGTTATTATTGACTCATTAATGTTAGCCTATTTAGTCAAATGAAAAGACATGATGAGAAAAGAGCAACCTAGAACTGTCAACACTCTAGCTACCAGAGTGCGGCAAACACCAATGCAAACTTTTACCTACAGTGTATATGAAATTTATGATACTCCCTCCGTCCCAATTTGATAGTCCACTATGAATCTACATGCAATTTTCAAACTCAAAATAATGTACTTACAATTTTTTCTCAATATGGATCTTGTTTGATAGATCTCATTGAGAACTTTAATACGGTGCAAAAAAAAAAATCAAAAATTGTTTTGGTAAATACATTATTTTTTGGTTTGAAAATTGCACGTAGTTTCGTAGTGGACTATCAAATAGGGACGGAGGGAGAGGAGTACTTCAGAGTTAGGACTTGGGAGGAACGCATAATCATGGTAAAAAGTTCCAGTAAGAAGTATGAAAGTAGATGTGATCACATATTAAGAAAATTAAAAAGCTGGCTTTGGTTCCTGAAAATAGATGTGATCACATACTAGAAAAAATTATCAGTCTCTGAAAGAAGTTTTCCTGTAACTATGGTGGATGCATCCGCCAATGGTCATAGTGACTTGAATTATGCATCTGCGGATTAAGATTACCTGGAATGGTCGAATCAGCGATTGAAGAACCGTCAAGGCATTAATAGTCTTCCACTCACAACTTCCACCTTTATTAATCAGGTCACTATTTTGAATAACCGCACGCAGTTTGGGTACAATATCAGGCCATGAATTTTCCTTCACAAACTCCGCAGCAACAATAACACGAAACTGAAGCCAGTGAATTTCAAAGATTAAGATCCTCTCGATTACACCAATAATGAATTTCAAAGATTAAGATCCTCTCGGTTACACCAATAATGAATTACACACTTCGGATGCTACCACATCCAATGTCGCCTAATTCAATGGTCTAGATGATTTGATGAATTCGCACCCACAAAACAGAAATGCCAATTTAACCATAAGGCCAAACAAGCCTCTGCTTTAGGTCACCAATTTTCAGAAGCCCCTAAGTATTTACGATAATGGTACAATTGCATATAGTTTTGTTTTTATATTTGGTTCCCTGATAAGTTGCAAACCCACAAGAAACAAGGCCCACAAAAATTAAGTGGATAAGCTAAACTATAAGTCCAATATAATTTGTTGGTATAACTTGCGTAGAAAGATTTGGCAGTTAATTCTAAATCCAAAAAGACACAAAACTTTATTTCTTTTATTTTCCCTTTCTTTCCCTATGTTCCAAGCAAAAATACAACTTTATTAAGAGCCTCATTTTATCTTGTGGCTTTAGGCTTCGAATTGTCTTGCGACAACCATGCACAAGAGATTTAAAAGATGGGAAGGAAATTTGAATTGTAAAATAAATGGATATGGCTTCATCTCTGCCAGCGAAATTCACACGTATAGAAAGCAGTGGCATAAAAAAACTCAACACTCTTTTAAAAAAAATTGTGGAGACTAGCTTACCGCTTCAACCAAAATCTTCAAAACAGCGGAATCTACTTGAAGCAAAGCATGCACAAGTGCATCTCTGAACTCATCACTGACTTTGAAAGATTGAAAATTTCGCCTGGTGAAGTTCTTTAGGTATGTAGCAGCAGCAATTCTTTGGCCTGGATCTTCACTTCCTGTTTTCACGAGTTCATGATACTAAATTTCCACTAAAAAACTGCGAATCAAGCAAGACTAGTAAAGTTTTTAACAACAAATTCTACTAATAAGTGAATTGAAATCTAATTACCGGTGGAAATGGAGAGGAGAGAGAAAGGGAAAGAGGGAAGGAGAGAGAGACGGTCGAGGTCGTCAGTGGCAGTGCGTACGACGGTGCCGTCGGGGCTGAGGGTTTGGCTGAGCAGCAGAGCGATCCGGTGAGTTTCCATGTCCGTTTCGATGTGAACCCTAACTGAGCCAACCCACTCTACAGTCTCGGATTCTAAGCTCAGCTGGAGGACGAAACGAAGGCAGGAAGAGAGAGAGAGGTGCGGCGATAATAATAATAATAAAAGGTATTGCGCGGGAAAATTGAGATTTTATTAGTTGGGGTTACCCGCCGTCGCGAGTGAGATGAATATGTTGCAGAAATGAGAAAAAGACGAAGAAAATGGAGAGGAAGTCATGGAGATGCGGGGTATCGAACCCCGTGCCTCTCGCATGCAAAGCGAGCGCTCTACCGTTTGAGCTACATCCCCAAGCGTTGATTGGTACTTTCTCGCATAAGTAAATTACCATTTCTTGTTCGTATCGAATTAGGGTGTATATGGAATTGAGGGAAAGAAATGGAGAAGAAGATAAAGTTTTAAAAAATTTCTTCCCATTGTTGGTTTCTAGAGAAAGAGAATGAAAAGGTTTAAAAAATAAGTTCAATTTTTTTTCCCAATTTCTACTTAGTCTATTTTCGGAGTTCGTGCTATTTTTCAAATAATTATATCTTATAATTTATAATGTTTTATATAATTTTAAAAATATTGTGTTATAGAATTAATCAATATCTATATTGGTCATATAATTACTTGCTAATTTAAAGATATTACTAATTTTTTACCCTGTTGCAATAGAACGATGAACAAACAAATCCAAATGGATGAAGTATTTTCACTTCTTTTCTCCTCCCCTCCCCAAGTTCCAAACAATCCATGGGTCATGGAAATTACAATAGTACCATCTAGAGGTATCAAATAGGTCGTGTCGTGCCATGTTGACCTAGTTGCCAACCGTGCTTATCGTGCCATATTTTAATAGTATCACGCTGTACCCATGCCACTGAATCTCCAACTGAGTTTCGTCGGGAAATAATTAAATTGTGTACCAACTATATCTATATATATTCTCATCATACGATTTTGAAACAAATAATTGTTAAATATGTTGATTTTATGTAGAACTAATTTTAATAAAAATAGCGGTATTTATGTAGTACTAATTTTAGTTTTTCTATGATTAATGACTTAACGAGTGAATTTATGTAATAAGTTTTAAAATTAATTTTTTGGGTACATTTAAAATTACTCCATTTGTTATGTCATGCCCCATGCCGGTGTCATGCATGTCCAGAACCGTATCGTGCCTAGTCCACTTCGGTGTCGTGTCCGTCTAAGATCGTGTCACACCACATTTAAATGTGTCGTGCCCGTGTTCGTCCGCCCCTTTGACACCTCTAGTGCCATCAAAATATAATAGTAGCAGTTTAATATGAAGGAATTTTTGTATTTCAAACAATTTGTTTGTGACTTTTAACCAAAGTTCGATCAAACAATCCATTTAACTTATGGTGCTTAATTTTGAAAGTTTTTTGTTTTACCGGATCGCTAGGGGAAAATGTGTGTTATCATTAGCATTTACTTAATTTTGTGGTGGGGACTTCATGCGGTAGAGCTCTTGAATGTCTCACACTGCATTCCAGGATCGAGTCTCTCATTCCCCCCTCTCCTATGTAATAGACTAGTGCATGATGTGCCCGTGCCTGAAGGCACGGCTTGAGCAATCGATGCACGTGTCTGTGGCCCCGTGTCCATTTTTTATGGTCTTTCAAATTTTAGAGAAGGGGAAGGAGAGGAGGTAGTGAGAGAATGGGATATGAATTTCGAAAATGGGAGAGAGAGAATGTGGTAGAGTGAGAGAGGGGGAGAGAGAGAGAGAGAGAGAGAGAGAGAGAGAGAGAGAGAGAGGTGGGAGAGGGAGAGGGATAAAATGTAATACGATGACTGGGACAAAAACCGCTCTCCGTTGTAATATAGATAGATTAAGAATGATGAATGACAAAAAAAAAAAAAACAACGATTGGATATAAATGTATTTTTCAGTCAGAAAATTTATTTTTATCATCTAATCAAAAGAAAGCAGGCTTATGATTGTGCAAACAAGATACAGTTTAGCCAATGATCCCTATGCAGCTTAGCATGATTAATTTCGTAAAAAGTTCTCAAACAAGATGTGAAGAGTGTTTATCAATGTAATTTTATTGCGTGGCCTCAATTTTCTGTAGCTTTTAGAGTATCTCCGGCCCTTACTCAGATTTAACTTGGTTCAAAATCTGAGTAAATATCCCAAAATCTCACTCCAACCATTAAACCAAACCTATATCAGTTTGAGTTTTACCCTTTCTTCTTTTTTTTCCCCCCAAATCAAGGGAGAAATAGAACCAAATGTGTAACGACTAATTTTTGTTGCCGACGATGGTGGTAGCCGGTGGTGGTGGATGGTGGTCAGAGGCGGCTCCACACTTCTCATAGGGTGGTCACTTGAACACCCTCAAGAACAAATTTTGTTTAGAAATACATGTAAAAAATTTAGTTTTAGTCTAGTATTGCCATTATTGAACACCCTACTCAAAAATACTTGAACACCCTACTAAAAATTATTTGAACACCTAGCTCAAATAATCAGCCCACAAAATCAATTTTTATGTAAACAACCAACTAAAGTCTGAAGTCTTTCCGTAGATGGTCAATGTACACTCCAAAGCCTTTTATATTTTATGTTACATGTGATATACATTTATATCGGGTTTTGTTTGAACATTTATACTATGAACACTCATCAATCCTGGTAATTCACAATAGAATCCTTCATACACCAATTCAAAATAAAGTGCACACTCTCTACGACAAAAATTAGGAAAATCAAGAAAAAGTATCTATTGTATTGATATCGTCCTATGACTTCTCTCTTAGCAACAATCAACTCTCTATATAAAAAATAAATATCCGTCTGAACCTATTCGGCACACAAATTTCTACAATAAAATATTAGTAGTGTATTTATCCTCCGATTTAATTTTACTTGACCCAATAACATAGAATTTTCAAGAAAATTTGTGACATCTTATATATTTTCATATTATTTGGCCTCATTATTCACACTAATACATAATTTTTTTTTATGTATACACTAGGGGTGCACATCGGCCCGGTAGCCCGCCCAACCCAGCCCATTTTTTAGGGTTTGGGAACAATATTTAGGCCCATAGGGCCGGGCTGGGTTGAGATTTTAAGCCCGTTTACTAATTGGGCCGGGTTTAGGAAATTCCTTTAAGGCCCAGCCCGGCCCGGCCCAATTTAAATTATATTTTTATTTTAAAACTATATGTATATATGTGTATGTTATCGCTGGAACCTAACTCCTTAGGGTTTATTTATTTTGATGAAAGTGACATTGATAAAAATGAATTCAAGAACTACGTATGCAGAGAATACCTTTGAAGTAATAGCAATTTGTTAAGAAAATTTTGAAGTTTTTTTCCAATTAAACTACTGTCTTATTGTAATAACTCATAGTTTTTTTTTCCTTTTATTTTTATTGTGCTCTACAAGATCAGTTGTAAAAGAAGTGTGATTTTAAAGGAGAGATACTCAAGAGAAGTTTTTACATGTTAGAGTTCCATCTTTTAAAGCACTTTCATTTATGGGTCTATGTCTCATATTTTTGGGAGAACATAAAATTTTAAGTATATTATTGCGGTTGTGAATTGTAATTCTAATCGTTATAGTTGATTTATGTTTATGATATACCATACTTTAGAAAAATAAATGGGCTTGTTGGACGGGCTTGAGAAATTAAAATTATAATTGGCCGGACTTGGGCAAATTAAATGAAACCCGATTATTAATGGGCCGGGCTTGGGAATAGAAGAATCTCATTTTATGTAGCATAAGCCCGGCCCGATGTTTGTGCACCCCTAGTATACACTAGTTAGTAGATACTAGTTAGTAGAGCTAGTAAAGTTAAGGTAAATATCAAACACCCTATCCAAAAATTTTGGAGCCGCCACTGCTGGTGGTGATGCAAAAACCTGGTCGAAAATGGTGATAGCTGGTGGTCGACTGTGGCAGTGGTATATATGGGTTGAAGGTGGCGGAGGAAGCGTGGTGGTGTTGGTTGACAGTGGTGGTGTTGTTCGACGGTGGTGGAGAGAGAAAAAGGAAATGGTGAGTTAAATTGTTTTTGAATTTATTTCAACAAAATTCTGAATAAAAAATGGGTTGATCGATTGGGGTGGGTGATACCAAATTTGAGTTAGGGCCGGAGATGCTCTTATGAGTAGTACTCCGTAGTTTTGTTACTCGTGTACAACTTTTTGCTGATTACTGATGAGCTTCTTTTGAACTTTGAAGGAAAAGATCAACAATGGAGCCCAGCCTGTCAAACGGTCAAAAAAGCACCGCAACGCTGGAGAAAATTGCGGACAGCCGGCCCCCCACTTCCCCTTTTCTTTGAAAGATTATACACACCCCAACATCCAAAAGTTATTCACTTTCCAAATTCCATCACCTTTTCTATTGGAGTACAGTACTAAACAAAAACGAAAGGCATCTCTATCAACAGTAAATCCATTTGAAGCAACCGAAACAGTAGCTAGCTAGTAATAGTATGTCTTCTTCTTCACCTGAACACTTGGCTCTGCTACTGATATTAGCGGTGCTTCCAATTCTCACTCACTCCCTCTGCCGCAACTTCTGCGGCAACATGCCCGTGAAATACCCGTTCGGCATCGACGACGGCTGCGGTGCGCCTCAGTTCAGTAAAATGCTAAACTGCTCCACTGACTTGTTCTTCCAAACGCCTTCCGGCACTTACAAAGTCCAGTCCATCGACTACGACAAAAAGACCATGGTAAGTTTTTGTTGGAAATTAGTTATCCATTTTCATCGTACTGTTGTTTCAAACTATACATCAACAGAAAGTGCAGACATTTGTGAGAATATGCTTTAGTGCTATAAACATTTACATTCTCACACTTAATGATGTTTGTTGGAACTCTTTCATTACTCTGTCTCTCTGCATTAT
The DNA here is from genome assembly GCA_963854785.1 of Vaccinium vitis-idaea. Taxonomy (NCBI): domain Eukaryota; kingdom Viridiplantae; phylum Streptophyta; class Magnoliopsida; order Ericales; family Ericaceae; genus Vaccinium; species Vaccinium vitis-idaea. Next base: position 417,570 of record OY978218.1, on the reverse strand, counting down.
TCTTCCCTACCTTATAACTGGATTGTGTGTCTAGGAGTAAATTCAGGCGTCAAAATCTTCACAAATAAGAAAGGGTAATATTGCTTTAGGACAACTTTTCGCGCACTGGTCTTACTTTCTTGAACCATCTTTGGGGGTGTTCCACTAAGTTGGGTTTTTTTAAAAACTGGTTTTTCACGGTTTTTTATGTATGTATTGTGAGAGAATGATCTGTCTCGGTGTTTGGAAAAAACAGTTTTTTGTTAGTGGAACACCCCGTCCTTTTCTCGGGTCACACGCATAACCTGAAACTTGACCTTCTAATAGAACCGTGGTTCACCGAAATTAATGAATAATGTTACATCTATGATGAGTATTTTTTTTTCATCCTTTTAGCGAATAAATTTGTATATTTAAAGTTTTTACTCCCTCCGTCCGGATTTGTTAGTCCACAAACATATTTTTTTAAGTCCGAAAATGTTTGTCCATTTTCAAAAGTTAAAGGATAAAGTACGAAGATTTTACCTTTTTGCCCTTTTTCTAAAATTTAAAATAACAACTCAAAAACTAATTTTTTTATAAATAATGTGTTTACATTTTTGAATTTTTTTTGCACCGTATTAAAGTTTTCAATGAGATCTATCAGACAAGATCTATATTGATAAAAAAATAATTTTTGCAACTACATTATTTTTTAGTTTGAAAATTGCACGTAGTTTCGTTATGGACTATCAAATTGGAATGGAGGGAGTATTAAATGGAGGGATTGAGGATAAAATAGGAAATTAACAAACCCAAAATGTAATGGAAAAAAAGTTGAAATCCCCAAAACGGACCAACAAATCCGGACGGAGGGAGTAAAAAATATTTACAGCTTCATTCTTGAGAACCAAATGCTAGTGCAATGAGAAGCTCCATAATAGATTCATAGAACTCTTTTTGGTTCCCTATTTTTGCTTATTTCTTTGGCTATAGGAAAGTAAACCGGAATCAAAATGTGTGGTTGAGATTCAGTTGGGTGTTTAAGATCCACAGATACAAATGATTTACAATCACGTGCTTTGAATTCTGGAAGATTGTGGGAGATCAAGTATTTTGGGATACTAGCATTTCTTATTTCTTAACTCTGACATTTCTGTCTTGCCAATATTTCCATCTTTCTTGCCTATAAAAAAAAAATAAAAAATTCCATCTTTCTTATAATAGGTTATGTTTACTTAGGTGAGGTTTGGCTAAAAAAGTTTTTGCTACTTATAGCTTTTTGCTTTTTAGCCAAAAAAAGCAATAAGCAAAAAGTATACTTTTTTGGGCTAAAAAGTGATTTGCTAAAGGGTCAGCAAATTGTTGGTTTGTTTTTTCCGAAATACCCTTAGCCCATGTACTCTCATTGCAAACGTAAAAAGGTATATGAGGGGTAGATTTGGTATTACAATGAAAAAGTTAGGGCACAATGGTCTATTTGGGTTGCCTTGGGCTTCCTCTTGGTTGGACGAAAAAGTGAGTTTTTTTAGTCCAAACCTTCCATCTTTTCCGGGCTTTTTGAAACACAAAAAAACCACAAATAGCAAAAACTTTTTTAGCCAAACCACGCCTTAAAAAAATGCTAGAAACACACTCATTCGGACACAACTCCAAATGCAACCCCACACATACACGTGGATCCGCAAAATGAATGCGTGGGACCCACGTGCATGCGAGGGGTTATGTTCGGAGTTGTGTCCCGATAGTTGCTTCTAACATCCCTGGTTCACCAATTTGGTAGTAACTCAAGCAAATTTCAATTGTCCATCGAGTATGTTGTGATTATTGAATAATCCCCAACAACAGGTAATCTACGACCCATCCATGTCGACGTGCTCCATCCTCCAACCCCACCACGACTTTACCATGTCGGACGTGCAGTACGCAATAATTCCCCCTTCGCCGGACACCGTATTCGCTCTCCTCAACTGCTCCATAGACTCCCCTGTTCTCAACCACTACAAGTCCCTCTGCTTCAACTTCTCCGGCCACTCCTGCGACGAGCTTTACGGCTCATGCACCGCCTTTCGCCTCTTCCATCTCCTGTCCAATACGACACCGCCTTGCTGCTTTACGGGGTACAATACAGTGAAGTACATGAGCATGGATATACTTGATTGTAGCCATTATACAAGTGTGTATGGCATTGATGGGTTGAAGGGAGTTGGGCCGTTGGATTGGTTGTATGGGATCAAGTTGTCGTACAGTGTTCCTGATGCTGGGTGTGATTTATGTGCTAAGTCTGGTGGAACTTGTGGGTTTGATGTTGAGACTGAAGGGATGGTCTGCATTTGTTCCAACACTCTCAATTCTACAAGAGTGTGTGGTAAGTGTTTAACAATGCATTTGCTTCAAACTGAATGGATCTAAATAATTTTAAAATTGATATACAGATAAGATTTCTAGGTTTCTAGGGGATCGCTAATTGTGCAGTGGTAAAAACTCAGCCCAATAACCTTTAAGGTCTTGGGTTCGAGGATGAGTACAACCACTGTGTATTATTACCAAACGTTAGGCTTGTCCTCAACGTTCCCCTTCCCAGACACAATGGATACCAACTGTGTGTTTTTTTTTAATAAAAATTTTATATATACAAATAAGATTTCTTATAGGCATCTAACCTAAAGCCTAAACTTAATTACGGAGGGGCCCAAACAATCTGAGTTGTTCATTTCAAAATTCAACTGCTTAGATTCAAAGGCTCAAATTAAAAGTTTGAAAAATGTATGGCTCAGATCTCGCCGGTGCAAACACCCATGTTTGCACCTGCTCCGTAGAGAAGTTTATCTCAAAGCCAAATGACAAGATATGATGGACTTTAGATTATGATATTGATCTGAGTTTGGGTGAATTTGGTTAGTGATGTGACGTAAGTCTCACACTCTCTCTCACATGTACCCAAGTAACGTGAAAATATGTGTATAAATCGGTGAGATGAGAAAGTTGATTCTGGCAGAGACTTGACTTAAACGTGCTGATGTCTCCCAACACTTAACTCTCATACAGTGTGAGATTTTTTCCAGTTTAAGCGGAGTAGACTCTATATTAGTTTGGGCGGGTTCAGTGAGCGTTGTAGGACAAGACTAACAATATTTAGAATGTTGGTGATGTTTTCAAAAGTACGAACTATAATGTCTTATTTTCGAATGAAAATCTTATTAAAAAAATAAAAGGCATCACTCTCTGGATGCATGAAATTATCAGCTAACGTAACTACTACGATAAGTCCATCTCAGTATTCATTTTCCTACGGCATGATGTAGTGGTAATGCGTGACGAAATTTATTGGTGGTGATTTCATGTTTCAGCTGCAGGTACTGTTGCAGGAGTCACAGGGGAGAGCCATGCACCATCAGTACCATTTATTCAAACATTCGTTCTGCTTTTGGTGGCACTGTATTGTTTGATTCTGAACGATAATGAGGTCTGTTTGTAGCATCAATTGAGGATGAGAAGTGATGAAATCTGTTTTCTTAGGTTCTTTTTTTGGGGGGTGTTATCTAGTTTTATAAGCTGACAATGAGGCTACTGACCTTACTCTGCTAATTTACTGCATTATATGTACATGTTTTGGCTGTGTTTGTGGTGGATTTCACTGACAGCTTCATCGTCAAACAAATTTGAACTATGTTGGTTGCATGTATTGTCAGTATAATCTGCTGCGTTAATGTACAATGAATTGCTTACACTACATTTGTCGGCTTGTCGCACAAACTCGTATTGAAGTTAATTGAGATTCCACCGCATGTTCCGAGCAATGAAGAAGATTACATTTAGCTTCGTTAAATGTCTGCAGAGACTTTCTCTTGTTTTTTATACGGCAACTCGTATGGAGACTTGAACCCAAGCATTTACAAGGAGCTTCAACTGCTTCCTCATTAAACCAACCCCTATGAAAGTTTGTGTTTGAATTCAACCAGATATATTGGCGCCTTCAACTCAATTGGTGAAGTGAAACGGACCTATGCTATGTCTAAAGGACACTTTTTTTTTTAATGTTCAACAGGTGGGGTTGTCCGGGTCATCTTACGTACACCTAAACTATCTCCCTTCTTGGTGACAGACCATCCACGTCAGGACTAGGAGATTCACAAGAGACTTCTCTCTTGTCTCTTGTGGTTTGGCCCTAAGAGATTGCCAAGTTTTAAACTCAGGATGTCTGAGTTTGCAACTCATCCATGTTGCCACTTGAGCTACCCCGCTTATGTTTAAGATCTTGAGGACTTTTGAGGGTGTAGGTCCTGCAGGAGAATGCGTAATAACTCTGGCACGAGGTCTTTTTATGCGGTCTTGTGCTCCGTTTGGAACTTGTGGAAATTGGGAGAAAAGAAAGGAAAATGATTAAGAATGGAAATGGAAGAAAAAAATGAAGGGAATACTTTGTTGTCCTTTGGAATTTTATTTTGCCATTTCTCTCATGTCCTCTCTCAAACCAAACAAGGGAAGGGAATTTTAAAACTTTTACTTTCTTTTCCCTATGTTCCAAACAAACCCTTGGAGTTTATATGGTAGGAATTGGAGAAAGGAATTGTTGTATTTCTATTTCTTGGCAAAAAGGACAACGATAACACAAGGACAGGCTCACAAGGAACGCTAATTGTATGCTTCGCACATGCAAGTCGACCGTTGATCTAGTGACATTAGTAGATAATCAGCTTTGATAGTTTAATATGATAAAATCCATCTTTATAAAATTGCTATTACATCCTATTGAGATATTATGCAATCTCTTTGTGGAGCCCCAGGCCTGCTTGAGGATTTTGAAGTTCAACTGCTAAACTTGACTTTAATATCCCATTGGCAATGTTAAAGCCATGTAGTTATCAAATAATTAAAATGATTTGAATTCTTACCTTCCCCCCTTTTTGCTTAAGCATTCGTGGAGGGAACAAAACGTTGAAGAGAGCAATAAGCTATATTTTCTACCTCTTTTCTGTCATTTCCTTTTCCATTTGTGAAATCCCACCATGTGACCAAAGAGATTCAAACACAACCTTAGCGAGATACTATTCTCAAAGAGTTTCAATTCATGCAAAACTTGTTAATGTCATTCTTCTTGTCACGACGTGCACGACATGGTAAAGATATTAACCCCTGGAGAGAATCGATTCGCATTTTCCTATATATCTACCCTTTAATACTTTGCCTATCTATCTCGAGTATATTTATCTAAAGCAAATGTAATATGAAGTGATCACTCTTTTTTCCTTATTTTCCACAGCGTGACGCATATTCCATAGCAATGAACTCGGTAATTGAATGAATGAATAATAGAGAAACATATTCTACACATAAAAAGTTTGCTAGCATACGTTTGCCCGAACCAGACAAATTACCTTCAATATACTTTCAACTAAACCCCATTAAAAGTACAGCACAGGAATACTAATCCAATTAATTAGTGCCTCATCATTATTCCATAATATCTTTCACCAATTTTTCAACAAAAGTCCCCCACTTTCTGCTGCTCCCCTGGCAAAGCACTTGGATTTCGTATCAATTTATTTCAAGAACCATGATCATTCTTAAGATTTTGGTTTCCACGTTTTGTTGTTTAGCTTTGTCTTTTTTCATCGACCTGGCCCATTGGCAGCTTGTTTGAATTCGAATTCCCACCATTTCCTCCTCGATTTCAATTTTCTCATTGGATACCCTTTCAACGGATTACACACTGTGATCCTAATCTCTTTATAACCAAACTCTTAACTCAAAGTTCCCTCTAATATTCCTTTTCTTACATGCACATTTACTTGATTTGATATCGTGACAAATATTATATGACGTAATATTCACATTTTAATTTACAGGCAATTACTTGATACCAGGGTTGGAGGATGGGATTGGATTGTAAATCCTGTGAGACCTCTAATACTTTGTTTGGTGTTACAAAAAATAGGAGGATTGCTAATACCATGAGATTGTGAATCCCACAAAAGCATGGGATTACCCATCCCAAGGGGGGTTGGGTATTGGCAATCCTATCCCATGGGATTGGAAGGATTCCTCTCCTGTGCAAACCCCTCCCAGTTGTGCAAACCACCAAACCCCATGATCTAATCCTATCATAGACAAAACAAACATGTTATTAACAATCCCATGATCTAATCCTGTGTAAAAACTAACATGGGAAAGGATTTGTCTCCTCATTAATAATCCCATCTTATAACCAATCCCAATCCTAACCCATCTCATTACCAATCCCTCCAAAACGAAACCTCGTATCAAACGGGGCCAAAAAGTCTACTCTACGCCCATCTTCTTTCTCGTGTCTATCGAGAGGGCCAAGTTATTACCCCCGCAATCCCATTTTAAGTGGCCACTATGGGAATACGTGCAATTTCAAATCTTTTACATAATTTTTTACTTTGTGTTTATACCAAATTAAAGTGCTCATTGAGTACTTTAATTTGTTGCAAAAATAAAAAATAAAAACATTCTACGGAAGAAAATTTTGTTAACATCCGCAAAAATACCCGTTTTCCAAATGGGTCACTTAAAATGGGACAGAGGGAGGAGTTAGGAGTGCTTGATTATTCACAACTCTTGCTAACGAGAAACTAAGCGAAGTTATGCTGCCAACCAAGTCAAAGAATGTGAGGACAAAACACATAACTTTTTAGTGGTATAAACGATAATGTGAGAGAAGAAACCCGATAGAATAAGGGGTGTGGATAATAGACATAAAATTATTTCTATTTGGTTTCATACTATTTTACAGCTCTTTTGAATAGCAAGAAATGGTGATAAAATCGAAGAAAATTTTACTTATTTGGATGACTAAAAGAGATTTGGAATGATGACAAATAAAATAGAAAGAGGTTGAATTTCAGTGGTCAGTTTTGGCTTTGTTCGGTTTGAGTTTTGAAGGAGGTTTTTGGGAGTAATGAGTAGAGAGAGATAGAAATAAAATTTTATTGGAGACCGTGCAGAATGGATCTCGAGACCCAAATCGAACAAGGTGTTTATTTCTAAGCATATCTTATACTAACTATTCATGATATTTTGACGAAAAAACACAATCTTTATTCTCCCTATTTTCCGGATCTAGGAGAAAAAATATTCCCTGCCCTTGGAGCATGTTATAGAGGTACTCCGCTCCATACATTGGTATGGGTTTCATTAATTTCAACTCATGAGATCCCACACCATTGTGTGATGGAAAAAGCCACCTGAAGCATTGAATAATTTCACAAATCTAAGGACCATCTAATGAATGCAAAAATGCTAGCTACACAACAAAAATGTACAACAAAGTGGACAACACACTCGCATGGGGTGTGGGCTCCACTTTGTTGTACATTTTTGTTGTGTACCTAGCGTTGCTCTAATAAATGTACTAGTACGTACACTATTCGAGCCCACCTTATTAGTTAGAATAGTTATTCAACTTTGTCTCGTTTAGAGCTCCAATGCACATATCAAAATTGTCACCTAAGCCAAAAAAATAAGTAAGTCATCCACTAACTGATACCAAGTGATATCAAAAGTGTCTAAGTTTTGTCATCCCACAAGCTATCACTATGTGGGGGCATCTTATTCTAATTATCACAATACTATCAATTGCTGGCTAATGAAAATGGGACGCATTTCCCAAGACTGACCCTTCCACAGCCCTATAAAAGTACATTTTTTGTATTCATTATTAAATTTCTCATTGGAGTAGCTATCGATACCCTGAATTAGGTAAGACTTCTAATACACAAGCGTGAGATCCATTGTCATTCTTAATAGCACGTGTGGGGGTCTCGATTATGGAATGAACTCTTTGGCCGTCTGGTCCTGTACGGAGAGGGAGGACTGGCTGAACCTCACTAGAGGTCCAAGAGCACGTCAGAGGAGAAGGCTTGAGTCTCAGGAGCACGTCGTCCAGAGCCCTGGGAGCACTCCTGGGAAGGAGGCTGGAGCCCCAGGGGGCACTCCTGAGGAGGAGGCGGGAGCCCTGGGGGCACGCCTGAGAAGGAGGGCGGAGCCCCATGGGCACGCCTGAGGACCAGGCCGGAGCCCCAGCGGCACGCCCGAGAAGGAGGCCGGAGCCCCAGGGGCACGCCGGAGGAGCAGGCCGGAGCCCCAGGGGCACGCCCGAGAAGGAGGCCGGAGCCCCAGGGGCACGCCGGAGGAGCAGGCCGGAGCCCCAGGGGCATGCCCGAGAAGGAGGCCGGAGCCCCAGGGGCACGCCTGAGAAGGAGGCGGGAGCCCTGGGGGCACGCCGGAGAAGGAAACCTGCACAAGGAACAACCACATTAGTGCCTAGCCCGAACGGTGGTGGTCCGGGAAGGCACTCCGATGGTAAAGTCAGCGGCTGAGGGAGAGATATAGTAGAGAACTTAGAGAGAGAAAGTGAGTAAAGAGTGTCCCGCCACCGCCCTGAGTGAGGTATGTGAGGGGAGGATCCGTGTATGAAGGAGGTGAGAGTCATATTTATAGGCGAGGGAGCGCGTGTTCGGCACGCCCTTCGGGGGCCTCACGCGCCCCGCCCCTGGCATTGCATTAAATGCATGGATCGACGTACGCCCCTAAAGTGGCGCCTCGGCCGCTGTGCTCTCAGAGGCGTCACGTGCCCCTGATGTCCCTATCAGTCAGATCCCCCACCCCCCTACAGGCGTAGGTTTGCAGGGTTGGTGGCTTGCCATGATGCAGTGCACGTGGAGTAGTTGGGCTCATTAATGTGCCACTCAGACTGTCAGGAGGTGCCTCGATCAAGCCCCCAACATCTGACGTGACCCTTCGCCGCCCCGGTACCGAGGTCAATCGACTTGTCCCAGGAGGCGCTCGGGAGCCGACCCCGGGCTGCTATCTGGAACTACCTGGAGCAGGCTCCCGAGGGGGAGGAGTCCGTCCGAGGCCGAGGGGGTGGAGTCCATCCGAGGCTGCAAAGGTAGCCGAGGCCTAGGGGAGGAGTCCATCCGAGGCCAAGGGGGAGGAGTCCATCCGAGGCCGCAAAGGTAGCCGAGGCCTATACGGACCACCATCCTGACACATCTTCCCGAGGGGGAGGAGTCCATCCGAGGCCGAGGGAGAGGAGTCCATCTGAGGCCCCAAAAGGTAGCCGAGGTCTTGACTGTGCCTCCGGTAACCTTGCCCCTGTTACTTCGTCATTCCTGCAGACCCTCCCTGGTAACCTTGCCCCAATGGACGTTGGTTTGTTAGGACCTTTGTAGAAATTGTGCCCCTACAGCACGTGTTTTAGCACACACTTAGCAAAGGTTTAACCAATGTTTTAAAGCCTAGATCCACCTAGCCGGTTCGACCGGTTGACCCGTCGATTAGCCATTAATCCGCTCCGGTTAACCCATTAGAACCGCTTTAAATATAAGGCTCGATTGAAACGTCCAAAACTAGTTCTGAATTCGAAAAACCAAAAAACGCAAACTGGTTTTACTGAACCAGTTTTGTCCAGATATTCAGACAAACTTAATTTCCACTAGTTTGTGACAATCGGTTGAACAGGTGACCCTTCGCCCGGTCCCTTTACCAGTTCGCTCCGGTTTCCGGATTTCAAAACATTGGGCTTAACACACAAGTGAGATCCATTATCATCTGTTTTTTTAGCACACATTTTTAGGGAGGTCATCGTAGATGCACTAGGATTGCAAGAGACATAAAGATTTGGGGTCATTGCGACAATTACTAGACACCAGGGGGTAATCCTCAAATTAGCTGCATTTCAATTTGAAAACAGGCGGACTTTATTTTATCTGCCATCTTCTACGAGTATTCTATAGTCTGTAAAATCTGACTCTGAGAGATTTTCAGAGCTTTTCTCTCAACCTTTTCATTGTGCAGATTCCTCAAATCTTAAAAACTATAACCGTAATGACAATCACGCCCTCATCTTCTCATTGATTGAACCCATTCCCCAATTCCATCAAAACCTCTTTGATTCATCTCATTCAGTTCTGTATATGTTAGGGTTACTCCATTTCTGAGTCCCACCGAGCTTCTTCGCTCCAATTTGAAGCTCAAAGATGTCGAAAGAGATATCTTCTGACCGAATCCTCGTTTTGAAGGTCACTGGAAATGAAGGAAATGAGAATGAGTTCGAAACCGAATCGAATGCAACTCATTTCCCCCCTCCGAGAACACCTCTGAACACAATTCCAGATCCCTCTCAGTACCACCGAGAATCTCAAGACCTTGATATCGAATCCAAGGATAAAACGAGATGTAGCCGAGTAATCCCTAGGGTTTTCGCAACTCCTAGGATTTATGGTCGAGGAAAAGCACAATCAGAGCCCAACTCTGCACAAAGTACTCCCGCGAGAAGTGTTTATAGAATTTCGAATGTTGGATCAACGTCGGGTAATTTTGGTGCTTCAAGGCTTCCTTATCACTCCGGAGCTAGAGGAGGGAGTTCTTCTAGGGTCTCCAGAGGGATTCCGCTCACGAATTCAGAGCAGTCCATTGAAATCCCACATTTCGAGCTCGTGGAAGATCCTTCCTTCTGGAGGGATCACAATGTGCAGGTTGTATTTCGTTTTTATTAGATGGGCATTGTTTTAGTAGTGTCAGTGTCTTAAGTCTATATCCTGAATGTTGGGTGTACAGGTTTTGATACGAATAAGACCGATGAATAATACAGAGATGGTATCTCAAGGTTACGGCCAGTGCTTGAGGCAAGAGAGTGCGCAGACGTTAGTATGGCTTGGCCATCCCGAAGCCAGATTTACTTTTGATCACATAGCATGCGAAACGATATCACAGGTGCCATTTCAATTATTGTAGATATTTAGATGCACTATGCATTCAAACACATACAGACATACCAATTATAATGCATGAGATAATGATAATATGGATTGTAATTTGATATGGTTCATGCGTATTTTGTGCAGGAAAAGCTTTTCAGGGTTGCTGGATTGCCCATGGTGGATAATTGCATGTCTGGATATAATAGCTGCATGTTTGCTTATGGGCAGGTATTACCCAACAGAAAAGCTTGTTTATTATGTGATTGTAATGTATAATGCTATATGTTTTGACGTCTTAGATGTTGTGATGCAGACGGGTAGCGGGAAAACATATACAATGATGGGTGAGATATGTCAGATGGATGGCAAGCTTAATGAAGATTGTGGGATTACTCCCCGTATTTTTGAATACCTCTTCACAAGGATCAGTGAGGTTAATATATGGCTTCTCAATGAGTCTTATAGATAGGTTTATTAGTTTCATATTCTCCTTTATAACTGCTATTAATCATATAGGAAGAAGAGGGCAGAAGGGATGAAAGACTGAAGTACAGCTGCAAATGTTCCTTTCTAGAGATATACAATGAGCAAATAACAGACCTCCTGGAGCCTTCATCAAGTAATCTGCAAGTAAGTGTTGTTTTCTGGTGTTCATTTCCTGGATTTTCATTTTACGTATATGCATAACGAGACACACAAATTGCTTTCCTTCTATAGCTCAGAGAAGACCTAAAGAAAGGGGTGTATGTTGAAAACCTTACAGAACATAGTGTGAAAACTGTTAACGATGTTCTCAAGCTTCTGTTACAGGTGCGACTCAGTATGAACATTTGTCTTCTACTATCACATGCTAGAGTGTTAATTTGATGCATTCTTTTTAAACCTAGACAGGGTGCTGCAAACAGGAAAATTGCAGCAACCTATATGAATAGTGAGAGCAGCCGGTCTCATAGCGTCTTCACATGCACAGTCGAAAGCCACTGGGAGAAAGATTCTAGTACTCACATTAGGTTTGGAAGGTTGAATTTAGTAGATCTAGCTGGTTCAGAAAGGTAAATATCAATTTTTTATTCTGAACATCTCAGTTCATTATATTTCTTCACTGAACTCATTGTTCGCTGTCTCCTTTTTTGGGGGTAATTTCTCTGTTGTTGGCATGTGTGCATATGTGTTTGGAGTTTAATTTTATGCTGAATCCGCTCTGTCGGTTTGATTAGGCAGAAAAGCTCTGGGGCAGAAGGAGATCGTTTGAAAGAAGCAGTGAACATAAACAAATCATTGTCAACTCTTGGGTAATAGACCAGAAACAGTCTGCAGTTTTGTTGCTCAAAACAAGCTGCAGTAATTTCCAATGGTTGCTTTCCGTATTTATGCATGCACTTTTCAATGCTGTTTATGGGCTTAGTGGTGTCCTTTCTTCATGAGTTGAGACTCTATCTTCTAATAAATGAAACTCTACTTAACTCAACAGGACATAATCCAAATTACCTGTGGCATTTGTTAATATGCATGAGGGTTTTTCATCTTTTCATTTACGTTACTGTATCACTCATTGTTCCGTGATTGTAGCCTGGTGATAATGTCTTTGGTGGATGTAGCACATGGGAAACATAGACATGTACCATACAGAGATTCGAGATTAACATTTCTCCTTCAGGTACATGATTAATGCTCTGGTATATAAGATGTCATCTACATAATTATTTCAGGTTCCTAATGTTATGATATAACTCAAACTGCATAATGTTACTCTTTAAATGCAGGATTCTCTTGGTGGGAACTCGAAGACAACTATTATTGCAAACGTTAGCCCATCTATTTGGTCTGTGCTAAAAACCAAGTTTACTCTATATGGATATTTTGTTGGTTTCGTTTTGCTTGATTTTTTGTTTAATTCCTTTACACCGAAAATGCAGTTCTGCAAATGAGACGTTGAGCACTTTGAAGTTTGCTCAGCGTGCCAAACTTATACAGAACAATGTAAGGCCTTATAACTCGTATTCCTCTCAATACATGCTAGATATGCTTGCAACCTTTCATTGCTTGACTTTCCTTCTAATTTTTTAGGCTAAAGTAAATGAAGATGCTTCAGGCAATGTAACAGCGCTGCAGAGGCAAATCCAACAGTTACAGGTATATCCACAATTTTTTGCACAATGTCCGCACGCCAATTTCACTGAGGCATTTCCCTCTTTCAAACAGGGGCAGTTGTCCTTTTTGATGGAACATTACAATGTTTCGAAGCCTGTTTCAAATCTGGTGCCAAAGTTTCAACAATCGAACTTGGCTCATTCATCAGAGGGAATTATGCCTGACGAGCATAACACAGTAATTATTGCGAACAGGAAGGTAATTTTCATGTCTACTGTCTACATCGAAGCAGCGAAGCGCTATTTGTTCATGTTTTAAGGGTTATATAGCCAGATACTAATTTACATGTTGCAGACGGTTTGTTTGGAGGCTACCTTAGTTGGTGCCCTCAGGAGAGAGAAATTGGCTGAGACCGCGGCAAGGAGATTGGATGCTGAGATTGAACAAATGAACCGCGTAGTATGTGTAGCTATTACAAAAGCTTAGTCTTGTTGCGACTTCATTCAAGAAACTTAGAAATCCTCATAGCCATGATCTGTGACTGCTGAGTTTCTACTAAAATCAGACCCAGATGTGGCATCTTATAGGTTTAGTTATTTACTTCCCGTTGTGGATTCTATTGTAGGCTCAGCAAAGGGAAGAAGATGGCCAGCGTGCAAAAATGATATTAAGGTTCCGTGAGGAAAAAATAAAAAGACTAGAGTTGTTTGCAGACGGTCTAGTCTCTGCTGACAAGTATCTTATGGAGGAAAATAACGCTCTGAAAGAGGAGATTCAGCTGCTTCAAGAAAAGATTGATAGGAATCCGGAGTTGACCCGGTTTGCGTTGGAGAACGTCAGACTCCTGAACCAGATAAGATTGTAATGCTCATGAGTCACGAATATGTTGATAATGCTTTCTCAATGGGTTTCTTCATTCCCTTTCTCAATGCTTCTTGTTGCTGCTTCTACCAGATTTCAAGAATTTTATAAACAAGGAGAGCGAGAAAAATTGCTTGCAGAAATTTCAGCATTGCGTGAACAGGTTTTGGGAGATTCCTTCTTTGGATATTGCTTTCTTCGAGCACTAAGATAATTTCATCCAGTTAAGGAAAATATCTATTTTGCAGCTTTTGGAAAGTCTTGAAGGAAAATATGGCGCGCATGAATTTATTTACAGAGCAGAGCAGGTTTGGAACACTTTATCTTTCCAATACCATTTGCCTGATTCTGAACGTTTTGTTGTCTTTTGATCTCTTATCCTCCCAAAGTTGCAGTATAATGATGATACAAAGGAGGTGGAAGACTGTAAGAACATGAACTCCAAACTAATGAGGTATATTTTGCTAAATCATTTTTTAGTTATTATATATACGCGAGTTAGGTATTGATGCCTCCGTTCTACTATCTCTGTCCTCCCATTTTGCTGAGGTGCAGCTGGCAAGTTGCATATCCGTCCCTTCTCTCATTTTTTTTCCCATTCTATAAGTATGCAATCAGTTCAAACGAATCCATTGATGAGATTATTGTTATATGCAAATGATTAGATTACTTTTGTGAGTTTGATTTTGAGAAGTTCAATTCACATCGGAAGTGTCTTGGTGCCTTAGCATCTGAACTCGCGATAGAGTACTTACTTTCTACTCATGGTTTTCCGTAGAATGAACAAGTGAGAACGGTTCTGCTTAGTGTTTATTTCACCTTTATGATTTCACAGACGGAATTCCCATCGAAGGATTGTGATACATACAAGTGGCATTGCCAAATTCTTTCGAGTTTTCTTTACACTGGTATCATTGAATTTTTTTATGTCTGCAGGGAAGTTGATGAATTACGAGCAGAACTGAGGAAATACTGTCACCAAGCTGTATGTGGTTCAGTAAGGATAGCTTATAAGTTGCTCAAGAACTGAGTTGGAATAGATTTTTTCCCATGGTGGTTTATGCCTTTTGCTTCCTTTGCAGGTTGCAGATTTCTTAGTCAAGTATCCAGAGGAATTCAAACAAACAGATAGATTTTCAGAGGTAAGAAGACAAATTACACCCGTATTCGTTGATAGCTTTTATTCTTCTCTCAGTTGCTCCTGGGTTTCTTCTTCTTTTTCTGTCTTGTTCGTAGCTCACTAGCTTCATATGCCAAAGTGGGCTTTTACTGTAGTCTATTTCCTAAAATTACATTATTTCAATACCCTTTGTTTCTTGTGGTTTACACTTTTTTCGTGGTAAAGAAAATAATATGCCTGTGTTTGTGGAAACTTGTGTAATTATATGTACATCCATCTAAATATGGATTTACAAGGAAAACATTTCCACTGTCTCTAATCAAGTATATGATTTCAGTTATGAAGTTATTTGAATTATCCATGAATAATTGGCTGATGACACAAATAGGAAATTGATAATTCCTTACAAATCTGCAAAAAATGGCTCCGATGCATTATTGATTCCAGGGAAATATCTTTCACTATTTTTGTTCGGTGATTTTGGTCACTAAGTTGTCAGGTCTGTTACAGGTCGAAACTGGATCAACCAGAAGTGTTGCATCTTGCAATCAGCAAGAGAATGAAGTTCTACACAATGACAATGACAAGAAGATTGGTGATGCCTTAGTTACGCGGTCTAGTTGCCCTCAAGAAGAGCTATTGCATGCAAGATCCTTGATTGAAACAATGGAATCCGAGCAGGTCCGTCTGATCAAAGAGCTGCAGCTTATGCAGGAGGAGAATTGCATATACAGGGAAATCCTCAGCAATAAGGACCTGGTAGAAAGAGAATCTGTGCTTAAGCTTGAAAACTTCTGCAAAGAGAAAAGTGATTTTGAAAATAAAAAAGAGGCTGTTAGGGGAAACAGCAACGATATAAGCTCAGTGTCTTTGCAAGCTAAGTTGGACAGGATGATGAAGGAACTTGACGAGGCCCGGTTACTTAATTGCCAATATCAAGAGGATCAAGTATCACAGCTATCTTGGAAGCACCAAACTGAATTAGTCTGTGAACAAGTAGAGATGGAAACAGCTAAAACAATTCTTCATTTACAGGAGGAGGTGGCTGCTCTTCAGTCAGAACTTGAGGAGAGATTATGTTACACGGCTGAAGAAAATATGAGACTGAGAGACAAAGTAGCAGCTAAAGAGGACGAAATTAGGGCGGTGTCCAACGAATGGGAAAGGGCTACTTTGGAGCTAACAAGCTTTCTTATAGAAGGCTCTAAATCCCTCAGAGATGCATCCAGGCAGATAGAAAGCATTACTTGTTCATTTCCTGCTGTTAATGTTTGTCTTGGTGAACAGGTTGAGAGGGCTGCTAAAGTTTGTGTTGAAAAAGAAGTAACAATTCTACTACTACATAAAAGCCTGGAAGATGCGAGAACGTTGGTGTTGGAAATGGAGCAGAAGTTAAATTCCCTCAAGGGCGCAACAGTGGCTTTAACTGAAGTTCAGCATCAAGATAATGATGCAGGCACCATGGAGGCAATTCAGTTGACTATGCCATTGAATTCTGATGTCAACACGAATGATATGTTAGATAACCAACTAACATACAAGGAGGACCAGTTTACTGAAGCAGCAAACGGTGCCATTGCTGTACTCCCCGGGGAGGAAAGGCTCTCTGATTGCGCAGAGGTTTCTTTCAGAAACAATTCTGAACAAGATATTTCCATGTCAAAAACTGCTATTTCCTCTGGAGTAGGGAATCACCAAATTTCTGAGATGAAGGCTCATGAAAATGCTTTGCCAATAGATGATATCGAAGATCAACTTAAGCTGGCAAGGGTGGTACTTTCAGAAAGCACAGATGCTATTTACACTTGTTGCGCTGACACGGAATTGTATGTATCAGCCCTCCAGAGTGACATTCACGAGGCTTCTTCTCTTTATAGGGAGTTGGTCCAGGGTTTTGTGGAAAATATTCATGAGATGAGGAAGAACTTTGTGGAGTTGAAGGAAAATTGTAGGAATTGTCGATTTCAGACAGTGGAAACTCCATCAATTGAAGAAAAGATTCCGGAGCAGGAAATCCAATATTTTCTGCTACAGCAAATAAGAGACGAACTCGCTGAAACAAATGACAGACTGAATACAATAAGAGGTTGCATTTACAAATTATGGACTACACATGATTCCTCAGTTAGAGCTGAAGATTCCGTAGAGTTAGATACATGGAGTGCTGCTTGTTCTACTTCAGGCTCTGATCCTTCAACTGAATCTGATTCTCCAGAAAAGAGTTTAGATGGATCTTCTTCTACTTGCTGCAATGGTTATCTTGGAGAAATAACTGAACAAGCTTTGGAGCTAGAGCTTGAAGGAGGCTCAGCTTTGTCCACTGGTCAAGAATTAGAGAAGTCCTCAGGGCTTATCAAGAGTTCAATTCATGACAAATCAACGACATTGCATTTGAAAGAAGAACTCAAGAAAGCCAATGATGCTTTCAATGACGTAAATGTTATGTTAGCGGCACTTTTCCATAAGTCGGAAATTGGAGACTGGTCTTATGAAGGTGCATGTTTTGGGGAATCACCTAGTTTTCTGAATGGTAATAGGACGCATACGTTTAGCAGAGGCCTTGATCAGCGCAAAGCGCTGGAGGTGAGTCCAGAGCTTCAAGCTTTTGACTTGATAATGCGGGAAGCCGAAGCAGGCTACTACAATGTGAGAGAGGTAATAATTTTTATATGACTTGCAAATGCAATTCATCTTTTTGTAGAACACTAGCGAAAATAATTTATTTCCCTTTTATATTTGGAATTAGCCTTATTAATTTAAAACTCCTGTCAACATCATTAGAGAGGTCACAGATCTTTTCTTCTCTTTGTTTAAACATGCAGCTCATCACTAATGAGAAAATTAGTCTGGCCAGTAGCTTCTTCTCCAAATTTGAGGAGGCCCGTGCAACTATGAAAGAAGCTGATCTTATGCTGAATGCCTTGCTGAAGGCAAATCAGAATGCAAAAGAATTGACTGGAGTGTGGAAACAAGCAGGTGAGGAATTGATGGTGGAGAAAGAAACCTTGATTAAAGAAATTGAGCAACTAAAAGCGTTAATCTGTTTGAAAGATGGAGAGAATGAAATGCTGCAGGATCAGATTCATTACAATTTGCAAGAAGTAGAAAATTCAGTATCTTTGCTTGAAGAGTCTTTTCTATGCATGCAAAGAGATGTGGAGGCAATGTTCAAGGTAATTTATTCTGATTCGTTAACAATGGCAAAGGACATACTACACTGCTTTTGGAACTCAAGATCATCCTCGGAAGACATTTGCTCTGAGACAATGGGGAAAGGATTCGCTCCACTGAGACTGCATCATGCTGGAGAACTTCTATGCAAATCTCCCAGTCTTGGTAGAAATCCTGGCTTCCATGAAGCCCGTCTCCAAGAAGAATGTTTGGTATTGAATAAATCAGAAAGTGAAAATACCACTGTGGTTAATGGTGTGACAGGCAGAGACGAAGGGGATCAACGTGCACTTTCCAAAAAACTGGAAATTAGGGAATCAGCCCCAGCCGATGACAATCTTGTGGATGAAAATGTGTTCCTAAAGAAAGAACTAGAGCGAAAAGAAGTTGTATTGAAGGGTTTGCTTTTTGATTTTAGCATGTTGCAAGAATCAGCTTCCACCATAAAGGACATGAAAGATGAATCTGAAAAACTAATTGTTGTTTTGAGCCAAGTGCAGCAAGAGTTACAAATGAAAACAAATCAGCTCAATGATGTGCTAGTTCAGCACACAAAACTAGAAGATCGCTTGGCTGATACTGAAACTGCTCTATTGATGTCAGATTCTGATCTTGAGCAAGCTAAAGGAACAGTTGATATTTTATCAAACCAAATTGCGGAGTTGAGAATGCTCATGAAGGATCTTTACCTTGGAAAATCAGAAGTTGAGGTCCAATTGGAAGAACAGAGGGAGGTTGTCAAAAGTTTAGAAGAAGAAATTCTCCGAATCAATTCTTCATCAGAGTCAAAATTATTCTCTTCAATTGAACATATGGAAGATGATTTGAGGAGCGTCACCATTGAGAGAGACCATCTCCGAGAACAGGTTGGCTCCCTGCAAGATAGGCTTGAAATGGCTTATTCTTTAGTTGATGAAAATGAAGCTATTGCTGTTGAAGCCCGACAGGTATGCACAATTGAAGAACTATTACAATTGTAGCTAATTTTCTTTTTCACAATCTCCTAAACTTGGATTGTTTCTTGCAGGAATCAGAAGCATGTAAAGTATATGCTGAGCAGAAGGAAGAGGAGGTTAAGATTTTAGAACGTTCTGTTCAGGAGCTTGAGTGTACTGTCAATGTTTTGGAGAAAAAGGTAGATTCTTGGTCATACTAACATCTGGGGCTTGCAGTAGAGTCATACAAAGCCAAGGTTTCACAAAACCTTTCTGTATAATCCCACTTATTGGATGCCTAGATTTAGGTGGCTTTGCATGCATTGTGTGCCTTGTGATGGAAAAGAACATTCTGATTTCCTTTTAGAGTTTATTGAAAACTGATTTCTATCCTTTGCGTGTTTGCTTCTCAACCAACCAAACTATGTGCTTGCTGTCTTAGGTGAACGAAATGGAAGAGGACGTAGAAAAACACAAGCTAACAAGAGATTCTCTTGAATTTGAACTCCAAGCGCTTAAAGAGAGAATGCTAACAGTAGAAAACTTCACAGAGATTATGGGTTCTGATAACTCGGATGTCGAGCAACAACCTGAAGATCAACTTTCTAGGTTAGAACTGATGCTTGCTTTCTTGGTACAAATTTCTTGGTTCCCTCTCAGAGTATTATTGTATAGTCAAAGAAATGATTTTGTTTCAGGCAACTGCGTAATAAATCCATGGAACTTCAGGAGGCAGTTAAGCGGATAAGACTTCTTGAAGAAGAAAGAGCAGACTTGTCTAAAGAGGTGCGGATGTTATATTTGTGGAGTTGGATCTCATTGAAAGGAAAATTCCTTGCTGTACAATTAAATGTTTATTAACCTTATTTTTTCCTGTTCTACTGGAATTTTTTTGTTCACTCTCAGATGAAAAAATGCAAAGAGTACATCTCTGAACTAGTTTTGCATTCTGAAGCACAGGCATCACAGTATCAACAGAAGGTAAATGCCATATAGGGAGGATTTAGTTTTTCCCCCCCTTTTCCACGAAGCTAAATCAGGCCTAGTTTTCCTGTTTACAAAATTCCTGGGATAGCTGGTCAATAATATGAATTAGAATTGAGTACTAAAGTGACCCAACTCCAAATATTTGAGCTACACTGAGCAGTAATCATGGTATGATAACACTATATCTTCAAGAAAAAGCCACTCAAGGTGGGCATAACGTCATTGACTAGTTGCTTATGTCAGATAGGGGATATGCTGATATTGGTCTGTTCACTATACCTTGTGTTTAAACTTGGTATACTATCTGACCCACATCTTTTGAACAGTACAAGACCTTGGAGGATATGGTTCGTGAAGTGAAAAGCGATGAATTAACTTTGACAACTACGGCATTGGCATCAGATAAAACAGAGAAAAGCTCAATGAGGCCAAGGGGTTCCAGCTCACCCTTCAGATGCATTTCAAGTTTGGTTCAGCAGATGAATGTGGAGAAGGACCAGGAGTTGTCACTGGCCAGGCTCCGTATAGATGAGCTTGAGGCATTGGCAGCTAGCAGGCAGAAAGAGGTAAAGTAGCTGCCTTAATAATTGTCCCCTCTCGAGAAATCCTTTGTTCGCATTGTAATTGCCCTATACTTTCTCCAACAATGTAGGTGATTAATTGTTCTTCCTAGTCTTCCAAGTTCCAACCTTCTTATACCAGTATCCATCTTAGTAGGATTTGTTTCTTGCTTGATTCTAAGGCTTTCTTATATGTTTTTCAATTCAAGAAAGAAATATATTTGAGGTTCCTTTGTGGTTTCTTGTTGAGAGTGATATAGTTTATTATTCTCCTCAGCAAATGACACTTGCAAATTTATTATATTATTGCACAATTCCTACACATACAAGAACTCTCTCTCCCCAAAGTTGTAAACCCACAATATATGCTAGACGGCAGGGGATCTCTTAGTGCGTTGTACTAACTATAAGTGTGTCGCCTCAGGTTTGTATGCTGAACACTAGACTGGCTGCAGCAGAAAGCCTGACACATGATGTTATTCGTGATTTACTTGGTGTTAAATTGGACATGACAAATTATGCTGTAAGTTTCAGACTAGCATCTTTAAATGGAATGTTGAAATCGCACTTCTCATTTGCCTGCATGATGCTTTTGTTGTGTTGTAGAACTTGATAGACCAATATCAGCTTCAAAAATTGGTGGAAGACACACATGTACAAGCACTAGAGTCAGTTGCAATGGTAAGTTCACAAACATTTAGAGTTCAATGTTTTATGGTTTAAATTTGTCTATCTTACTTAGTTTCTATCAGGAGCAAGAAATTCACAAGCTTCGGAGGCAGATCAATGATTTATTTGAGGAAAGAGAGAGGTGAGTCAACCCCCTACTACCTTGTGGTACAGAACTTCTCATCTGTTTTTTCTGTATATTGTATTAAGATATAAACCCGGATCCATAGGTGGTAATTGAAACAACTATTGTTGTTTTCTTATGATTTACCCATTTGCCCAAGGTAGAAATTTGCATGTAGACGCAAGTTTATACTAGAAAATTGGATATTTGTTCGGCAATGCCCTTCTGGCCAATTTTTGAGCAAAAAAATTCAATAATAGATGGAATGACAAAATCAATTCTTCAGCATCTAGCAGTTTACGGGGCTAACATTACTAATTTGGGAATGAGCGCTTATATTTAGTTTCCTTAGAGCGTACTTGGCAATCCGTGCTGTTAAACTCATATTTTGCTTGCATCTTGGATGTTTAAAGGGAATGAAAATGAATGAGAGAATCTAGGTGGGTAAGTAAACAAAAAAGGATGTTGACAGATGTCTATTTATTTTGTTCTTTTCCTAACCCAACCAAAAAACAGAATTTTTTTTTTCTCTCACTTTTATTTTCCTATCTTTTCCATTCCATTCCTTTCATTTCCCTACACAAGTCAAAGATCCAGATATAGCACAACTGTCTTGGCCTATCGGGCTGAATAGGTGTTCAAAATTCATTATAAAATTAGCCAGTTACAGACCTGGGTGATTGGAACTAGTTATGATGTCTCTAACGGTTAATGTAATAAATAGAGCCCTTAACTAATCTGGAGACAATAAAGTCATGAAGATAGACGGGAATTCCTGGCCTTATGTGGGCATACTACACTGACAATATCTTTTGCATTTTATATTTTGTATAATTATTGCATGGCGTTCTACGTAGATGCATTTCGGAAGTAAATAGAAGACAAAATGACATACTTGCTGCGGAAATCACTGTTGAACAACTACAAGAACGGGATCAGTTGCTCACCGCACAAAATGAAATGCTGAAGGTAGTACTTCTGGGTAGACAATTCCTTCCAACAGCTAATGCATCTTCATTTTTACTTTTGCGTAGCATCTTAATTTGAAATGCCAATAATTTAGCAAATCAAGACTTCTTCAACTTGCTTCTATGTTTTCTTTAGGTGGACAATAGCAATTTAAAGAGGAGGATTGTGGAACTGGATGAGATGGTGAAGAAACTATTTGGAACTCAAAATGTACCTCTGCAAATTCAACAACAGAGGAAGAACAAGGCAGGATTTTTATCTACATGTCTTTTCTGCCTGCCTTCATTCAACCCATGGAAACCTCCCCTCTTCATTTCTAATAATAGCTTTTCATTTTTGATGTGCCAAATTTCCTTGGGCCAATAGGAGAACTTGTTGAAGCAGCAGGGTACCACCGATCTTAGCAGGCAATTGGCAAAGTCAGAAAAAATTATTGCAAGAGTGAATGACGAACTAGCTCAGTTTCGCAAGTCCGAAAGGCAGAGACACACATGACAAATTGCATTTCATAGAAAGAAGGATCAGGCAAGTGACTTGTTGCGTATGCTGAATGAAATTTATGCAGAAAAGTATATATGTTTGATCTGGTCATTTTTATGAACCGCAAACGATTAACAGGTAGTAGAGGCTTGCTTTGATGAGGGTCCTTAAGAGAGCTCCACAAAGGCTCATCCTAGTTGAACTGTATATTTTGTTTGGCGGTCAAATGTAACTTTAGTACTGAGAGAGTAAAGGCTGGCGTTTGGAATGTGGAAGAGGATACTGTTCGAATTGATCCTCCAGACTAAAAATAGGTGATTATCACTTGACTATTTTCCTTGCATTTCATTCTCGTGGTATTAAGAACCTTAGTTCATGACTCCATCGAGTCAATTTATCGGGTAATGTGGTTCTATGCCAACGGGATGCCCAATCATGTAAGTAATGCTTCTGTAAGTAATGTTTCGTCCAGTTGGTTGCATCAACTTCCAATTGACTAGATGTGGAGTTGTTACAACTGCCAAATTATCAGCTTATCATTGTCTGCGTTATTTGAAGGATTCCAGAGATTTACTGGGCAAGCTACTAGTTTAACCCCTTTTTTCCCCTGATCAACAGCTACTAGTTAATTTTGATGTGTCATTTTCAACCATATTGCACATTTTTACATTCTAAGCTACGAGTAATTAACTTTGAGTTCTTTGTTTGATGCAGATTGGACATTAGTGTATTGTAAAGTGCAAGCAAGTCACACGAATGCTCGGAGTTCATTTTCTTTTGAATGTGTGAGAGTGGGAATAGTTTATATGTAGCTGTTACAATTGAGACACTTTGATGTAAATTTTGCTTCGTCTCACAAGCTAGTGAAAATAAGTTAGTAATTCTTGGTTCTAATCCCAGTGGACAACCACCAATTCAGTGCTGCTAAGTCTCCTTGATTCACAGCTTGAAAAGACGAGTTGAAAAGAGCCTTTTCTGCTTCTCATTTTTGTTCTATTTTGATAATCTAGGTGCCAAAAGGAACAAAGTGGGAACAGTGATCAACACCATTGCCAACCTAATGTGACAGATTATTTGGCATAACTACCATTGACGACATCTTCGGCATCGTAGATTGACCGCCTTCCCTCGATAGTTTGTGTGAGAGAGAGAGAGAGAAATATGCCTTTGTGCCTAGGGGCGGAGCCAAGATATATGATTTGTCGAGTCAAAATTAAAACTATGTTGTTAAGAGTACAAAAAAGTACAATTTTAAAGTACACTTGTACTTTAAAGTACATCAAAGTACATCAAAACTACGTATTTTTTTGTACAAGTAGGACCCACAAAAATGTACTTTTTGTACCTTTAACGGGTGCACTATGACATCCGTTAGCATGACCCTTTCTTATTTGCTAATTGAAAGAAACAGTTAGGTTAACAAATAAATCAACAAGTAAATACCTTAAATACACTGGTAGTACCCTATGTGCAAAACAAATTTTTTCCCTAAATTAAAAAATCATGAAAATGTATTCAGCTTTAAGATGGTATGAAAATTATCACATGATTAGCAGATTTCACAACATTATCTAACCATAACCCTTATGCAACAGAGTAATTGCCACCTAATGAATCATGGTAAGAATCCCTGTAATCAAAGTACAATGGAAAGCTAAAAAAAATAATCAAAGTGCTAACTATTGAATTTACTATATACCATGTACCAAAAATAGAACCAAAGCATTGCTGTTTTTAATCCGAATCTATTGCCACCAAAAAACTATATTCGCTTTCTTTACCAATCATAGCACCTTCCCCGCTTTTACAGTACTAAAAAAATCACTATTTTCCGGCACCTTGTTTTAAAAGCAATTTGTACAAGGGAAAAGATTAACATGTACATCCCCAGCCTCTTTTTTACATATTGCCGATGACAAAAACTCAGACACACAACATTAGACTATGCTTGCTTGTCAATTGAAACGGTTAGGATTATAGGCCAACACTAACATAGTAACATCTTCTGAATTGAATCTACAATTTTGAATGCAGGCATATCGTTCACCTTCATCTTCCCTCAGTACAGTCAGCTTGTCATGATGCACTTGTTTCATCATCGCTCAGCTGCAATATGATAAAATAATAATAATAATTTGTATAAGTATCGTTATGATCCATAGACCTGTCAGATACCGTAGAGTTATGTCATGCAGGCAGAAAACATAACCCATTCTGATATTTCAAACCAGTAATTCTGTATCACCAGTTAAAACAGGGTAAAACTTGCCATTTTCCGTGTTAAAACTCTCCATGGAGACTGTCGTCTCATGATTTTGCAGAAGGAAACCATTTCAATCGCACTAGCTTAGAGTGAAGAAAACCACATGTTCCCCCATGTAGCTTCTGTGTCCTGAGAGCCAGAGGCCCACAGTACGTGCTATTTAACCTAATTTTTCTTTGCAATAAAATTCAGAATTAGAAACTGAAAAGGAACTAGAAACCATTTGTTGCACATGCTATAGTAAATCACCGATATGGCGACATGTGAAGCAAAGAATATAATTCACCTTAGAATCCTCAAACTTGCTAACCAGCCTCATGTACTGATCACGAGCCTCTGGGTGACGAACCATGGACTGGACCCTTGCCAGAGCTTTCTCAACTCCTGCGAATTTTTGTTTCCGACCAATTCGTAAAAAATCATACTCATCATTCTTCTCAGAGTTAGGTAGTGTCTCTTGCTTCCGAAACCCTCGCAAACCTTGCCCTTTTCGTCTCCAACGCAGTATAGCCTTTTCAACAATGCTAACAGACCAAACAACCTTCTTGTATTGCTTACGGACTTGATGTCCCCTCACATAAGCCTGAAACCAATTGTGAAATACACAAATAACCACATCATATCAAAATCAACAACTATATTTATTACTTTTTCATGAAGAGAGGTAGACATTGAAACCTAGAAGTGAAGATAGACATGCCAAATAGATCCCATATCTATTAAGCCCCAAAAGAAGAGATGTTGGAATTTATATTGAAAAAAAGTTAGTGTTGGTGAATAACTTCATACAGGGTCCTCAAAAGAAATGTACAGCATCAATACCCAATAACCACTTCATAATGGTAGCGACTGAAAATCAAATACATGCAGTAAGCTAAAGTAACACGTAAAATGTTGAATTGCAAAGTGGAGTAAACAACTAATTTCAAGAACCTACAACAATACACAGAAGCACAAGAAGCGCAAATGGGAGAAGCATACCTGAATTTTCACAACACGGTTCCTTATCTTCAGAAATTCTTTCCTTCCCTTCCTGCCACGGTACTTCTGCTGTATCTTTATAGCAGCGGAATGCAAATAATCCTCAAAATGACTAACCTTTTGGACCTTGTTCAATAATCCAAGGGAAACAAGATCAACTGAAGATTCAGAAATGTCATTGTCGCTCTTAGTAAGTTGTCTATGACGGAACGAACGAGCTCTGAAAGCAGCTTGTATTAGGGCAGCTGCATGAGCAGATTTCCTAACAGCAGCAAGAGAACCTTTCAAGGAATGTTCCTCGTCAGTTTGCTGTGGTGATAAAACATCTTGGGCTGCATTCTCCAATGCCTTTTCGGCTGCAATGTTAGCAGCAACACTTTCCAAAGAATTTTCACCGAGAGTCAAAGAAGAAAGATGACTGGTTAGATCTACTTCCGCCAAATACCCCGCAATCCCTTTGTGTCCTCTACTTGATGCTAAATCAGCAGCAGTTTGTCCTCCTGGAGATGCTGACGTTGGGTCGTCTACAGCACCAGCAGATGCACCCAATCTAATGAGTGCAATCACTGTTTGCTCTCTGGTTTATCAAAAAGAGTGTGATCAGAAAGTTCATGTTCATAATACATAAAAGACGATAAATAATGTTCAAAACTAAATATACACCACCACAAGATACAAAGCTACAAGCTGCACACCAGGCTGCTCAAATATGAACTTGCAAAAGGTCTACTAGTAGTATAAGGTATTAATCAATGATGAAAGGCTGAATTAAGAATTTCAGTAGTCATTCATGAAAATAATATGACCTTCCATAGTATGACGCCCAGTGAAGCGCTGTCTTTCCTCGTGCATCTCTGAAATTGGGACTGACACCGGCTGCTAATATGGGGCCCATAGCCCACGCAAAACCAAGAGCAGCTGCCAAGTGAATAAGCCCTAGGCCTTCGTTGTCCAAAATGTGGGGTCCTTTACCTCCTCCATGTACTTTGCAGATAAGCCATTCATAAAGTTTGCTCTTCAGCATGTTCTCAATCAACGGATCTCGAGGATCTACAACACTGTATCCTTCATGAAACATGATGGCATTCTCAACCATTTCTGAAGAAATTTTGCTTTCAGTTTTCAGTGAAGTGATATTCTTCTTGAGATTACATTTCTCACATCTAAACACAGAGCAATTCAACCACTTCCTCTCAGAGCCAACATGTAGCATTCTTGCTAGTCGTATTTGATACTGCACTTCATCTTCTGGTAAAGTTTTACCAGTTACAGAAGATGAAGCTTCTGGTGGTTTCTCACGATATTCAAACTCTCGCACCTCACTACAGGCCAACCTATTACTGCATGTTATATACAAGGGAACTCGCCCGGGAGCATGAAAAGGAACTTGACAACGCATAACATTGTCAGCCAAAACTTCAGCAGGGGCCTCAATTTCACCAAACATACAGCACCAGTTCAAACTACCAGACTGTTTATTTTCGCCCAGAAAAGTACCAGTAATTAAAACCTGCGGTTATTATGCAAAAAAACTGATAAGTAGCTGTATATCAAAAGCAACACAAATTGCAGACATTTTTATGAGGAAATAATGGAAAATCACTAATTAACAAATGCGTACTTTGGTTTCAATGCCAGAATAGGCCCAATCTGGTGCAAAATCAGAGATACTAAATAGCTGATCTCGAGAAAGAGAAGGGCCCATTGACTCAATATTCAACTGCATATGATCCAATACGCTGGATACTTCCTTTTCATTTTCTGTATCAAAGGTATTCCAATAGTTGCCAGAGTCAGAGGCCACCAAAGAATCATCACAATCTCCACCAATTTCTTTGTCCATCCATCTCCCAAAGCTGTCAAGTTTCTTAAGCTTTCCAGCTTCATCACTATTTGCTCTACCTACTGGAGCATCAACTTTGCCTGTAGAAGGTAATTTTTCCCGGAAGCTAGAATTATCTTGAGAATGAGGCTGAAGTAAGAGAAAATCTCGCCCCTGTGCTAACAAAAAATGGTGTTAGTTCACTTGTCCTTTCCTCTCCATAATCACTGTAAATAGAAAATAATAATAAAGGTATATGGCAAAACCGTGGTAACCTATATAGTTAACAGACTCACGATCATCCTCTGCCCCATAGAGCTGATCAATGCAAGCTCAACATACTACATTCCTGAGTATAGTTCACAATTCCATGACACTTGCAATATTGAGCTTTCTGCAAAACTTACTTGCAGCAGCAGAAAGTGTCTTCGAACCAACACATCTACGCACAACGGACTTGTTATAGTGAACAGCCAACAAACTTAGCATCACGCAAAATACAACTATCCAGTAATCTATCCTATAATGTGTTTATTATAGTTAAGAATGGAATAATCATACCACCTCACTGGCATATACAATTCTATCGTTAGGCTCTTCAATTGTCTGACATGAAATAACCAAACGCATCCAGAAATAGACAAACAGATGTATAAAGAGCCAAAAAAACGTAGGAAATTCAGATCAATCAAAAACAGCAATTCAATACATAAACTAGCTCTACAAATTTTGCAGACAAAACAGAATAGAGGCATCGTTTAGGAAACAATTGTAGGACGGCCACTACAAATGCTAAGTTTATCCTCTTCACTTCAGTTGATCACCAATATCATCAAAGAAAATGCAATTTAGCAGAATCTAATTATGATGCCCCTAGATACAATAACCTTGATACTTAAATGTACAAATGAAGTAGATACTCAAGATTCAACCAATATATCAACATATTTAACACTATACTTGTATATTCTCGTAGTTCTTTTTCATATGACTGCGTCCAAGGTGTATGGCTTCCAGTGAGCCAAATCGAAAGACACGAAATACTCCTGAATATTCTCTTCCTTCAGTCAAATGGCCACTTACCCTCCACCTTTCCAACTTAAAAATTATGAAAAACTAAGATAGAAATATGTTAACATTCAACCTTTCCAAAATCTTCATCATCTAAGAATAGGTTCACCGTGAACCAAAGCAAAAAGCCAAAACAAGAGATCACAGACCCTTGGAGTGCACCGTACACCGCATACCTGAGCTAGTCTCAGATCAACTGGAGTGATTGTATCTCCAGATTCTCCACAGCTCACATCTTGAATTGTATTATTGCCATCCAATCTGGCATCTATCAGCTTATGAGATAAGAAATCAGCTGTGTTCATTTGATCAAAGAAGAATTTCTGGCCATGCATATGATATAAGTTCCCACTCGAACCATGTATATTAGCCCCAATGGACAAGCCAGTAGCTCCAAGAAATCCAGAATCAAGATGGCCAGTAGACAACTCTAGAAGTCCTGAAGAAGGAAGTAAATCAATAGATTTCTAATCCTAATAGAAACTATTCGATGAATCAAATTTCTACACCCTTCAAAGCAGAGTGCCTTTAACTTTTATAGCACTTCATAAGAAAAAGCACTGAACGTACCAAGACGCAATTACATAAAGGTCACAATAAACTATTATGCTACATCATTAACTTCAATTTTTGCAAAGAAAAAAATCCAAACATATTTTATGCAAAAAGGGTGGTATTCACACCCCAAGAAATGTTTCCTTTTGCACA
This sequence comes from Vaccinium vitis-idaea, assembly GCA_963854785.1. Taxonomy (NCBI): domain Eukaryota; kingdom Viridiplantae; phylum Streptophyta; class Magnoliopsida; order Ericales; family Ericaceae; genus Vaccinium; species Vaccinium vitis-idaea. Next base: position 388,070 of record OY978218.1, on the reverse strand, counting down.
TCTAGCATGCAAGTTTTAAATCAGTGTCCAATCAACTTAAACAAAAGCTCAAATATGTTGTGAGCGTTGACAGCAATGAGTAATTGATGCACCCAACAAAAATTTCTATCAGCTTGATTTCAAAAAAACGTGGGCTTATAAATTGAAGTGGAAATGCCCTTAACCACAACTATTATCCATATATTTTAGCCTCTTTTTCTCTTTTCCTTTCTTGTCTTATTGTGCTTCTCTCTTTCCTTTATCCTTTCTTTTATTTTAAAATATCCATTTTTTTTTTTTGTGTGTGTGTGTGAGTACATCTTATCGGTTAGAATGCCTAGGTATCCTGTGGACACTTAGGGGTGTAATACCAATTGTATTGTTACAGCTTATCACATAGTTGTGAATATTTAATCTTAGTTTGTTTCAGCCTTCTATACCCGATTATTGGGATTTCCCATTCAGCCTTGAATACAATTGCATCTGCAAATGGACATTCCTAGAGCAGAAATTGGAAGCCAAAAAAAAAAGAAAGAAGAAGAGTAGACCGAAAAAGAAACAGAATCCGTGTAAGGGACCTAGTCAACTAGAACAGCAAAATATAGCAGGCTGACTTATCGCTATGACACAGAAGCCCCTCCCAAGGCGTATTTATAGGTTTATAGTCTCCTCATAAGAACTTACGAGCCCAAAATTCAAAATATACCTTCTTGATGACACAGACTACTAGCACCGCAATGTATCTTTACCTGTATTTTTGCTTGCAAGTGACAATGCATTATGAGGTAAAGAACCACGAACAGTTAGAGCGAGAGAAGGGGTCCCTGGATCTTTTCCAGAATCTCTGTCCTCAAATGCAGAAGATAGCATCAGTTCATTCCAATCAACTGCATTCGGACTTGGTTCACTCCAAGCCACAGAATCCAGACTTGATGCATATGACGTTTGAAGTGTTGGAACAGGGGAGAGAGTTTGTTCCAAGGAAGAAGTAGAACCAGTCTGACCACTTCCAAGCTGTGACCCTGGATCAGCATTAAGCAAACGCGGGACATCCAATCTGCTACCCTACATATTGCACATCAGGAATGATCAGCACAACACTCTGGTCAAAACCAATAATTCCAGAGAAAGTAAGCTAACCATCTCACATGCAAACAAAAGGTATTAAGTTTTTGAAAGCGTTTACAAGGAAAATGTAGACACCTAAATATAGAGGGCTACCAAGACTGCTGTTGAATGGGAGGCACTTCCTATAGCTTTATTTCATATAACAAAAAACGGGTTATGGGTTTCTCATCCAAAGAACTCGAATGTACTACCAACCTCCAGAGAAGAAACAAATCAAGAAGCAGAAGTCAGTCACTAAACCTAGTTATTGAAATCCAGCAGTAGCTACTAGCTAGTGAACTGTCTTTTTCCACAAGCCTGCATTTACATCATTTTATGTAAATGGAACCAAATGGGTCGGGCACATCAAGGTTTGTCCAAATGGCTTAATAGGACAAATTTGGAAAGAAGATGAAGTTGCCACAAATTTGTATAGGAGCTAGACACCAACATCACACATTCACAGAAATAATAACAATGTCCACAACATAAACTTAACAATTTTCATAAAGAATCACCTCTTTCACTTCTCTATAGTGCACGAGAACAATATTCTCTAACTGCCTGAAACCAAACAATTGTCAAAGCACCACATAAGATTGGGAAATCCTGAAAAATTAAGGTTTATTAAATAGCGACGCTGTGACAATACTTGTAGAACATAGTGAGAAAGTGAATTTTCCTTTGTCAAGTGCCTGATAAGATACCAATTTCAAATCTATAATTAAAGAAAGTGTCATATCCAGATATGCGGAAGTCACCGAAAAGCATCCAGCACAAGTTTCTTTCCTCCTTTTCTTTTGAAAACTACTTCCTTTGCAATTTGCGGGTGTGCATGTGTTTGCATGTACTTTCTTCTTCTAGTTCCCACTGTTATAATCCAACACGAATTCCTAAGAAAGTTTTCAAATAATAACTGATGAGATCAATGAATAAATGGAACTTAAGAATCCCTAAGAAAGTTATCATCCAACACTAATTTGGTACTAGAAAAAGAAGTAAATACACACAATCTGTAATCATGTACTGCTGTTAATGGATTTTCGATAACTACTTCAATTATCACCGGCTTAAAAAGATGAAAGAAGCAATACTCATGAAGCATCCAATAACTCCGCCTCTGGAAGTTCTCATTATCCTCTCCATGGGCGTAGTAGCAATGCAGGACATCCACACTTCCAGCCTGTTTGAACCAACTCACAAACATTAAACTTCTTGCTGCTTTTTTTTGGTTCAGAACAAAACAGAGCAAACCACATCTTGCGAGAATAATCTAAGCCATATTATGTTCACCCCGGAATTTTGTTGGACTACAATTCATACAGCTGTAGTAGTCAGCGTAACCAGCACAAAACCTGAACAATTGGGTGAGTGTGTTGTAAAATCAAGCTAAAATTAAATCAGATAACACACCACAAAAAGAAATGGCTATGTGACACTGACAGCCATGAACCTTCTTATATATCTGATAGATATAACTCACAAAGGTGACATATACGAGAGGAAGATGTCGGGTTTCCTAATTATGTCATGGTGATTTCAAATATAAAGAACTATGACCCGCTGGCTGGCATGCTAAGTATGATTTCAAATGCCTTTGTTTACCACTTTCATCTCCATTCATCAAGCCAACTAGGTTCAAGTTCAACAAAAGAGGGCAGTATGGCTTTCTTACTCTTACCTATATCCCAATCTCTTTGTCTCTCTTGCAATGTTTGTCAACCGAGTTTTGTTTAGTGGTAGTAACATAATTGGTTAGTGGGGAAAACAGGTCAGGATTCGAAAGGATTGGGCGACGTGTTTGTTCCTTAATGACCGAAATGGTTCACTATATGACAATGAAGATAATAGGGAAGATTTAAAGCCAAAAAGCTCGATGATTTAGCCTCTCTTGCCATAACATTAGACACAAATGTAAATCCATCGGTACATAGCATACTCACTGGCTAACGTAAACTAATACAAAGTGGAAGTTGAAAACAAAAACAGCGAATCTTGTGAATATCAGCTTAGTCACATGACATTTGGAAGTGCTGAGGGATCGTTTAAAAATAATTTATGCAATCAAATATTAATACAAGAAAATATTACATTAGTAACACATGTCAACTGTAAATATTGTGTTAGCGAAGGTAAGTATTATGTTTATAATAAGTACTTGACCAAATTTGAGTTAATAATTTTCAAGTATTGGTATCTTATCGTCATTGCTTCATATTTTCCCTCCGTTGGTATCTTTTACTTTTGTTTCTTTTGGAAATTTGTAAGCGTAAGAGATTCTATCATAGTAGGGAGCAGGCTCCTTTCTCGGTGGGATAAAGATTCCCAGGAGAGTTTGACTAGAGCACGGGAGCAAAGTTTCGAGGTCGATTGGTCACCCCGATAAGAGATTGCTGCAACTAAAAGTATCAAACCTACAAAAAGTGTACCCACTGGGGGTAAATCAATTGTGAAATAAGACAAATGCAAGAAGGTCCAGCAATAACTTGGCAAACCTTTTACCACAAGTTTTCCAGTTATACATCAAAATAAGCTAACTTACAACTAACAGAATGAACAGCAGACCTTCAACTTTTCATGAGCTTCTTTGATAGTCTTCCCGTCCTTTTTCTTCCTCCAACGGTGACCATCTTTACGAAAATATCGAAGTACTTTTCGATCGAACAGGAACAATGAACCAGCTAAATTAAAAAGGAAAATGAATACAATCAGGGTGGTGTTTGCATATATCACAAAATTTCGACCAATAAGAGAAAACTACTCATTTTTTTCCCAGAGCCATCGTTAAATAAGAATGATGCATGGGGTAAGGAACGTGCAAGCAATAGAGTTAAAACGGTAGTTCAATAAACCAAAACCAAAAAACATCCATATGGCATATATGTCCACATTTTCGAGGATAAAACCACCATGAACTACAACATTGTCCTGTATGTAGTAAAGATAGCAACAATAAACAAGAAACTGAATTAAGTGTTCATGCGGAAGACTGATGGTGCATTCAATAAGTCACTGAAAACTTCTTGGGAAGCTACTTTTGGTATTCACTCATTGGTATCCAAGAGTAAGGATAATGAAGATTATCGGGAGTAGATATTACATCCTCCATGCAAACCTATGCCAAAGAGCATTTTCTGTTAGTCCTATTCATGAACACTTCCTCTGTGAGTCTATTCCACTTATTGGTTAAATTCCTAACCAACACAATGAACAACAAGGCTGCACAACACCAGTTCTTCTTCTTTATATAAGGATCAAGAAAGCGTTATTCCAAAATGGCAATTGAAGAGAGAATATCCATTCTGATCCTTCTGGATGATACCTAGCACATATACCTCTCTAAGTATCATTCTTATTCCATGCAAAGCCTTCCATAGCTAACCGGTATGATGAAAGGATACAGATATGTTGTTCTGTGCTTGAGCATTTCGCAGTTAATTCTAAGAGAATCAATAACCAGAGAAGCATCGGAGATTAATTCGAAAATTGAATCCTTCCATCACAACATTAATTGTGATAACTGGCAAGCAGTTGGCAGCAAAGTGAAATATAATGATACGTAAAAGAAATACGTGTGCAAAGGCAAACAAAACAGGAATGCAAAACCAACTAAATTAGTTTTGGAACAGAATTTCTAAATTCAGCAACGGACATGATACTTCGGCTAAATTAGAAGTGAAGACTCTCAGGTTCAGTCCCAAATAATCATTGACTTGACCAATTCCACTTTAATATACAAGATGCCAAAGATATTGGAAGAAGATAAATCCTCCAGTAATATATTGCAATAGAAGTTTGTAAACTTAGTAAGGAGGACAACCTGGTGGCCTATTGGGCGGTTCAGATGTTAACCTAAATTTTTTGTGGTTCTGTAGAATCTCGCAAATTTCCATTGGTCGGAGCCAGCGTTCTTGTGCTTCTTGTAGTATTTGATCAAGGTCTACATAAGTCCAAGAGGTGAACGTCAGCGATAAAGAGTACCATAGCACTAGTATAGACAAAAAAAACATATATGACATCAAGAGCAGAATTAACAACGCAAAGAACCCCAACACAATGTTTTGATCATCGTAGTACATAGAATCCACCTTCAAATGGACATCAAATCAACTGCGACTGATTTCATTCATGCAGACAACTGACAAATTTTTGTCTCACACACACACACACACATGCGGATGCACTTAAACTGAGACTCAGAAGCAATCTATCAAGAAGATAGAGGACACAAATGCACGTAACGACGAAATTTGACAGCAATCTATCAAGTTCATCCCTAAGCAAGAGGCGTTTTGCAACTAAACAAATCAAGATTCACATGTCGTAAATAAAAAGAAATAAAAAAAACATCAAGAAAAGCGAGCAAGAATCAGGATTAGAGTGAATCCATAAACAGACAATGTCTATGTACTGATACACAACAATATCTTCGTGTAGAAGAACAGATTAAGAGAGAGAAAACTGACTCAGTGATTCTTCAGGACCGTAACGCCTGTTGTCAGCCATCATCAAACAGATACTCCAACGGAAACCCTAAGAATTATCAGCGAAACTTGCGAGTTGTGTTGGAGAACGAAGGGAGAGTCACTCCGCACAGAAATGAAGAAGATTACGAAGACAATCAATGGAAGCAGAGAACAAGAAATGAGGTCTTCGAGTAAACCCTAACAGCAATGACTGAAGAAAGGCGAGAAAGAGAGAGATGATTTCTGTATATACATGCAAAGAAGTGCTTTAGTTTGTTATGGGGGAGAGAGAGAGAGAGAGAGAGAGAGAGGTGGTTAAGTCAAGAGAGTCAAGTTTTGCGTCCACACTGAAGACTGATGAGGCGACGGGGTTTCTTGTCATCTTTTGTATTTTACATACTGTTTATGGAATGAATTATGAATGTGACGTGGCAATGGGTTTTATTTCTCTGTGGATGAGCTAACGTCACATCTGGGGAGCCTTTGGGCCGGGATTCCCTCGCTCTGGTAATAAGAAGAGCGGATTGGGTAATTGGCTTGCCTGAAAGCAACATGAGTCGCTCTCTCTCTCTCTCTCTGGCCCAGGAGAAATTTTTGGGTGCCGAGTGGGTATTGCCCACGTGGTACCCGCTCGGCAATCCGAGCCGTCCATAACGCGATCTAACGGTCCGGATTTTAGAGAGAGAAAAGGAAGAGAGAGAGAGAGTGTTTGGGTGAGAGGAGAGAGAGGGAATCAATCCGGGCCGTTCAAAACACATTTGGACGGCTCGGATCACGCTCGGGTACCAAGTGGCAATACCCACTCGGCACCCAAAAAATTTTCCTGGCCCAGGCTCTATTTGAAACTTAAAAGGAAAAAAGAGAAAATCATAAAGAAGGAAAATTAAAAAAAATTTGAGAGGAAAATTTCGTAGGATTTAAAATTCAATGTTTTGTATAATTTTGAGAAGAAAATTGAGTAGTACCAAACAAATAAATGAATTTTTTTTTTAAAACTGACCCTTCCTTTTGCACATCTTTCCATAAGTTACAAACAGACCATAAATCGCTAGTTGGGAAGAAAACTATGTTAGAATTTTCGCAACCCTGCAACACCCCTACGGATCTTGGAAACAATGAATCACAGAACAGAAAAACAAGTAATCGTGTGTAATGAAAAAACGGAAAAGGAAAGTGAGACACAGATATACGAGGAAAACCTCAATGCGAGGAAAAACCATGGGAGCCACATCAGTCCACTATGAAATCAAAATCAAGAGTACAAGTCTTTTCGCAATCTCTTTGAGATCTGCGTTTTCTCTATCCTCTCTCTCATTGTTTTTCTCTGAAAACATATTACCCTAATTACACACTAACAGCGGAAATAATTAGGTCGGGCCTATGACCAAAATTACACACCGAGGTCCCTCAAATATCGTTTTCGCTGCAGCGACACTCGTGTCCCTGGGGGCGGGAGCCCCCATACCCCCGTACTGCTGAAGGTTGTCTGCACCCCAACAAACTATGGGTATATCATTTGTTATATGTGCACACTAAATTGTATGAAATCCATTTTAAGGTTCCACGCAAAATATTAGATTCGCTCTAGTTGATTAATTATATATGGGTCTTGTTAATGTGTGCCCAAGGGGCACATATTAAGCACACAAAGAAATAAATAAAACACACATTTCAATACATTTTTTCAATCGTAACGTGTGCCTATTGGGCACACATTAGCATTTTCCATTATATATTTAGTTCTTATAAAAATCCAGCTCATTCAAATATAGATAAGAGCTTGTTTGGTTTTCATCTCTCAAATTTTAGGGACAAAAATTAAATAAATTGATTAAGTTGTTATTGATATCTGAATGAGATGAGTTTTTTCCAATATCTTTAGAATAATATTTTTAAGTAAATTAAACGACTCAGATAAAATTCCGAAATGAGGGGTTGATCCAAAAACTGACTTTAAGTTTGTTTTTTGGATTGATGTATTATAAGAAAGTAATTTGTCTCGTAAACAATGCAACTATGGGTACCGACGAGCAAGGGACCAACCATGAATCGACAAGCACGTGGGGCCCACCTCGGGTCATGAAAAAATGGAAGATTGAATCGAGTATCTACACATATCGAATTGAGTTGATTTTCCACGGGCCACTCTTTTTTTTTATATCTTATTGAATGGTTTAGATTATCCATGCGGGACTCGGAGAAGGCCCCGCGTGCCCGTCGGTTCATGGTCGGTCCCTTGCCGTCGGCCCCTTTAGCTTTTTTGTCTCATAAAACATAATAAATTAGTTTTGAGTTTAAGTGAATTTCGTGGATCAACCCTTATATATCGCACAAGTACAGGAGAAAAACTTGGGTACAAATAGAGTAGGGTGACGTGGTACCCTCTCAGTGCATTTGGGCCGTCTAAAAATGTATCTGACAGTCTGGATTGAAATGTAATTTTTTTTTTTTAAATCCGAACGAAACTTTTAATTCGGACCATTGATTGCAATGTGAGAATGCTCGAGAGGATACCACGTGGTAACCTCCCCGTACCCAAATTCTTCTCTAAGTACAGAATGTGCACCAAATTCTGTACTATAGTGGGCACTTGGGCTCTTTTTGTTAGAGGAACTCGTGGACTGCCCATGGGCCCTACATTACTGGTCCGAAGATGTCTCCCTCTTTGGGTCCCATATGTCGACCGCGTTTAACAGTTTTTTTTTTTTAACAGCTTATTACAGTCCATTGGTTCCTGTAATTTTTTGTCAATCTAGGTTCATGTGTGTAATTTCTAAATTACTTATATTTCTCAATCTCTAATGTTTTGTATAATTTTAAAAATTTATTTAAAAGAAATACTCTTAAGATCTACTGTATCAAACAACATGCAGATGCGATATACACAATATATATTTTTTTTTTTCACAGAAGAAGGGAGAAATTTTATTAATAAGAAGGAGGGTCCAGGGACTGGACCTCATGGGATACAAGATTATAAAGCCAACAGGGGACAGGTTCCCCCCAAAGCTCTAACCTAACACCCAGCAATGCTTTCTTTGCCAACAAATGGGCAACCTTATTACATAAACGATTAACATGAACAAATCTGCAAACTGAGAAAGAAGAAGCAAGATGCAAACAATCTAGAAGGACAGAGCTGCAATCCGAAAAGGATTTATTTTGAACAGTGAGGGCCTGCACGATTTGCATTGAGTCGCCTTCGACAATGATGGAACCACACCGTTTATTTAATGCAAACATAAGCGCTTCCCTAAAACCCATAGCTTCCGTTGTGCGGGGTGAAAAATAGCCATAGAAGACAGCCGTGAAAGCACCCAGAAAATTACCAAGACTATCACGAGCGACCACACCAACTCCCACACGTCCATCCTTCCTGTTAACAGCCCCGTCGACGTTGAACTTAACAAACCCCATTGGAGGAGGGAACCACCGAGCAGGGGTGGCAGAGATGCCCATAGTCTGGGGTTTGGATTTGGAGGTAGCCAAGCCATCAAAATCAGCACAGAGGGCAGTAGCTTTCTCCAGGATCAGCTTGCACGGATGCACAATCGAATCAAAGTAAGCACTGTTTCGTGCCTTCCAAATGAACCAACACAGCGAGGCTAAGAGAGCTACCAAACCGTGGCTATCCCGAAAATCACAAATGGCCTCTGTAACGGACTTCCACCATTCGAAAAAAGAAACCTCTTTATCGATTCCAGAAATAATGGAGGCTAAAGGCGATAGCTCCCAGACAGCTATAGACTTCTTGCATCGAAAAAACAAATGTTCCACCGATTCCGGCGCCTTACGGCACCTCGGGCAGTAGGGGGCACATCTATATGCTTCCGGTTCAGATTTAGCAAAACAGCAATGGCATTATGGAGGGAGCGCCATACAAAATTCTTAATTTTATTTGGGATCTCAAGAGCCCATAAGGATTTCCACAAGTGCTTGTTATTCATACCTGTGCTTGATTCACCTCGTTCGCAGGCAAGGAAAGGCAGTAGGGAGGCCTTAGCCAAGTGGTAAGCTGATTTGACCGAAAAGCATCCATCTTCCGTAAAATGCCAAAGGCCCTTATCGCAGACGCCTTGAGAGCTTAATGGAATGGCAAGGATGGCCTCCTTATCCATGTCTAGGAACAGATTATTAAGGAGAGAAAGATTCCAGCTACGGGTCACAGGATCAATTAATTCAGAAACATACTGGGCAGAAGAAAGGGACCCCGAGAGCGGCCTAGGCGAGAGCACTTTGAAAGAAAGAGAACGAGGCAACCAGGGGTCGTTCCAAATATCGATGGAAGAGCCATTTCCCACAGCCCACCGCCATCCTTTTTTAAGGACAATACGACCTGCACAGATGCTCCGCCAGGCCCAGGAAGCTCTGCTAGGACACTCCGCATCCCAAAATGAAGACTTAGATAGATACTTCCCTTGAAACACCTTCTGAAAGAGTGAAGGAGGGCCCTGAAGTAACCGCCACCCCTGTTTGGCAAGTAGCGCGAGATTGAAGGCATGTGAATCCCGGAACCCCATTCCACCTTGGTGTTTGCTGTCACAAAGCTTTCTCCAACTTACCCAATTGACTTTGTTCTCCCCATCTATGCTTCCCCACCAGAACTTTCGGATAACTCGTTCAATACTTCTGCAAAAACCTTTAGGCAATAGGAAACACTGCATAACATACATTGGCATGGCGAGCAATACAGACTTCAGCAACACTTCCCGCCCTGCAGCGTTTAACTTCGAATGGTTCCAAGATCGAAGTTTGGTGGAGACTCGCTCTCTGACATAACTAAAAACCTCAGATTTAGATCGCCCAATGATTGACGGCAAGCCCAAATACTTACCACCACGATTCTCCACCCGAATCTTAAGCGAATCTGAAATACCCTTCTTGACATCACTTGGAGTGTTCGGGCTGAAAAAAGTGTAGATTTATCTCTATTAACCATTTGACCAGAGGCGCGCTCATAATTTTCCAAAATACTCGTGATCGCTTGGCAGCCAGTAGCTGTGGCTTCCCAGAATAGAACGGAGTCATCTGCAAAAAAGAGATGCGAGATAGGGGGACATTGTCGGCCAATCCTAATACCATTAAGGGTGCCTTCTGATATTTCTTTTTGGATTAGGTAGTGAAACCCCTCAGCACAGAGAATGAATAAATAGGGTGAAAGAGGACACCCCTGGCGAATGCCCCGAGAGGGGGTGAACAATTCTCCTTTCTCCCCGTTTATGATAGTAGCAAATGAGACAGTGGACACACATGCCATGACCCATTCAATCCATTTTTCATCAAACCCAAACTTACGAAGAGCAGCCTCTAGAAATGACCACTCAATCCGATCATACGCTTTAGCCATATCTAATTTCAGCGCCACCCAACCTCGTTTCCCATACCGTCTATTCTTTAAGGCATGCATAATTTCATGGGCCACTAGAATCGAATCTGAAATTTGACGACCCCCCACAAAAGCTGTTTGATTTTCCGAGATAATATGTGGGAGAATGGGCCGCAGTCTATTAGCCATAATTTTGGCAATAAGCTTATAAGAGACGTTGCACAGGCTTATCGGACGAAATTGGTTGTGTTTAATAACTTTGGGGATAAGAGAGATAAGGGTCTGATTAATACTCCGCAAGAGATGAGACGAATGGAAAAAACTTTTAATCGCAGCACAAACATCATTACCCACAACATCCCAGCAAGATTGATAGAAAAGGGCAGTCATACCATCGATACCAGGGGCTTTAGTCGGCCCCATCATCATCAGCGCCTCATGAATTTCCACATCTGTAACAGGTCTAGTCAAGGATCTATTCATTGCTTCCGAGATTAGATTAGGGATAGCCTCCACAGTAGCCTGATGCTGGATTAACGGACTGGCTTTGAAGATGTCAGAGAAATAGTTGCGGAACTCAAGGTGTAGATCCAAGGGATTATTAGTCCAGACCCCATCATCCTTCTCAATACCGCTAATGCGGTTTCTGGCCCTTCGTTTCATAACCGAAGCGTGGAAAAACTTTGTGTTCTTGTCCCCATGTTGCAACCAATTGATTCTGGACTTTTGCCTCCAAAACATTTCCTCCTTATCCCAAGGCTGCTGCAATTGCCATTTGAGCTTCTGGATTTCGCCAATTGGCGGGTTGGGGCCCCCATTAGTAAGTGCGAAAATCTTATTCTTAATGTCTTCAGCAGATCGAGATTCGTCACCTCTTTTACGCCGTTTCCAGTTAGTTAAAGCAACCCGACAGGATTGAACCTTCTTGAAAACCGAGAAAAATCGAGACCCGTGGACTTGCTTAGCCCAAGCTTGCTGTATCACATCACGCGCTTCTTCGTCATCAGCCCATCTAGCATCAAACCTGAAAGGGGCACGCATCTTGGGGAGAGTTGGGTTAAGGTCCAACTTAAGAGCATAATGATCTGAGCCAACTGTAGGGATGTGGGTGACCAACGCATGATTATACAGATTGCACCAAGAGTGGGATGCCAAAACCCTATCAAGACGCTCCTGGATGAACCCTTCGCCAGCCCTATTATTTTGCCATGTGTAGGGGTGACCCATGAAGCCTAGGTCAGTTAGCCCACACTTATTAACAAACTCCTTGAATCCTCGGAAAGACGAGGCTGTACGAGGGAGACCTCCACATTTTTCTGTCGCAGCTAGCAGATCGTTCATATCGCCCCAGATAATCCAATCCTCCCCTGGGCATGCCTTGTATTGAAAGAGAAAATCCCATTGATCCTGTCTCACGCCAATATCCGAACTGAAATAGACATTGATGAGTCTCCATGACTTATTTAAGAAACCATCAGATATGCGAACATCAATAAACCAATCACAAAATTTCTCCAAAGAAACATCAGTAGAACCTTTCCAGAACAAGGCTAGACCACCAGCAGTACCCTTCGGGTCAACGCAAAGCATACTATCCATACTCAAAGACCTTTTGATAGAATCCAGTCTAGTCACTCCGTTCTTCGTCTCTGATAAGAAGAACAGAGAGGGGGAGTGGAGGCGAGCAAGCTCCTTGAGTTGATGGAAAGTCATGGGTCTCCCCACACCCTGACAATTCCAGCAAATCATTGGCCCGGAGGAGACCGTTTCAGGCCGGTCTCCGCCACCAAAGCAACAGAATTTGTCGGTTCCACAACTTGCAAAGTTCTTGGCTTCTTAGAGATAGCATCATCAGTAGGAGTAGACATACCAGGAAAATTACCAGCGGTAAGCAATGCCACATTATCAAACTTCCTTTTGTTCGAAATGCCCATAGCATGAGTCTCTTGAGGGGGAATTGAAACACAATGAACTCCTTTTGGAGCAACGCCAGGAGTGGTCCCCTTCTTGGGTCGTCCACGGCCAGGACGGGGCAAACGGTTTTGGATTTCATTCACGGGCGTATCCACCAAATTAGCGTTTTGCAGCAAAATATCAGTAGGAATATACCCACGAACCGTGGCCGAGAGGGTCTGGGAAGGTATAGAAGTGGAATTTTGGGGGGGTGGGGTCGTATATGGGGGTGAGGGGATAAGGGTGGGGGAGGAGAGAGCTAGGTCTATCCCAGTAGATAACGAGGATGGATTGTCAGTTTTGGGTTGTGGGATATTTGTTGGACAAAGGTTGGTTGTTTTATGAGTATGGGCCATGGAAGAGATAGTTTTGGGTATTGGGCTTGAGTCATCTTTAGAAGGGGAGAAGATGTTAGATGGGCTAGCAATAGAGGCCTGAACATTAAAGGATCCAATTGGGTGAAGTGGGCTAGTGGGAACCTTTGGGCCGGGGGGGGGGGGGGGGGGGGGGGGGGGTAGGCACGTGATCAGTGGGTAATGGGGATTGGGCTGGGAGTGGGTTTTTTTTCCCTCCATAAATGTAACGCCCGCTCTTGCACAGCGGAAATAGAGTTCTGCGAATTAGGAGCCCGAGATTTCCGTTCCACTAATTTCTCCCGAATCAAAGATTCGGAAACCATCTCATCATGAGCCACCTCATCAAATTCCTTTATTCCAGTTCCCGCTTTATCCCGTAAGGCAAGTGGATTTGAAATGGGAGGATTTTCAGCATTATCTTTAATACTCCCATGATTTCCGTCACCTTCCATTCCTGTGCTTGTTGCTTGCCGACGCTCCGCTGCCGGTGATGTCGGCCGTCGACGCCCTGACTGGGTTGCTGTTAGGATTCCAACAACGCACCACACGCAACAGAAGCAGTAAAATCAAGAGAAACACAACACACAAATATACGTGGTTCGGCCAAATCGGACCTACATCCACGGGGAGGGGGGTTTCACTATAATCCGGAGGAAATCCGTGATCTTGTGTTACACACTCACACTCTCATCTCACAATAATGAAACCTCACCAAGTCTCTCGTGTATCTCTCTCTCCGGGAGAGCCACAACCGGCCCCCCCTCTCACACTCTCTGCCTCTCTCTCTACATTGTGCTACCACACTACAATACAAGGCATCAATGAGTATTTATAGAGAACACATTAAAAACCCTAGCCCCCTCCCATCTGGGCCTAAGCCCAATGGCCCACACGGGGTGGAATCCCAACAGTTGCCGGAGAAGCTCTCAACCAAGGCCCAAATTGTGGAGTTTTAACTTCGTTGTTATCCACATCAAAAAACCTTGTAATGCAGTTAAGTAAGTCATGACCAACTAATCCACAGTAATGGCAGAACGTCGGAAGCCGTTCGTACCTAAACTCGGCCCAGAAAGGGGGAGACTCAGCCATCTTAACCATACACCCCCTTCTCAAGGGCTGAGTGATATCCAGGAGCACACGAGCACGCACAAAGCGTCCCTCTTTGCTACCGGTTTCTGGAATGGAGACATCATCGACATGGCCGAGTTTAGCACCAAGCTTAAGCCCGACAGCTTTAGAGATAAAATGGATAGGAAGTCCCCAAATCTGAACCCATAGAGGGGCAAACTTGAAGTTGAAAGAGGTGGGTTGCATAGAGGGATTCCATTTCTCCAGAATAAGGAAGTGATTGTTAAAGAACCACGGTCTACCATTCATTATACGAATAACATCCGCCTCCGACGGAAGAACGAACTGAAAAATACCGTTACCAATCTCAATGACTTTAAAATTCTTCGGGCCACCCCAGATCAGATCCATGGTAGCTTTGAGGCCACCAAGATTAACAGGTTTTTGGGACACCACACGCCCAAAGAGGCTCGTGCGGCACTCTTCTTCACTGGCTTTGATATCCTCACCAATCAGGGAGATCTCGCTCTGTTCTTCCTCGGACAACTGGAATGATCTAAATCGGTTAGACAGTTCATCATCGAGATTGAGAGGAGTATGGGTCATTTTGGGAGGAAAAGGTTAGGGGTGTTGACTGATGGGTGGGCAGGAGGGAGGGAGGAATACGTAGAAGAGGGGGAAGACAGGAAAGAGAATGGGGAAGGAGAGAAAGAGGGGTGTATTAGGATTTCTCCATGGCAGAGAACAAAGACTTGCAGAGCAAGACGGGACACTCCACACGGGAGACTCAGTTATACGATATACACAATATAACATCATACATTTGAAAGTATAAATAATCTTTTGAGGTGTCATAAAAAGTAAAAGTGGACAATAAATATAAGATGAAATGGAGTACTATTTTTTGCCAACAGGAAACATTTAAATTGGTCCTATAATTGTATGATGATATCATTATTGTCATTAGAATAATTAAAATCATTAATTTATAGACGTGATTCCATCACATTATGGCTTTAGAATTATTGGTCACTACTTGCTGATTCTTCAACTTGAACAAGTATTTTCGTAACTAGACTTGATGTTTATTTTATGCAAACAAATTAAGTGAAAATAAAATTCACCTAAAATTATTTTATTTTCTTGAATGGGAATAAGTTTGGCAGTCCATATGCAGTTGTCTGATTTACATAGAAAGGCAATCAAGTTGGGATTGAAACTTACTGCCTAAATACTACTACTGTTAATTGAAATGTCAAGAGAAAAGATGGGAAGCCAACTTCGCCATCACACCATGAATACTGGTTTAAAATTTAGACTTGTGAAATAAACCATTCAAAGTTACAACTCACAACAGGAAAAGGGCTTAAATTAGACGATCGCTTAAGATCTAGTATCAATAAACAAAGAGAGAGCCGCATTTGCCGACCTCAATACAAGATTTTCAATGACTTCCAGTACAACATTAGGAATCCAAATATTCCAGACTCACGGCGTCAATCTACAATCCAGATCCGTTTCATGCGTGGAGCCTGGCCTTAATGAATTGTCCTGAAGACAGATGGAAAGAAACAACCCAGTTACTATGGCAGTATCCAACTTGGTCCCAGCTCAAGACATAATTCTCCAAATTCAGGGGTATGAAAGTGACGTCGCAATCTCTAACACAATATTTGGCCAAGCGGGTCTCTGAAGGCCGTAAAGAAATTAAGTGATGAGAAAGAAACTTACTGACCTTGATACAAACATAAATATAATGGACATCCGGGTTCTTTCCAAGAGCTGCTTCCAAGGAGTTTCCATCATACTCCAACGGAATGGGAGAGGTCAGCTCCCATTTCTGATGTCGAGAACTTTCTCTTGACGGGAGTTTTTCTGCTACAGTGGTCACAGTCATCCACAACAGATGCAATATTCATAATCTTATATCAATGACAATGAGGCAGAAAAAGTGATACAACGAGACAGTGATCAACAAGACAACAGTCCACCCTGACGTAAAAAATGGCGTAATTGCAAAACAAATTGGGGTTATGACCAACTCTCTGGAGTGTGGCAATTCCTATTTCCTAATGAATGGATTTGATGGAGCTTTCTCTAGCCAAAAGGTGACGGAATATGATCAATGCAATCGCATGTTTCGACATGGCTTCAGCATGACATTTTATCACCTGTTAAATACCACTAAGGTGGTTTTTTTGAAAAAACTAGTTTTTCATGGTTTTTTATGTGATGTATTGTGAGAGAATGACCTGTCTCGGTTTTTGGAAAAAACAGTTTTTTGTTAGTGGAACACCAGTGTGCATGAATTTAAGATGATAACCTTAATCTCGTTCATACGTGCTTCTGCAAGTGTGAATGTATATAGGCATGACAAAATACAAAATAGTGTGTTTGTGTAAAAGAGAAGCTATAGAAACCATCCCTACTTCAAACCATCAAAGGAACTATGTATTCTGACTTACACCAGAGTTATCAAAATATATATACTGGTGCACTTGTATATGTTCAGGAGATGCATGGAACAAATTCTCATAACATTTTTCTAATGAGAAGATTCGGAGTTCAGAGAGAGAAGGGAGATAAAGGAGTCGAGTACGAGGGATGAGAAGATTTGGTTATAGTGCTTTAAGATTAGAACGATCCGATTCAAATAAAACAAATTCTTATAACAATTTTTAAATGCAAATTCTATAATTAAGTCATTGTACTTAAATTTATCCAAATACTCATTTTCAACCAATCCACTTAATTTTTCTTATGACATGATAGTCTGAACGTAAGTTTTTATCAACTTCAAATTAAAAAATTGAAAGGGTTATGTTTCTGGCCAAATCACTCATTTGTATTTTTGGATTGAGCATTTTAGTGAGAAATGGAGAGAGAAATACCAAAATGAAATTTTCTGATTGATTATTTCCCTTTTTCTTATCTCCCCATCCACACTGGCCGTTAATCTGAAACTAATTCTTTTGTTGTGTTTAATTTTTTTTTCACAATTTGTCTGAAGTAACACAATTTCTACTCCTATGTAAAAAGGGTAAGAGAAACTTGACCGTTTGTGTCAGGTGAATGTATTTGTAACACAAAGTGGTGGAAGCATTATGCTATGTTGCAATCTACCACAAAACGCAACATCATCAATTTGCAAAGAAGTTTTGGCCAACCTATCACATGAAGTTTTATTGTACAGGACCATGAATCTCTCAGCAAGCGTAGACGATAACTTGGTGCTCCATATGTAATCTGCACAGCAAGTGAGACAGGTAAACAAGAATCATGCAAAGAACAAAAACCCACAAAGCTGCAGTAGATAAGCAGGAGGGGATGATAATGATTTGTGAACAAAATCAAACTTTTCTAGTCTAAAATAGAAAGTAAGGAACTATTACCAGAATATAAACTCCTTTATCCTTGAGAACCCTGTAGATTGTCATAAACGGCTTCAATATTTGAACAGAGCAAAAAAGAAAAAAATAAACAGAGAGGAAAAAATGCCTAATGGTGCCATTGATTTCATTGTACCTTCCAACCTCCTCAAGCATCTTAGCAGCATTTAGTCGTGAATTACTGCCGCACTACAAACACAAGTTTCGGTTGAGTAATTAACTCTCAATGTAATAGAAGTATTACCAAACACAGAACTCACCAAAAGGGAATCTAGAGTCCCTGGAAACACCACAAACAAATTAACATCAGGATGGATTCAAAGCCATTTCAACATCATGCAACTCAGATCACATAAACCCATACGGAGAGAGAACAAAAGAACAAATATGTCACATACCTTTATCAATAACAGCATCAAAGGAACATGATTGAAATTCACTCATATCCCGTACATCCATTTCAATATCTGCTAAATGTTGAGGAAACTGCGGTTACGATATGCAGATCATCATTACTGAACTTTCTAACAAAGACAGAAGTTGCAGCTGTTTTGTGCAATGCTCCTGAGCACGTTATCCTTCTTCACTAATTGTATGATTATAAGCCTATATGGATCTAAAATTTTAGATCCATATTCACTACATTCACGGGAAGGATTAGTGCCTCGAGACATAAGACAACGTGCACAATACAACTGATTTCAGACCATGTATTCAAGTAATACTAATGAACCACAAAAGAAACTACATATTTGAGCACTTTGAAATCTAAAAGCCAGAGATTCTTCCTACGCAAAATCAAAGAAAGATACACTTCAGCTGCGGACGGTTGATGTATTTCTTCTTCATGGCGTCAATCACTACTGAGGATATATCAACGTTGACAACATCCGTATACCCATCATCAACCATTCCTTCACTAAATGCTGCAAACATATGCACCGTGATTAGTCAATACAAATACATCCGACATGCATTCCCCTGAAGGAAAGAACAACTGGAATTAACATATATAGAAAACCAGCAAAACACGATGAAATTTTCTCATAATTTGCCACCATCGTGGTTCCTTATTAAGACTTGTTAAAAAATCAAACTCTCAATCCGTATCCCAGATTTCTACAAAAACGTCTCCTGCAAATTGTCTATCTATCTATCCATTCAAGCTCATTTACCCAAAAAAAAAAAATTTGTCTATGCATATCAAATTAATTAAACTTCAACTAATAAAAGTTTCGTATTTGGGATGCTGCAATTAATTCAAGAAACAGATCACGGATGGACTCTGCTTAGAAACATGGGAATTAATAACAGAGATCTAACAAAGAAGCTCATAGACTCATAAAATACATAGATCAATAATGCAATAAAGATATATAGAGAACCACGTAAAATCTTCTTCATTTGATATGTCATTAAAACTCGTTTGCGAACACCCAAATTGGACAACCACATAAAAATCTCTGCGTCATCCTTTTCTTTGTTAATTTTGAATTGCATTGAAAACAACGTAAGTACACACATAAATATACATACGTGTATCTATATACTGGGTTAAGGCAGGAAGGAAGGTACCAGAGTTACCGCAGCCGACGACGAGGACGCGGTGGAGAGGAGGATGGGGAAGGTAGAGATGGAGGAGGGGAGAGAGAGAAGGGTACTTTTGGTACCAATCGAAGGGGCTTGTCTCTTGTGCGTACCTGTTGTCCCAGTACGATGGCTCTCCGTACGCCTGCGACGTCGTTCCCAGCGTCATATTTCTCTCTTTTCTGAGTTACTGTCTTAATTAGTGTTGAAGAATAGAATTTCTGAGATGGCGATCTAAGCTAGAAATGGAATGGAGAGGAAGAAGATGATGTCAGTGACAAGGGCGGTACCGTCACTTGAGGAACACTACTGCAGTAGTTAATTAATGCTGTCCTGTCCTCTTCTTGGGTGGGACAAGTGTTACACTCCCCACGTTATTCGGTCAACTCATAAATACTCCTACAAATTTGTCATTGGTGCCAGTAATATTTTTACGAAATACTCCTAATTATGGCTGGTTTCGTAAATAATACAAAAATGCTCTACGTAAGGAAAAGACTTGTAGGGAATCACGCAAGGAAGGCCCCGCGGGGTCCAGTATAGTATGGATCCCAAACGACTAATCCAAGCCGTTCAAGAATTTTAGAAACACATTTCGAGTGGGCCTGCTAAAAACCAGGTCCATCCGATATGTTTAGATGCTCGATCCAAACTTTCATTTTTTCTTTTTTCATCTGAGCCATTCTAAAATTAAAGTTTGGATCAAGCATCCACACACATCAAATGGAGTTAGTTTCTAACAAGCCCACTTGAAATGTGTTTTTAAAATTTTTGAGCGGCTCAGATCAACCATTTAAGTCCGTACTGGGCCTCGTAGGACCTTCCTAGCACATATCATTTTTGTTTTTAAAATATTTATACTAGTTATTTACAGAAGATTAAGGGTGTGTTCTTCGACAGATTTTTTGGACATAAAATCTCACATTTTATGACACTCCAATCTCAACACATAAAATGTAAAAGTGATTTTATGAGATTTTCATAAAATTCTCATAAAATCTATAGGAAAACCACTACATTTTCATAAAATGCACCTAAAATCTATAAGAGAACAAGGAAAGTAAATAAGATGAACTACAAAACGGGACAAACATGTATATGTATGTACAAAAAAATCTCCAAAAAAGGGGACAGTGTCCTTGTATTGTCTGTACAAAAAATCTCCCTTAATTTCAAAGTGACAAAAGTTATTTTTGCCTTTATCCCTTTAACTATCACCATTTTGTCTACTTAGTTCTTAAACTATCTAAAACATGAATACCACCCTTCAACTATTAGAATCCATTTTATTAAGTCCTACTACTCACACCGTCAAATTTTTTGGACAAAAAAACTATCACGTGCGTGTCACGTGGTATTAAATCCCAAACACATGGGCATAATCGGTACTTGGTTTTTGCGCACATGGGAAATGGCTGCTTCTTAAAGATTATAGTGGTCATAATATTGTGAATTTTGTATTGCTAGCACCCTCTGTTTTTTGGTGGAGGAGAGAGTGGATGAACCCCTTTTCTTTTTGTGGAGACAGTGGATAAACTCAATTTTTTTGTGCTACTGGGGAGGGAGAGAGAGAGAGAGAGAGATGAATTCTGTATTTTAGGTGCTCTGTTCTCATACGCTGACTCATATTGGAGGGAAAACCAGGAAAAAAATTGTGGTGTTGGCGCCAATCTATGGGTTGAAATGTCTACTTTACCCTTTTATTTGGAGAGGAGATCGCACGTGATGCGTTTTCCGTCCACAATACTTAACGGTGTGAGTAGTTGGACTTAATAAAATGGATTCTGATAGTTTAAGGATGGTATTCATGTTTTAGATAGTTTAAGGATTAAATAGACAAAATGGTGATAGTTTAGGGAATAAAAGCAAAAATAACTCAAAGTGACAAAATCAAAACTTCAAATACAGTGTACTACTTTACTTCGTACTATTGCCATGTTTGATAAGAGAGATGGAGCATGGGATTGGATTACCAATCCTGTGGGTCCATTAATTTTCATGTTTGGTGCGTAATTTGAGGACCGGACTAGCAGTCCCATGGGACTAGCAGTCCCATGGGACTAGCAATCCCCCATTTTCATGGGATTGGCCAGCCCAAGGGGGGTTGGGTATTATGAAACCTCTCCCATGAGATTGGGGAATTGTTGGTGAAGACAAGCCAAGTGCGTTCATACTTCTTCTACCCAATTCTCTGGTAAATGCTTTCGTGAATTTTCGTGATGCTTTCGTTACTAGTAATGCAGAAACAGTTACTTTTGTTGTTTAATGCTTTCATGAATTAATGTTTTTTGTCGACATTTTTTGACAACGCCAATTAATGCTTAACATTTTAAAAGACAAAAAAAAAACCTTATATTATTTTTATCTTTATTAAAACAAAAACCTACGGTTCATATTTTAAATCTTTCTGATTTCTCGTGCTGACATGAACCAATACTCCAAAAAAAATATTAGCGCCTAACTAGCAAAACTAACACAGGGAAAAAATTTGATAAATACTTAAAATAACCCGGTTCAATTTTTTTTGTATTGTTTCATCATTACCTTGGATGCTTTTATCTAGAAATGACTAGAAAACGTGGCTCAAAGAAATCTTCATCGGAAATCTGGAAAAAAAATGTAATTTTTCATTTGAAATCTAAAAAAAAAAAAGACATGAAAACATGTTGTTGAGCTACTGATGAAAAATGGTGTTTTCAAATAAGGGTAGAATTGGAAACAAATTATTTTTACTCAATCCTATCCTAAGCAAAACAAACATGTTATTAGTAATCCCATGATCTAATCCTGTGCAAAACAAACATGAGGGAAGGATTCATCTCCTCATTAATAATCCCATCATATTATCAATCCCAATCCCAATCCCATCTCATTACCAATCCCTCTAAAATGAAACCTCGTATCAAACAGGGCCTTAGTTTTCTTAATGAGAATAACTTATTCACTCCTAAGCCGTGAATCTCACATTTCAAGAGTGTCTCTCACACCCCGAAAGGCCTACAAATGTAACACAGTAATAATTACATGGGTCACTTTTTGTCTCTATTCTTTTGACTTCCCCCTTTGTACCATCACTAATGTTAAGCCTTGTTTGTTTGACCGGATATAAATGGATGGGATATGGGTGGAATATGAAGTCTTTAGGATATTGTTCAGGATATCAATTGATGGAAAAGATCCATGTCCATTGTTTGTGTTCAATAGGATATAGCCATTGAAAAGCACTTTTTGGGTAGAAAAATTCATATTCCCCCCCCCCCCCCCCCCAAAAAAAATCGGATTTTATATCTTGTACGGATTGGGATAAAACTTGGTGAGAGATTTCAAATCTCATCCGGAAAAAAACTAACAAACATGGGGAATCGGGGGCCCTGTAGTAAGTGAGCTCACTACATGCGTGTAGTGAGCGCTCTCGGCCGTCCGATCCGAGATCAACGGTTCGTATCGTCTTACACTTTAAAAAACACTTTTACATTAACTTTAACTCCAATTTATCCGAATCGTTGATCTCGGATCTGACGGCCGAGAGAGCTCACTACACGCATGTAGTGAGCTCACTCACTACAGGCCCCCCCCAATTCCCAAACATGGGATTTTGGATCCCACTCCATCCCAACTCCAAAACTCACCAAACAATCATGGCCTTATGGACAATAATAATCGGCTACAACACCAATCACAATAGTCTACGTGACATTACATGGTTGGTGATTACAAAATATTTTCAAAGTGTTTGTTCCTCTATTACCAATCATATAGTACTGAGTAAGCTGTTATTGTTGGTTATTGTGTCTTTAGCATTGTTACTGTACTAGACTGTCTTGCTCTCATAACTTTATGGACTTCTTCTGGATCGATTAGGGAGAGAGCATGGGTGAAACTACATTGAGGGGGACTGGCACGAGCCACCCCTGTTTCATGAACGATACTAATTTATACTTATGGATTAGGAATTAATCAATACCCAAACAACTTGATATTTCATTCGAATGATGAAAAAATAACATTTAGAAGATGAATGGTTCGGATGGTAAAAAAAAAAAAATCTCAGTGGTGTTCATTTAAATAATACAGGAGAGTTGAATTAGGCATTTATTTGTTTGTTTTTTAACTCTCAATATTTATACAAAAAATAATAATTTATACTCCAATACCAGTTTCTTACGTAGAAACAGCGCCGCCCCAAATCAAAATCTTGGTTCCACCATTGGAAGAGATAGACTCTTTGGATCGATTATGGGGAGAGAGAGAAGATGAATAGCAGCTACGAGTTACATACGAGAACACTTAAGTAATAAACATTTTGATGGATTTATTTCTCTCTCCCTTTATTATTCATCTCCTTCATTTAGTGGAACGGTTAGAGTCAAGTGCAAATTCGTCCAGTTTTCGTCATACGGAGTATTTAATAACAACTGAATGACCATTTTTACTAGTTCATCGTGCTAATGTCTTGTTGAATTATCTACATCATTTTCCCTATTTGCTTTGTATTTCTTGGTCTTTTCAATTTTAGTCTTGATCGGAGTAGTTTTTTCAATTTTCCCTTTACTCGTGAATTTGGTTTGATTAGTTATGTCAATCCTCACAAATTGTCACAAGGCGAAGTCATAATCCTTGAGGCAACTCATCAACTAACCCCGCTAAACTTTCATTTATTGTCCTTGTATATTTATATTTTTTCATCCCTTGTTGAACTTTTACAATCGCTTTCCACGAGATATTTTTTTTTGGGTGCTTTGAAAGAAGAAGACAAACCAAAATGAGATACGGCAAATTAAGTTTTAGAAACCACAATGAATTTAAAAAAGAAGATGTTATACCCTAAGATAGCCTACACCCAAGACATCTTTCTAAACAAAAATGGACTTCACGACATCCAAATAGTCTATTTCAATCTCAACCTTCGTCATTCCTTTTTCATGTGTGATAGCAAGTTCTCAACAGCTATCCCATTACCTAACCTCTACGATAGGAGTTACTATCCATGATATTAAACCGACACAAATACACAACACACAATTATCATGAGCTCAATTCTATAACTAATTCAAAAACAATTACCGAATAATTCTGACACAAATTTTAACCATTTTAACCAATATTATTAGTTTTACCATGTGTGATACATTATTTAGTATTTTTTTTAACGAGGAAGAGTTAGAAGTTTATTAATAAGAATACAATCTACTGTGTGCATCAATACCATATTTAGTTTCGATATGCAGTTGCCACGGTAGTACCATATTTAGTTTTAATGTCATGGTTGGGCAGGAAAGATGTGGAGCGTGGTGGGAACGGCAGGAGAGAGTGGGCCTGAGGATTTTTGTTGATGTGGTCAATAAATGGTAATTAGGGTAGGTTGCATTAGTATTCTTGTATATACCATGATGTATAACGTGTGATTTAGATTCAATGCGTAGTAAATGTGGTTTAATTGTGATATTGGATGGTAATTCAAAATTTAAAATCGACAATACAAAAAGTATATGAGCACAACTTCTGACACAATTGTTCTAGGAGCCATTTGAAATTTGTGGGTCTTGAGTTGCGTTTTAACATTGTATTGTATTGTATTTTATAGCCTTGCTCTTTACATCAAGCTCAGAAAGGTTAGAGGTGTTAAACGTTTTTAACTCTCCTACCAAAGTTAAACTATAGAGAGGGTTGAGATTATTGTTGGATTAGAAATATAGACATTTTTACGGTCCGTTTGGAACTTGTGGAAATGAAAGAAAAATAAAATAAAATGATTAAAGAGGAAAGTGGAAAGAAAATGTACTATTTTTAGAACTTAGTTTTTTCATTTTCTTCCCACTCTCTTTCTAAACCATAAGGAGGGGCTATTTTTTAAATTTTCTTTACTTTCTATTCCTTGGATAATAATTTCTTAAAATTTTATTTCCTTTCTTTTCCTTTCCACATGCAACACAGGAAAGAGAGGTAAACGAAAGGAAAAATATTTCCCCTTGTTTGTTTTGAAAGAAAATTGGAGAGAAAATTATAAAATAAAGAATCAAACACATAAAAATTTTCCTCTACACCTGGTTTCCCTTTCTCCTCATTTATCTCCAAGACTGGGGGTTAAGTTGTTAACTGGAAAAGTCACTACTATTACGGGGAGTACTATTACGGGGAGTACTTTGTGACATAAATCAAGTTATAAGATATTCTATGTAATTATTGCAATATATATTTGCTCCTGAATTTCTATTCGATCATAATCTGGAACCAGACCAAAGTCTCAGCCCGAGCAGGTATCCTTCCGTCGCCCCTCTTCTCTCTCTCTCTCTACCCCCGATCGCTATCTATCTCTGCTGTTTTTTTCTTTTGCGGGAAATTTAGATGCTTAAAAATAACATCGTCGGGTCTATCGAAAACCACACCTTCAGGTGTCATAGGATGTCCGATCCACAACCAGGAATGAATCCATCCAACTCAGATGTAGGAGTTGTATGCATTACCTTTTCATTTTCCGAATTTCTTTTTATTTTTTTATTTTTTTTATTTTTAAATTTGAATTCTAGGGTTGGTTCCAGATCTCTGCATCTCCGCCGATGCGTTGTTTGAAATCCATGCTCCTTTGGTTGTTTAGAAAATGAAGGAATGACTGGGTTTGAGCGAATCAATTTAACTGAGCAGAAATCAATTGGGTAGATTTTTATTGATTTTCTTGGAAACCAAATAGGCCTTTGGTTTTCTTTCTATTTGTTAGTTTTTGGCTACTGTTTTGCGTCATGGTCCGATACAGCGTGCAATGTTAGTTAAGCTCTCCAAAGGATCGAAATAGATTTTCTTAGAAATCCAATGTTATTGAAGAACATTGAGAGAGTGGAGTTTGGCAAGACATCATGTGAAATGTGCATAAAAAAGTAGACTAGTAATGTTCCCTTTACGAGTACACTTTGATGTTGTAATCTATGGAAGACTACACCTATTGTTCTAAAATTAAGGGCATGTGCCGCTGGGGTATACCGTGTTCTTGTTCCCATGTTCCAGCTAATATACGTCTGAATTCATTATTGGTATTTTTTGGGTCAGTATTATCTATTCTTGATATCAATGCGTTTGTATTGGTTCTTGACTTTCTGGATAGCTTGCAAAGTGTGATTATTATTTTATTAGTATTTTCCTTTTTTTTTTATTATCTATTCTCTCTGACATATATAATTCTAAATACATATTCAATTT
This sequence comes from Vaccinium vitis-idaea, assembly GCA_963854785.1. Taxonomy (NCBI): domain Eukaryota; kingdom Viridiplantae; phylum Streptophyta; class Magnoliopsida; order Ericales; family Ericaceae; genus Vaccinium; species Vaccinium vitis-idaea. The sequence continues at coordinate 361,648 of OY978218.1, read as the reverse complement.
GCTATGATTCCTGATGCAATGTTTCACATGAACTAACTATGCTTTTTATTAATCGTTTGAACTTGCTAGGTAATCATATAAGATGTCGATGGTTGATGAACCACTCTACCCTATAGCTGTTCTGATAGATGAGCTTAAGAATGATGACATTCAACTTAGACTGAATTCGATTCGGAGACTATCAACAATTGCACGTGCTCTTGGAGAGGAGCGAACTCGCAAGGAATTGATCCCATTTCTAAGCGAAAACAATGACGACGACGATGAGGTGCTTCTCGCGATGGCGGAAGAGTTGGGTGTGTTTACTCCTTATGTTGGCGGAGTGGAGCATGCACATGTTTTGCTCCCACCTTTGGAAACCCTTTGCACTGTTGAGGAGACCTGTGTGAGGGACAAAGCTGTTGAGTCATTGTGCCGAATTGGATCTCAAATGAGGGAGAGCGATTTGGTTGACTCGTTTATTCCTCTGGTCAAGGTTAGATTGTGATTCTGGGATCTTGGTAGTATAAGTATTATCTTTGGTGGTTTCTGCTGTTCCTTTCTACTATTTGTTCTCCCTAGAAATAGGTTTAAGTGGAAGATTTTTTTTTTGTTTTCATTCCCGTCTCCCTCCTGAATTCATAAGTATAAGAAGAAAAAAAAAACCCTTCCAGTTACCATTTAACGCGTTTTAAAAAACAGATACTGCAGTAAATTGTGAAACTTCTGAAATTCGCACTTAACTGGGAAAAAAAGGAACAAGCTGCATTTTTACCGTACTTACCAAGAACTCTACTCGACGGCGCGATACCAAAGTGTGTTATTCTGGTGACAATGAATCATGCATGTTGCTTCTTCAATATTCATCTCGATGTGTTTCAAGAATGAGATTGTTCCATGTTTTACAATTATTACATGCATGCATATCTGTGTGCGCGCGCTTTTCTAATGTGTTTGAGTCCCGTTCTATAGAGACTGGCAGCGGGTGAATGGTTTACGGCCCGAGTATCTTCTTGTGGACTGTTTCACATAGCTTACCCTAGCGCCTCAGAGATGTTAAGGACAGAACTGCGGTCAATATACAGCCAGTTGTGTCAGGATGACATGCCTATGGTGAGGAGGTCTGCTGCAACAAACTTGGGGAAATTTGCTGCTACTGTTGATCCTGATCATCTAAAGTCTGACATCATGTCAATATTTGAGGATCTTACGCAAGATGGTAAGTCTGCTTTTATATGCTATCACAGAATTTCTTATTGCTAAGAAGTACATTTTGAAGTGGGCCTGGATAGGAATGGTGTGAGGGATTACTGATTAGGACCATCAGAATTGAACGTTTATCATTAGCACGCAATTAGAACATTGAGAATCTTATAAGGGCTGGGTTGTAATACGGCTATGGGGTGGGGTGGGGTGATACACGGCTAGAGGACTTTCTCTTATTGGAGAGAGCGATACTGCCAAGGAGGGGGGGGGGGGGGGGATTGATCTAGGTGCCCCTGCTGTCTAGGTCAGCCAGTGGAGTCCTGTCTTGGAAGATCAGCAAATAACACCAGATGATCTGAATGAATAAAGTTGGAGACATTTAAACTCTAGAAGTTAAGGTTTATTGGCCTACAACCGATGACGGTATAAAAACAACAACGCCCAGTTGGTACCCATTACTGGGTGTTTGGGAAGGGGAATGTTCATGACAAGCCTAGCCTTTGGTAAAATACACAAAGTAACTGTGCTCATACTCGAACCCAAGACCGATGATGGTATGACAAAATAAATCTTAACAGGAGATTAAGAATAAGATTAAATGTTAATCGAAAAGTAATAGTTTTGGTGACAGGTAAAGTTAAGTAAATTATGGCGGAACCTGTGGAAAAAACTGTTAAACTATGAGAACAAGTGACTGATTTAATTCCATTGAACAGTTGTAGTAGAATAACAATCATTGAGCTCGGAAAAAGGAGGTGGGTTTGGCATGCCTCTATTACCTTTGTAGCTGTGTTGGTACTTCGTAGATCTGGTGAAGGAGAATTAATATTTTGTTGAAAAGTGTTGATTATCATTACAAGTGAAGGAATGTCCAATGAAATGGAATATGGAATAAAGAAATGTGTTGTTGTAAGAGATGATAATCATTGTGCTTCCTGAGTTTATTTTCGTTTTGCTCTTTAGTTATTATCTTTCCCTAAGTTCATTATTGTTTTTGGGTTGCTAAGCATCTAAGTTTGGTGATGCATCTTCATTTTCAGATCAAGATTCTGTTCGCTTGTTAGCTGTTGAGGGATGTGCTGCTCTTGGCAAGTTGTTGGAGCCTCAGGATTGTGTTCAACATATTCTTCCTGTCATTGTCAACTTTTCTCAGGTATAGTTACATTATAGTTTTTGTCAGTATTTTAAAATGAATCACTGTTATATCTTTTTCGCTGATTATTTTTTATTTGACGCATTTGGCTCCATTCTCCTAAACTTTGTCTAATGACTTCTTTTTTTGGGTATTTTTTACTTTCTATAATTTTTTGTTTAGCTTTTCGTTTTTTTTTTTTTTTGGGATTAATCATTCGTATTGACGAAAGGAATCAGAAAAGTATAAAAATGCGGGCCAAAGTTAAAAAAAGTTCACATCAGACGACACTTCAGACAAAAAAAAAAAGAAGACAGCTGGTTGGTATTTTTTTCTTCTTTATTAACTTTTTTTTTTGGCCGTAATTTTTTACTTCTAGACTCCTCTTGTTGAGACGGATGATTAATCCAAAAAATATATTGCGAATCTAACAAAAATTCAGAAAAGACAACAGAACATGAAAACCAAAAAGACGAAAAAAGTTCAGATGATTGGAGCTATTCTCTTCGATGACACCATATATATTTTGTATGGTACTAAGGTACTTAGTCTCTTGATAACAGCTACTCTTTGACGTTGCTGAGATGATTTTGTTTTGCCAGCCTAATTTGTAGTTAATTTGTCTAAGACTTCGTCACCAAGTCACATGCCTGTTACTATACTTACAAAGAACTCATCTGCCAGTATCTGTGATTGTGTCTCTACATGTTTACTTTTATTGCATCTATTAACTGGCAGTTTTTTGGCTAGTCATAATACATTCAATGTTACTCCTTGAGTACATGAGATGATTGTATTTTATGTTACTTCTAAAGTAAGCAAGTTTTTGTCTAAATAACTTTAAAATGATCTGATGTTTACAAGCATATTTAGCTTTAAGATATAACTTCTTGTTTACTTAGTCTGCTTTAATTCTTAAACAGGACAAGTCTTGGCGTGTCCGCTATATGGTTGCCAATCAATTGTATGAGCTTTGTGAGGCCGTGGGGCCCGAACCTACCAGGTACTTATATGCCTTAAAGCCACCATATAGTTGTTTCTACTAGTTATCAGGTTGACTTCATTTACATTTATGATACTCACGACGTGACCATGTACCATCTTGGGGAGTCCTATGAAAGCAAATTAAGATATAAGCTCTTACATTATTGATTCCTTTTTCCTAAGATAATCACTGGTGATGCAGATGTATTTTTGTATATGTATGTACAAGCTTGTAGCTGATTTCCATCGGATTTTAATTTTATGTGTGTCTTTGTGATTTGTCAATGGTTCCCCTTTTTACATCTGCGTGGAAGTGTTTGTTTGATGTGTGGCCAAATTGTTGTTGAAGGACGGATTTGGTTCCTGCGTATGTGCGCTTACTTCGAGATAACGAAGCTGAAGTACGTATTGCAGCTGCTGGTAAAGTCACTAAGTTTTGTAGGATTCTTAGTCCAGAACTTGCTATTCAGCACATTCTTCCCTGTGTTAAGGTCCTTATCTCCCTCTCTCTTGGTTTCTCGCTAGCACCTATTTCCATGCCTACGGAATGTTGCCTGTTTGTTGACCTATTCTCTACACCCATTTTTCCATTTGTGTCAGCTATCTCATTTCTTGGCAACAATTGCTTGTAGGAATTATCATCAGATTCTTCTCAGCATGTTCGCTCTGCTTTGGCTTCTGTTATAATGGGAATGGCTCCTGTCCTAGGAAAGGTAAGAATCTCCTTTAGCACTCTATGCATTTGTCTCCTGATTAGGGAAGCATTCATCAGTATCTGATTTCTGAATGCAACGGTGGGATATGGTGGCGAAAGTTTTGACACTTTCAATGTCCATATTGATCAACTTCTCCATGGAAAGCTAATTAGCAAGTTAGGATATGAATCTCACAATTCTATTATGGCTTGTCTACTTTTTCGGTCCTTGTAAAATATATTCAATTTCAAAATTGTCCCTATAGTATTTTTTTTTGGGTTCAGTATCACCCTTGCATTTTGGATCACATTTCAATGTCATCCTTACTGTCAACTAACGATGTAAAATGCTGACATGGCTAACGGGTGCTTAGTTGGCAATGACGAATCCTTGATGGTGCCACTTAAGCCCCCAAAACTGACAGGTCTTAAAAATCTCATGCCTTAACCACCCAAAATACCCAAAGACCCAGATCCATTTATCAAGAACCCAAACCCATCACTCCAGTACAACAAAAACACCCACCCTCACTGCTAGAAACACTACCACACCAATTTGTTGTTGGCATAAACCCCACTTGATGTTCACCAACACACATATAATTGATGCATGTGCCGGCTGAAAAAAAAAAATTGACGCCCCCCCCCCCCCCCCCCCTCTCCCCCGCGATATGCATGTAATATACACCCATATGTAGTTATGAACATCTTATATAGCATATGCATAAGTATAACATTCACATATCTGGGCTGTGAAGGTTGACACCCATTTTCTCCCCTACCCAATTGACTCCTATCTTCATCAACCCATTTACTTCCTCTTCTTGATCGATTGCTCACAATAACCAGATAACCCACTTATCAATAAGAAAAAATCCTAAAGTTTTTAACCCTACCGGTTATAGTTTACAACGATTTCAGCTCTGCTTTTTAGCCATAGTTTGTCCTAATGGAACTTGGAATTTAACCTTGTTTAACAACTGGGTTTTGTTTGAAAATGTGAATAAGTAGGAAAAAAATGGTAGCCAAAATTTTGAAGAAGTTAGGGATGAGATACAGTTGATTATTTGAATACGGTGAACAGAGAATCAGTAAATAGTAAAACTTTTATCTAAGAAATTCCTTAATCAAGAAACCTAAGTTACTTGAAACCCGAATAGGCTCCAAAAAAATCCACTTTCAAAGATGCAAAGGGAGATAAGAGAGAGAGATGCAAAGAAGGGTAGAATTTTGTTTTCTTTTGTGTTGTTCTGTTGATTTTTAACAGTGGGTCTCATTGTTATGTGGCATTCTTTTGTGTGATTGTGTGTCCTACACTTAAGCCCATGTCATTGCCACATAAGCACAAGTTAGACATGTCAGCATTTTCCGTTATCGCAAAATTTTGTAGGGCCGATATTGAAATTTGATGCATTTTGTTAGGACCAAAGAAGCAGATAAGCCTTCTATTATTTTTTTATTTGCTGTCAGCTGCAAACAATGGGGAGGGCATTGTTTTAAAGTAGCTTTAGAAAACAACTTACTTACATCTATGCTTTCTGCTGCAGTTGCTTTTGCGTTCTAGTACCAGCTCAATCTGTTCACTTATTGGTGTGGACTTGCAAAGTTATTAGTGTCCTAGCATACATGTGGTTGCCCTTGAACGATGATGGTTTAATGTGTTTCATGCCTCATTTTTCTATTTAATCCTTTTCCCGAAGGTTGTTCTAGTGGATGTTTGGAACACAAGCACCATGGTGATTTTGAGAGCGGAAATTGGTGATTGTTCATCTTTGATTTGACATGGGTATTGCGACTGCACATGTTGATTCCTTTATTGTTTAGATTTGTTGCTAGAAAGAGATTTTGCCCTGGAAACAGAATCTCACAATGGTTTACTTCTGCACAGACTCCTTTCGAGGGTTAGATTTAGCGGATTTGGTTGTTGCTATCTGAATTCTATCCAAATGTAAGATGATTGGTTCAAATAGGAAAATAGATGCTCGAGGTAATGGGCGTTGAAGTAATTTTGGCCGGCCATCATGCTTGTGGTTTAATATTTTCAACCGTCCGCCTTGTTTGAGTTATTTGTTTCTATTTTATATGATTGTGACAAGATGTATTCTATATGTCGTACAGTTTGATATTCCTGCAATTCTTTGTTGCCGTATCATTTTGTAAAGGTCTTTGTCTCTGAGAATAAATTTTTTTGTTTAACGTTGCTGAACGTGGATGGTTTTACTTGTGCTATTGGTCCTTATTGATTCTTTAGATTAGAAACTTTTCCACTAATCCTGCATAGGGTGGTGTGAGTTTGAATATTTCTGAACTTTGGTTTGGTGGTTTATGCAGGACGCAACTATTGAGCAGCTTCTGCCAATTTTCCTTTCCCTTCTGAAGGATGAATTTCCTGATGTGCGCCTCAACATTATCAGCAAACTTGATCAAGTCAATCAGGTTTGTGGTGAATTTTATTTTCCTTGGAGGTTTGTCATTAATTGGCATTACATGTTGTGGACGTTATTTCGCTTTTGTACAAAAGTTTCATGCTGAGCCATCGGAAATACTTCTTTATTTCGCTATGTGTCGTAAAGAATGTAGTTGGAACATTATGTATGTGCTAGCCTTTGCCAGGCTCTTATAAGTAAGGTTCTCTCTTCAAAGTTGTGTCTATTTCAAAGTAAATTGACATTTATAATGTGTAGCTTCAGATTGCTTCTTTATTTTTGGTATTTTGACTTTTTCAATGGCGTACTTCATTGTCCCAATTTGAAGTAGATAAAGGAAAATGGTGTGTTTCTTGGTCGAATATATTCACTGGTTTTGAACTTTTGGTTGACCTCTTTTTGTTTGAGGAAAGTAGATACACCAACCCCCCCCTCTCTTGGTGATAAGAGTTACAAAAGACGAAGGAGCACCTGGTAAGGCGTTTGGCTTCATGTGAAATGTACATATACAGTTCATTTGATGGGAGTGAGATATCCTTTGTCAAAAACCTCCACGCATTCAAATATCAGATTTGTTGGGATTTCAACTTTTGTTCTTTGATCTTTTAAATGCTACCAATTCGTGCGGAAATCTTCTCACAGCATTTTTTTTTTTTGCATGGTGTAAACGCATCCAACTCAAAACCAATTGGCCAAGATCATACACTAGTTCTAGAGGTCATAATTAACCATTGTGGGACAAGCTTCAACGCTCCCTCGCAGGTGCGACCCCTGACCCGCACATGGAGAGTTAAACAATGGATCCATAACATTGAGATCATAATGAAACTAGTTACACTTAAGGCACAAACAACGGGGCAATCAACCAAGAAAGTCTGTAATTAACCAATGTAATGAAACTAGTTTTGGAGGTTGTAATTAACCAATGTGGGACAAGCTCTAACACATGGCTGATTTTATATATGCGCACGATTCATTCGGGTGGTTATTATCCTTTTGATTGACGACGTGATTCATCAGGGTGATTTATTTTTGTATGATGTTTTGGTCCTTTTTTTATACTCCTTCCGTTCCAAATAATAGGCCACTACGAAAGGGCGTGCAAATTTGGATAAAAAAATAAAATGCTTCTGAGCATGAGTTTTTTAAATCTTTAGACACCAAATGAAAGAACTAATTGAGCTCTTTACTTTGGTGTCAAAAAACTTTAAAAATTATGCTCAGAAGCATTTTATTTTTTGATCAAAAAATTGCACGTCTTTTCATAGTGGACAATTATTTTGGAACGGAGGGAGTAATAAAATTTATAGATTGCTGTTAATTGTGCTCTGATTTTCGGAAATGATTATCCATCCTGTTCTGCTTGTTGTAAATGGCTGGGATATAGTATCTTATCATGCATACACCTTTAGGCCTTAATACCTTGCATATATTTGCATGCTAATGGAGTTGCAGTTCTAATGTAAATTTATTTATTTTCCTATCATATTGATGAGTAGTCGTTATTGCAGGTTATTGGGATAGATCTTTTGTCCCAATCTTTATTACCTGCCATTGTTGAGCTTGCCGAGGATAGGCATTGGAGGGTTCGGCTTGCGATAATAGAGTATATACCTTTGTTGGCAAGTCAGTTGGGTGTGGGATTCTTTGATGATAAGCTTGGGGCTCTCTGCATGCAGTGGTTGCAGGATAAGGTTGGTAGTTATTCTATCCTATGTTATGTTGTAAAATATATGAGAAATCTTCTTTTCTGATAGATGTTGCCTTCTATGAAATACTAGATCGCTGATGAGCTTTGTTCGCACTTATATTTTATACTCCCTATTGCACCGTTCTTTTGATTTTTTTGCCACTCTCGTGACAGTTGAAATATTTTTTAGCACTAAATCAGTGGCACATGCCAACTGTTAGATAGCTTGATATGCATTGTAGGGCCAATTTCCTCATAGCTTAAGTTTTTGGAACTACTGGTGACTTAACATGGTATCAGAGCTTTGGTTTTTGAGAGGTTTGGGTTCAAGTGTCTCCATTTGCATTTATCCCCCGTTTGCAATATATTTCTCCCCTTTGCATTCTATCGCAATTTGAATGGCTATTTGCATCTCCATGTTCAAGACGGGTTGAGAGAAAGTAGATTGAGGTGGTTTTGACATATCTATCGTAGATTTCTAGACACAATAATCAAGAAGAGTGGTATGATAATAGTGGATAGTAGGGCTAGGGGAAGAGGAAGACCTAAATTGACTTTGGATGCCGTCGTATGAAAGGACTTGGGCTTACTATACCTAAGTGAAGAGGTCGCCCTAGACAGAGCTCAATGGAAAAACAAGGTTCATGTATCCACCCCAATTGATTGGGACATAAGGCTCGGTTTGGTTTGGTTTAGTTCGAGACGGGTTGCATGTAAGGGAGGGTGTTATTAGATAGCTTGATGGGCGTATTTTGTAACAGCTTAAGCTTTTGGGACTACTAGTAACTTAACACCAGCAACTTATGAAAGTCGGAATGAGTTTGTTTTCTTAGCATAGCTGTTTCTTCAGAAATTAAGCTATTGGCTAGATAAGATAGAATACATTTGCTTCATTGGTTATTTGAATTAATAATAACCTTCCAAGAAGTCCCCGTACATTTGTCTTTTTTTGTTAAACAAAAGCTTATAGGAGTATGATAGCAAGTGTAGGTTTTATGTTGAAACCAATTTAATTACATGTTCCTGTAAATTGGACTTGTTTATCCTTCTTACTTGAAGACAGCATGTCATATCTTGTCAGCAAGTACCAAGGCTTGGCCCTGGTTTCTTGTCGTCCTTTCTTCCATCTTCTATTTCAACCAGTCATGCATAATTCATAAGAAACAAGGATATCATAAAATGATAAAACCTTTAGAATTTTTTTCAGACTTGTTGTTTTATTAAAATTTGGTGCAGGTATACTCGATCCGTGATGCTGCTGCGAACAATCTGAAGCGCCTTGCTGAAGAATTTGGTCCAGAGTGGGCAATGCAGCACATCATTCCACAGGTTGCTACCACTTTCTCGATAACGCGTCGCATAGAGTTGGAGTTCTATTTTTATTAATTGACATTCATTTTATCCTTAATAGTGTTTTTTTTCAACATTTCATGAATTAGTGAGATAAAATCCCTTCGTCCCAAAAAGTTTGTCTGACCCCCAAAATATGAATTTAAAAGAATGCATTTTTTTCAAGAAAGAATTCAGTAGATTTTTATAAATTGAAAGAACTAATTGATTAACTTGCGGTGAAAAGTTTGAATTTATCGACAAGAATGCATCATTGTTTTAAGTCCTCGTTCTATGGACCGGACAATCTTTTTGTTACGGAGGAAGTAGTTGGTATATAGTTTGGGTCTTGATTTTTGGCTTGTGATTTTGAAATATCTTGATAGATAGATCATGGGTCAATATTATAACTGCAGCCTTATTAGGGTTGCTGTATAACTATAATGGGAGGCTATCAGATTTTAAGATGTTGGCTGGTTTTGCATGGTATTGAACTCTGAGGCCAATGTTAAATGTTGTTCTATAGTAGTGGTTGGGTACTGAGACGACCAGTGTCATCATTCCATTTTCGAAAAAAATTACCCAAATTAATAAGGGTCTCGCTAACCTCCGCCCAATAGATGGAGGATAATATGCATATATAATAATGAAGGAATCAGGCTTGTTTGGACTCTAATTTGTTTTGCTTCGGTTTGTCGACATGCACATTAAAAGTATTGATGCTATTCATTTACTTAGTATCAGCCTGTTTGGATCTTTACTATTGGTCACACAACACGAATTGCTCCTAATTTCTGGCTCATCAAGGTTTATTTTCTGTTTCCATAGGTAATCATTATTGTTTTGTCCTCTCAACAGGTTTTGGAGATGATTACAAATCCACATTATTTGTATCGGATGACCATTCTCCGCGCAATTTCTCTACTGGCCCCTGTCATGGGCCCAGAAATCACTTGTTCAAAGCTACTACCTGTGATCACTACTGCAGCGAAAGACAGGTACTGAGCTTCCTGGGGACTTAACTATGAGAAACTGGGTTGTTTTCTAATTTTCAGTAATTTTGTACTGAGCCTAAATTTTATTTTTTTCAGAGTACCCAACATTAAATTCAATGTGGCGAAGGTGTTACAGTCCCTCATTTCCATTGTTGACCAATCCGTGAGTAGCTATTTCTTCCCATTTGTAGGTTGACACATTTGTTCCTTTTTCTTATGATATTTTATCGTTTGGCGGGTTCAGGTTGTGGAGAAGACAATCCGTCCTAGTTTAGTTGAGCTAGCTGAGGATCCAGATGTTGACGTTCGTTTCTTCGCCAACCAAGCACTCCAGTCAATTGATAATGTCATGATGTCAAGCTAAGCAGGTGAAAATTTGAGTTGGTTTTCATCTGGTGGTCTTCGTTTGAATTAAGGACACCTCGTTCCAGAGTTGCTAGTATCCTTTCCTTTGTTGCACCCTCTGTGTTCTTCTTCCTCCCTTTATGATTTTAAGTGGTAGTATCATGTGGCTAACATAAAGGGACCTTTTCGTGACTGCTGATGTGCTTTATTATTTGTAGAAGATTGTCATATTTTTCTGTGGCTAACATAAGACCTTTTTGTTAGTACTACAATTTTTTTTGTCAAATTCTCTCTCTCTCTCTCTCTCTCTCACACACACACACACACACACATAACGAAGTAAAAAATGACTTTGATCGTATTTCAATCTATAATCGTGTACTATAAGTTTAACTAGATGGTGATTTAAAATTGTGAATCGTATAGAATTCGGCTTCTATAGTTTTTGTTTTTTTTTTTTTGGGTTTTTGGTGAAAGTGTCAGTGGATTCAGTATCGTGAATGTCAATGGCCATCCTCATAGTGGCAGAGCCTGGATTTATAGTAAGTGGTGGTGTTCTTTCCAACTCAAGAAGGATGTTAAAAAATACAGCAAATTAGTCTAAAGTTCAATGGTAGGGGCCTATTGAGTCATTTAGTCCAGTCTATGTTTCAATAAGGTGTCATGTCCACTAATCTAAAAATGCTACTGTCTAAGGTCCTGAAAAGGACAAAATTGCCCCGTCTTGCGAGCGTGCCTCACTGCCTCTCGCTCCTCTCTAGCCCAAGCTTCCCTCCGGTTTACAATTGTATTGATTAGCCCCACTTTTATACATATATGCCAACACGTGTCATTATGCTACTGTAAATGTGTCATTATCATGCCAACACATGGGTCTTGTTGCTGTTCTTTCCCCACTACGCCACTACTCCAATATATTAGTTCAAATTCTTAATTTACTATACGAAAAAAAAATCAATTTTCTTCTATTTTACAGTCCACTGGTCTGACAATAAACATAAAAAAGGCACAAAAAAAAAAAAAAACACTTTGCAATATACATTTTACACTTTTACGCACATTTTTATACACTTTTCACACATATGTCAGTGCACTTTTTAAACCTTAATGACAGCTCATTTGGCTAATTTTAGCATTTTCCTAAATTCAATCCTGAAAGTCTTATACAGTCCAACTATGGTTACAAACACGGTGTACACCAAATGTACAGCGGGTTGTGTGGGACTCTTTTCGGTATTCCACACAAACAATCGAAGTGGCTCAATTTATTTAAAACATTTTTTACAGATCTTTGTAAAAACTTAGCTTAGTCCAATATCAGTAAAAGTTTGACCAATTCTTCGTTCAGTTTCCTGTCGGAAAATTTATCAAATTCTTACCAATATCTATATGAGCTAATATTTTACAAGGATATATACTTGTAAAGTTAGTTAAACAAATTCAGCAGCTTTGGGTCCCACACACCGTAGGGTACATTTAGTGTATCTCTTGTTTTGCATTGTTTCAGAAAAATAAGATTGTCAAAGATATTTATCTCTTGTTTTTTCTTTGAAAAAATGAAAAAAAAAATTATACGGATGATTTTATCAGTTACTCCCTCTGTCCCCCATAAAGTTGGATTTTTTTTTGCATATCGTGCCAATTTAAAATGCTTATATCTTTCAATGTGAATGTCAAAAACTAGACAATATAGATCTTGTTTGATAGATTTTAATTAGTTCTATTAAACAAAGTTTTTCAAAATCACATAAAAATTTATAAAAAGAAAGATATAAGCAATCTAAGATGGCACGCAATACCAAACATGTCTAACTTTTGGGGATGGAGGGAGTAGTTTTTTTTAGGAAATAAACCAATATTGTACAAGCCGAGATATTGGTATCTCTTACTTTGTTTTTTTAGATATAGATTGTTTTAGATATAGAATGTTTTTTAGATATATATAGACTGTTTCAGCGAGATAGCGTTATCTTTTGAATTGATTTTTTGGATGCAGACATTTTTTTTTTTTTTTACTGAGATACCATTATCTTTTACTTTACTTTTATAGAAACGATACTATTTTAGGCGAGATAACGTTATCTCTTGATTTATTGTTGTAGATACATATACCGTTTTAGCCAAGATACTATTATCTCATTCTTTGTTTAGCTAGAAACAGAGACTGTTTTAGTTGAGATAGTGTTATCTCTTACATTATTTTTGCAGGAGAACAGTTATTTCCGCCGACGATGGAAATAAATATTTACTCCAAGTCAATCACAACGGTCTGTGTGATTGTGTAGTACACATGGACCGTTGTGATTGATTTGGAGAAAACATTTGTTTTCACCGGTGGTAAAAATAATGTTTTCTCTTTTTGCAGATACAAAGACTGTTTTAGCTGAGATACTGTTATCTCTTGCTTTATTGTTGTAGATATAAAGACCATTTTATACTGTTATCTCATTCTTTGTTTTGGTAGAAATAGAAATTGTTTTAGTTGTCTTGTTTTATTTTTATAGATAAAAGACTATTTTAGCTGAGATACCGTTATCTCACTTTTTTGCTTTGGTGGAAATAGAGATTGTTTCAATTAAGATAGCATTATCTCTTATTTTATTTTTTTAGATACACAAATTATTTTAACTGAGATACCGTTATCTCATGCTTTGTTTTAACTGAGATATCATTATCTCATACTCTATTTTTGCATATACAGACACTATATAAGATGAGATATTGATATCTCTCCTCTATATAAAAATGTAGTAGTGCCATCAAAGTCGATCAGTCAATATCTATAGCACCAACACGACCGACAAACAAGTACTTCACCGAACAAGCTTCATTGATCATTAAGCACACTGATGACCACAAGGCGAGTCCCACTTTATTATTGAATATGCACAGACCGTACAAGATGAGATATTGAGATCTCTAGCTTTGTTTTTATAGATCTGTTGAAGATATTGTTATCTCATGCTTTGTTTTTTTGTAGAAATAAAGACTGTTTCAGTTGAGATAGCGTGATCTCTTACTTCATTTTGTAGATACAGAGATTGGTTCAATTGAGATATTGTTATATATAGTTTTATTTTGCATATACAGAGACTATTTTAGCCGATATACTGTTATCTCTTATTTTATTTTTGTAGATACAAATACTATTTTAGTGGAGATATTGTTATATCTAGCTTTGTTTTGTAGATACAGAGATAATTTTAGTTGAGATACCGTTATCTCTTGTTTTGTTTTTTTAGCTACAGAGACTAATTTAACTGAGATATCGTTATCTCTTATTTTGATTTTTAGCTACAGAGACTAATTTAACTGAGATACCGTTATCTCATGTTTTATTTTTGTGTTTGGCCTCTTGTTTTGGTTTGCCATGTGAAATGTTTTTTTGTCCAGATGTGACCCCCTTGTTTACGAGCCTATCGAGCCAAATACCCATATGCTCAAGCTTGACTTGAATTTCTCTTCTTTTTAAAAAAAAAAAAAAAAACTTGACTAGAATTCTTAAACAAACAAAAAAAAAGTGATTGAGCTTGACTTATATTTGTAAACGAGTTTGGACAAGCAAAAAACCGAGTCGAGCTCGAGCTTTGGTTCGTTTAGCAGCCCTAAATTTAAATAGTAGAAATAACTTTATTTGTTGATTTGTTTATACTCTCTTATTTTACACAACAAGATTATAATTTAAATGTAGGAATTATTAATTTTTATACTCTCTCTCTTTCTCAATTCACTACAGACAAAAGGAAACCTATGCACAAAAGACTCTCAGGAAGTTGGGTTTCTATATGGTGGTTTCTATGGTGGGTTCTATGGTGGGTACTTTAAACCCACGTCTGAGAGCATCATGGAGGCCAACTAATGTGCCAACTGATACGGGTGCCGACAATTCGCCTACCAACAGTTCGGACAAAAATAAAAGTAAAACAAAGTCAACAAATGGAAGCTAAGCTTCCTTTCCCGGCTAATTTGGCCGCCAAGCAAATACAAATCAAATAATTAAAGATCATAATAGTTCATTCACCTGTCTCCCCCCCACCGCTGACCCAGGAATTGCACGATGTGTAGTTGTAGTAGCAGCTTTACGAACTGCCGACGCCACCACAGGACCTCCATCGCCGTCGCAACGGCAACAAGAGTTATCTGGCAGCCGGTGATATTGTACATAGCGTCACCACACTCTTGCTCAGCCCCTCTGCCTCAACCAGTGTTGTCGTCGACTCGTCGTCGTCAGAGAACTAGCAGCAGCCACCACCACAGGCGGCGGCGGCGACAGAGCGGAACCAAGGGAAGATGTTGAGCTGGCGGCCAGATCCCTCCAAGGCGAGCGGCAAGGGACCCAACGGAAATCTTTCACAGCGGAGCCGATTTTGACTTCAATTTTGGTGAGATCCAGGCGCTAGTTTTGCAAGGGTACTTTTGGAACCAAAGCAACACGAAGGACCTCCGGCCGTAGAGAAACGTTACTTGGATTAATTAGGCTATAAATTGCTTCCTATGGACTGTTAGCCAAGAAGCCCTATAAAATACTATTCACACTTCACATAAAATTATCTATATTCTTTTATTTATAACAATTTTTTTTATGCAATATGGATCTTGTTTGATAGATCTCACTTAGTTTTATTAAACAAAGTTCTTAAAATCATAAAAAGTTATAAATTACCAAATATAGAAAGAAAAAAAAAACTTAAAAATGTATGAAAAGATTAAGTGTAAAGTCAAGATTTGTTAAAGAATAAGAACTTGAGTTAATTCTTCTGGTGTCTTTGAACGATTGCCATTGAGATATTTTTTTTATGACCTGAACCATTTGAATTCTTATTTTCTCATTACTTACGTGAAAAATTAAAATGTTGTGATACCGATAAGCGTCTAATCAATTTTTAAATTGGTGGAGAAAAATATCAAAAAATTATGTATCACAGTACTATTAAGCAATCTAGTCTTCATAAGTTTCAAAGTAGAAAAAGCACTCTGCTTCATAGACAATTAAACGTTGACATGGACAATGTCAATACAAGATGAATTAATTTATCAACTAGAGGACAGTGGGACTTCTTCTTTTGTTCAACACTTGACACTAGTGGGAAATGATACTCAAGTTTAAAATTTCAATTGTTGTTTCTGAAAGTAGAAGTATACTGTTTCCCAAGAAATTTGCATATATCTTCAATTTTAAACGACGTTTAGTCCTCACAAGGATCTCAAGTTGTGTGGATAATGAACAATAGCATTTTTTAAAAATCATTATGGTGGTGGTCACCACCGTTTATCCCCTGGCTCCATCCTTGACCATGTGCAAGGGTTGGCGCATGCCATAGAGCCCTTGAAATGGCATGCAAGGCCCCGATCAGAAAGTAGTAAGTAGATAAGGGTTGGGGGATGAGGCTATTTTCCATACAGCCTGGCTCGAAGTATAAGAAGCTAAAACCAAAACTGAAGGCTTTGAAACATTTGCCAATATTTTCCAATTGAACCCCTTGACCGTATCTTTTACTCCGTTCGTTCATACCTGTTGGAGCAACTGATAAACCCGCCGATTCGGTCAACTGATAAACAATTTGCCATTGGTGCCAGTAATATCTTAAAAAAAAAAAATTACTAGTAGTAACTGGTTTCGGAATGGATATCCCTCTAACTTATTTGCCTATTCACGAATGATGAAAAAAGATAAGCGAAAGAAATTACCGGATGGGAGAGTGTCAGTTGGTACCACCAAAAAAATCCATTATCCTTTCCCCACATTTGAAGCCAAAGTTCGAGTTATTAGGTAGCCATTTCTCCACCATGACAAATCAGAAAACAGTTACAAGTATCTCCTTTTAACATCATAATAACTTGCATACAATGACACTCTCTATCCCAACATAACTGAATCCTTTTTAAGGAAAAAAAATAAAAATAAACCAATGTACATGTTTTTATCCCCAGCCATAGAAACACAGAGTGACTAACAGAAAAGAGTCCTTTGTTTAAGTAGACCAACTACTATTAGTGTCTAATCACGATGACGGGGCAGTAACATGAAGTTATCTTTTCTTTTTTCCACCCTTCCCAGATTTTGCCGGTCCAGCACCAGAGGTAGATGCAGCAGCAGGCTCCTGTTTTTTGGTCCTCCCAGGGTGTCTGGGTACCAACTCTGCTACACAGTGCATTAGCTGTTTCCCTGCAAATTACCATACCACAGAATAACATAATTAGAAAGATAACCAAAAGCAAACAACATCGCATGAAATTCAAATCTGTTCCTAGCACTTCAGACACCTATGGCAATGAATTGTGTTACTTCTTTACTAGGTTCATACTGCACATTTAAACGTGAAAAGCGGGTAAGCGAGAACGGAGGGACAAGAAATAAAAGCAGTACACAAATAGGGCCCCAGGGGTTGGGAGGAGGCTGAGCCTAGCATTGTAGGCTCTTATTTTCATGACCTAAGATAGAGAGAACTTTACAGGGATTTGCAATGATTGGCACATAGCACTATTAAGGGGTAGGGTCTTACATTTTCCAATTCAGAACCTTTAACTCTACCATGAGACCTAATATTGTCGAGAACTGCAGAAGTAGGTCTTTGGATGCCTAGGAAAATTTTGCAATTTCTTTTTTGCCAAATGTGGCTAGACCATGGAAGCCCAAGCAATTTTCCTGACAATTTTGTGGAAGGATTTCCCACTAAGTTTCCCTATGAAGCAGGTGATCTCGGAGTTCCAATCTTCATGAGTTCTATAAATACCAGACAAGGAGCAGACTTGCTTCCAGTATGCTCTGGAGAAGGTGCAATTGAAAAACAGATGAGATAGAGTTTCATTCTCATGCTGGTAGAGAGAGCAAATGGGAGAAGAGAGTAATCCCAGGCCATAAGTCAGTCCTTGTCCTCCGGCCTCTTTTGATTGCCATTAAAAAACAAAGCTATGCCTTAGAATATAGTAGGGGAACCAAAGAAGCTTATGACACTGAGTAGTTGAGAAGGAATTCTAATGGACTTCCATGTGGCTGCACCATTGTATTTGTTAGAAGGTGAGAAGGTCCAATGTCATGGACTTAATTCTTAATAGATAATTACACAGGAAATTAAAGTCATAGAAACGTAGATTTTATGAGCTACAAACAAATGCTACATACCAAGCCCAATTGGAATGCTCACTAGATAGGAGATACTTAATTTACCACCTAGCCCTATAAGAGAGGCACCAAGCTCTGACCTGTTAGCATGACAGATCCCATAAGGATTTGAAAGAATATAAACTCTATTTTATCTCACCAAACCTCCACCTTATATGGGAAGCTGTTTAAAACAACTGCGAATAAACCTTTACCAGGTGCTTAGGTAAGGTTTCTGTGAAGGGTAAAATGGTCATCTAAATCCAGCAGAGAGTATGAAGGAGAAGAGTACTCTGTAAATGACCAAATAAAAACTCCTAAACTCAGACAAAAGTTTTACTGTGAAGGTGTCAAATGGAACTAATGAAGGAACCACTGCAGTTGGTAGGTCAAATGAACTCCAATGACTATATCATGCTAAGTGCTTAATCAACAAAAAGAATGACTCTCATAAAGATGATAACTTAAGTTACAGAGCTACAACAAAAACCATATTAAACTCAACAAGCCTTTAACGCCTTTTGGCAGTTGTTTGTCATGTAGGACCTTTTCCTCCAACTGATTACATCTGTAAGTCCTACTTCAATAATTTAAAGGTAATCATGTCCTTTTCTTATCACCTCGATTCATTCCCTAGTTGGCCTTCACTTGTCTCTTAGACCACTATCCACGTGGATCGCGCATCTGACGAGCGGAGTTGGTCTGCATTCACCTTTTTTTTTTTTTTTATATATATTATCTTCTGATGTCCCTCATCCCCCTCAAAGTCTTATAGTAGCTACACCCACGTATTTTCCTAACCCCAACTTTCAACTTTATCCATCATAGCAGGTCCCACAGCAGTCCTACAAAATATTCATGTCAACATAATAGGAATTCTAAGATCACATAAAAATCATGATGCACAACACTATAGGTCGTCATATACCCATATCCACCTCAATATCTACACCCCCGTAGATTATTGTCGCAATATCTACACCCCCATAGATTTCTATGATCATTTTCAGTTATCTTTAGACTCTTATGGATCAAGTGTAACTCTTTTTCAATTTTCATCCCAATTGTGGCATACATTCTGACTTATACATTCTAACTTACTCCTATTTGGACTAACTGTTTAGTTTCTAAAATTTAAATCATATCCCACTTCAAATTTACTCATTTTCTTCATTTTTCACCAAAATTATACCATCTGGAAATAATAACTTAGATGATAATACCTTAAATGTCTCTGTTGGCTTTAATAGTCAGAAAATGTTTGGAACCTTTGGCCAACATTGTCCCATCTAGCGTTATAATTTTGGCAAAGAAGGAGATAGATAGATATAGAGCCAGAGAGAGATTGTCTTGAATGATTCTCTTGGCTTACCTAGTTGAACAGTGTTTGGAACCTTAAGAAACATTGTACCATGTAGAGTTATATTTCACCAAGAAGCAAAAGAAAAAGTGTGTGAGAGAGAGGGAGAGGGAAAGGGAGAGGGAGAGGGAGAGAGGGAGGGAGAGAGAATAACAGGGAAACAATTCCCAAAAATATCTCAAATCTACAGTGTAAATGGCCAATCTAAAACCCAAAATCTTTTATTTATCTATCATCATCCAACATATTTTGTCCTTCTCATTTCCGCATTAAGAAAGTCAAAAGAAACAAGTGGTTAGCATACAATGCATACTATTTGATTCCGTTGAAGGAAAAAAGGACACGTTTCTTAGATTTCTTTTCTTTGGAAAACACTAAACACCTTACACAGTCAATCACCCACTTACTAGCCAAACATAATTAAGTATGGCCGTGTACGTTAAAAAGGACTATATATAATATTTGTAAACAATATTAAACATCTATAACGCTCAAAACACCACTTAATACCAACATGATCATGTGCTCTCAAAATTAATGATTAGGGCCTCTAACTATCAAGCAGCTACTTGGCAAACCACCTGATAAGCATTATCATGTGTGCTCTAGATCTTCCTTACTAGGACCTCCAGCTATTGCGTTGTGTATCCTGTAAATACTTAAACCTAAGGTTGCACTTGGATGAGTTGAGTTTGAAATTCAGGATTTCAAAGTTTCAGAAATCTAAAATGGGTATGGACGTTGCTGCTATGTTGCAAGGATGATTTGATGCACCTACAGGAACGCTTATGATACAAGAATCCTTTCAGGGAGTTCTAATGGCCATTGCTACCAGATGCGAAGCGCGTAGTTTCAAGCAATGGGGTCAATACATATAAAAATATAAGGTCTTTTTGTAGTGTGTTTGCTAATTAATAAGAAAATAAATGTGTTAACAATGAGAAATTACTAGATTCCCTCTAGGATGGAAGTTTTTTTTTTAACTGCCTTTAGGGTGGAAGTTAATGTGCCAAAAAAGCTCGATTTTAGTGAAAATTGCATAAAAATCTGTGAAATGTAGATATTGATATCTGTGGATGTGTCCACGCCAGAGGTGGTTAGCACAACCATAGTGTTTAAAGGCGGCAAGTATGTAATTTTGTGGTTGTGCTTCATGTTTGTGGCAAACTCATCAGAGTTGTGAGGTCAAATTACTAAAATCGAGTAAAATTTTCAATCGATGAATGGAGAAAGTGAATCCACCCCACTAGATCCCTTCTCCCTCCGCCCATGGTCATAACCTATGAAGCACCGACACTTCTAGAGGTAGCCGTATCGGCGTGTCGGACACGGGGACACGGCGGGGACACGGCAAGATACGTATGGGACACGCCACGTGGCGTGTCCCCCAATTTTTTTGAATTTTTTGAAGGGGACACGGCGGGGACACGTGGGGGACACGGCGGGGACACGGCTGGGGGACACGGCAGGGGGCAAATTGTAATTTTTTTTAAAAAACTTGGGGTCAATCTGTAATTTTTAAATTTTCAGGGGTCAAATTGTAATTTTTTTAAAAAAATGGGGTCAAACTGTAATTATCAATCTTTAAATTTTTAAGTTTTTTTTTATTTTTTTGTAATATTTATATATATATTAATATATATATTGCCGTGTCCCCCGCCGTGTCCGTGTCCCTTTTTTCAAAATTGCCGTATCCGTGTCCGTGTCCGTATTCGTATCCGTGTCCGTGCTACATAGGTCATAACTATTACTAGACAAAACACCCAAATAGACAAACAATTTCGGAAACAAAACCAGATTTCTCATTATGCAAGCAAACAGAATCAACAAACATGACATTAACATATACTTCTAGAAATGAAAACCATCCTTACTTGAAGATATGGCTGGATTAACTAACTTCCCATCCTCCTTTTTCAGCAATACCCTCACCCTTCCTCGTTGCATGAAGTCACGTGGATATGCCTTGTCAAGCTTTCAAGGGAAATTTATTTCAGAGAGAACAAAATATTATCACCATGCCACACAAACTCATTTCCAATCGAAGGCTACAGAATGGTGAATGCAATCAAGTTTTCATCTAAGGCTAAGGAATTGTGAATGCAGTCCAACTAACTAAAAAGCCAAGGAACGGTGAATGAAATAAAATTTTCATCTACAACTGTAGCATACTTGCATGTCTAAAGTTAACAAACCTCAATTGCGAACGGGAGTTTAAGATGGGCGCAACAATCACCAATCTCGAGACATGTAGGATTTTCGCAAGCTTTGCCTGTGCTTATTCGTCTGCCCTCTGCTATTGTTTTCTTGGAATTTATGTACACGGGATACAATATGATCCACTTCTTTATGTTGGAGATTTCTGCGTCCATGCCTCTCCTAAAACACATGGAAGTGAAAATTAGAGCAAAAAATGCATTGCTCAGTCCATTTTGTACTTGCAATAAGTAATCATAAGGCACTTAATCAATTAGAAGAACATGCCATCGGAACATCAATCTGAATATGAACTACAATAAGATACATCTAAAAAAAAAACAAAAAAACAAGGCCGCGGCACATATGCATTCCACAAATATAAAGCCTAATATGAAGTGACGTAAACATGACCACATCCAAATCACAAGAAACCCGAAATAGAAACATATGCAATAGCCCCATATACCCGAAACCGAGTAAACCTACTGATACACTAATGCTTTAAGACCATAAACACAAATCATAAATCATACATGGTCAGGCCCAAGTAAAAATGTTAACAAGAATGACCCTAAATCTATGATACTCCTACATTTGGGTTCAATGGATTCACTCCTGGCATGCGGTTCCGACATCCTCTCACTGCCAAATGTGTGCTTTTCACTAGACCCCAAACAAATTCTGTTGAAGCGTCTAAATTACCCGTAAAACAAAAAACAGCTGATAGATAGCAATCAGAGAGGGGGGGGGGGGGGGGGGGGGGCGGACACGACCACACAAACACACAGAGAGAGAGAGAGAGAGAGAGAGAGAGAGAGAGGTACCTGCTCGATTTGAGATTTTGCGCTGGTTCTGGTTCTGATTCTGATCGGGACCCTTCTGATCGAAGAGGAATTTTTAGGAGCAAACCCAAAATGTGGAAAAATTACGCAGGAAACCTAAAAACTCAATTTGTGTCGCAAATTACTCCCCCGTACTTGTAATATTTCCAGTTAAATATCAAGATTCTAACTCATCAACGATGTTAAGCTCTGTATATCCCTATCGCCCTGTTTGGTAGGAGGATTTGAGAGGGGATATAAGATTTACCCGGATATACATATCCGGGTTGTTTATATCCTGTGTTTGTTAAGTTTTTGCTTCCCGGATATGCATATACTTGGATATATATAAGCCCCTGCAGGGGATAAGATATAGGCTCCCCCCACCCTGTCTATGTTATATCCGGCCCCTTTACCCACTGTACCCATCGCTTGGCCCGCCACTGCCATCCCACAGAAGATAGAAATGGGAAGCGTGGCATCCCCAGGTTGAATTTCGCAGGAGAGAAAGAGAGATGTGTTGACAGTTGGCTCCTCTCCTTTTTTTGTTTTTTTGTTTTTTTGGGTAAAAAGAAAATTTCACACTATTTTACATTATCCAACCCTCTATATCCCCCTTCTACAACAACAAAATAAACAAAGTAATTTTTTATCATCCCTTCTAAAATAATACCCCTCTAACCATATCCACCCCTATATCCCCCTCTTATTATATCCCTCTTTCCCCCTCATATACATATCCCTCTAACAAACAGGATGTATAACTCAGATCAAAAAAAAAAAAAAAAACAGGATGTATAACTCCAGTTTATTGACTTTTTCCCCGAAATCTGCATGCAGTGTCATTTTGGTCACCAAAATTTCAATTGCTCAGTTTTGGTCCCCAACGCTTGAAATTTGTGTCATTTGAGTCCCTACCCCTCACGCCATTACTCATCTCCTCAAATTAAGGGGCAAATGGGTATTTCACGGGCTCTCTCTCTCTCTCTCTCTCTCACACACACACAAGTTTGAAAAGCACCTCCATGACGAAATCCACCACTGGCCAACACGCCATGTTTTCACACTTGCCATTGACGCAAACACAACACAACCACCTCAATCTCCCATTGAACAAGTACACCAACACAGTAAGTGGGGTGAGCATCATGACCCGAAACCCACCTACCTGATCAGACCCAAAGGGTATTGGTCGGTTTTGAAGTATAGTTCGGTTCGGGTTAGAATTTAAGTGAATTACAGGTTTTGGGTTATAAAATATTGGACCTGTGAACCTGCCCCGACAATTTTGAATGCTTTCAGGCGTGATCCATTTTTTTTCATGGGGGTTACGTGTATACAGTTGTGTTTTTTAAATACAGGGTTCTTGATTTATGGTAGTGGAGTCTTAGCTATACTTCTACGCCCTATTTGGCAGCGTCATATAGGAGTGGGATATAGAATTTGCCCAGATATAGAAATCCGGCTGTTCAAAATCCAACGTTTGTTTGGTTTTTTGGTCCCGGATATTATTCTCCCGGGATATTCATATCCCTTTGCAGGAGCACTATTTTTAGGCACCCCCCATGGTGTCTATCTTATATCCGGCCTCCAGAGTACCAAACTACCCCAAGGCCCCACCACTTCTGCCTTTTACGCCAGAGAGAGAGAGAGAGAGAGAGAGAGAGAGAGAGAGAAAGGTACTCTCTGCCACTGCTACAGTGCGCCACGTGCCCCACACCCCACCAATTGCATTATTTGTTGATTTATTTATTTGGGGCAAAATGGAAATTTTATATTATCCAACCCCTCATATCCTCATTCTACAACAACAAAACAAACACATTAACTTTTAATCTCCCCTTCTAAAATAATACCCCTCTAATTATATCCACCTCTTATTATATCCCTCTTCCTCCCTCATATACATATCCCTTTAACAAACAGGGCGCTAGGACGTTGGGTTGGCTCTTTAGTTTTCACATTGGGAACCCACCATTTTATAATGACCTAAAAGTCTAAAGCCCTACTGTATATATATATGGCTCTGCTTCTAGTCCGGACTCTGGACTTCCGAACCTCCATGTTCCCGATATTTTTTTGAAAAAAGAAGAAAAAAGAAGCAAATGGTGAGAGCCTAAGGAATGCCCCTCATGTCCCTCAATTTGAAGGAGATAAGTAATTGCGTGAGAAGTAGGGACCAAAATGACACAAATTTTAAACGTTGGGTGCAAAATTGCGCAATTAAAATTTTTGAGACCAAAACGCCACCACGCGCATACTTTGGGGACCAATAAAGTCAATAAGTTGTATAATTCCTCCAAGAGAATCCCAAGTCATCCCCAAAAATAAAAAATGGAGAATGGATTTGATATATTAAGATGAATTTTTGTAATTTATATTCTCATTCCTTTGTGAAGAGATATGGTAATTTATTTTTATTTTTTCAACTTTTGTATTTTATGGGAAGTGAGGGACCCATATTGTTTTTAGTTTGTTCTTTAAATTTACCTTCGGTCAATTTTTTTTTGGAGATTTGGTGGAGAGTTTGGAGACCAAATCACAAAAGGAAAAAAAGGAAGGGAAATGGATCCTCCAGAGGTTCCCCGCGAAGTACAGAACTGAAAGTTGAAGTGTTGAACCAAGAGAAGGTCCGTGTAACTTCATCAACCAACCGAGATGGATCGTTAAACATATTCCACTGATGACAAATTGTGAGTGAGGAGGATTAAGACTGACCCGCAATCAGACCAATCCACCCACCCTCTTCATCATGGAAGAAGAAGATCGAATGTGTTTGGAGTGCCTTCAACGCAGAATCCGCTCCGATTTCTCTCACAAACTCATCTTCTCCCACCCCATCTCCGACGACTCTCCCCTTCCTTTCGCCTCCACCGCCGTCGTCCAGGTACTTCAACTGCTTGTACATATACAACAAACTATATATGGCTGCAGGCTGCTTGTTCATACACAAAACTGTTTTCTAATTATTTCTGCTTGTGTTGCGTTGACGTAGATGCCAAATTCTAGTGGGGAGGCTTCACCTCAGTTCACACTGGTGTATCTTCCGACTCGCGGATTTGACTGTTTGAGAAATTACATGTATGATTTACTTACAGTTTCATCCACTGTATTCTTCTACTACACCCTCCTTGTGTTTTCAACTACGTTTATTAATACCCCGTGGTAATAATAGCTTTTGGAATTGGACCTTTGATTCTTTATATGCAGTGAGGAGTGTTTACCAGAAGATTTCGAAACGAAACACAGCGATGAGAGTAATGGCAAAACACAGTCAGTGGTTAATGGGTTTGGATGCATTGGCTTGACGTGCAACTTTTCTGGTAGGTTTTCTTGCTCAAGGACAATCACTTCTTTGGCTCCAATTGCTCGGGTTGGAATTTCGTCATACTCTGTATTTGAAGAGCTTGCTTCCAACTACTGTTCGGGGTCCATTGAAGACGACACATTGAGCTCAATTAGTCTTTTAATTGAGGGGAAAGCCAGCGGGCGAGATTGCATCAATTTTCTTAGGTTAATTGGGATACCATCATTTGATGAGAATGGTTTCCCTGGGTGTTTAAGGCATCCTAACATTGCACCTATTCTAGGGCTGCTTAAGACATCCGACTATATAAATTTAGTGCTTCCAAAGACACCTTATACTTTGGAAAACATTTTTCATTACAGCCCTAAGGCCTTGAAATCTGAATGGCAAATAAAATTCTTAATATACCAGCTACTCTCTGCCGTGGCTCATATGCATGGATTGGGGATTGCCCATGGTGATATATGTCCATCCAATGTCATGTTGACTGATTCGTGTTGGTCTTGGCTGAGGATCATTGATAAATCTATGTTGAGCTCTGAGTTGAGCAAAAGAAGCAAGGAATCCTCTCTTAGTCCAACTTCGAGGGTACGCTGCTGCGTCGAGGGCTGTTCCTCTGGAGGACTTTATGCTGATTTGAAGCTTTGCCAATCTATAGATTGGCATTCTGCCTTTAACCGTTGGTGGAGGGGAGAGTTGAGTAATTTTGAGTATCTGCTCGTCTTAAACAGATTAGCTGGGAGAAGGTGGGGGGACCACACGTTCCACACAGTGATGCCATGGGTTATTGATTTCAGTGTGAAACCTGAGGAAACTAGTGACACAGGTTGGCGAGATTTGAGCAAGAGCAAATGGCGGTTGGCAAAAGGTGATGAACAGTTGGACTTTACTTATTCAACGTCTGAAATCCCTCACCATGTATCAGATGAATGCCTTTCTGAACTAGCTGTTTGCAGTTACAAGGCAAGAAGGTTACCGCTGAGTGTGTTGCGCATGGCTGTTCGTTCAGTCTATGAACCAAATGAATATCCTTCATCTATGTTAAGGCTGTACCAATGGACTCCTGACGAGTGCATCCCGGAATTCTACTGTGATCCTCAAATATTCTATTCTGTACACTCTGGTATGACTGATTTGGCAGTTCCATCATGGGTGGATACTCCTGAAGAGTTCGTTAAGTTGCATCGAGATGCTTTAGAAAGCAATAGGGTTTCACGCCAAATTCATCACTGGATTGACATTACATTTGGGTGCAAAATGTCAGGCGAAGCAGCTGTTGCTGCCAAGAATGTTATGCTGCCTGCGTCAGAGCCCACAATGCCCAGGTCAGTAGGGCGTCGTCAGCTTTTCACCCAACCACACCCTGTACGTCAAGTTGCGACAAGTAAACCTCTTAAGATCATTGCTGGGTCATCCTTAAATCAATTGTTTGTGAATCAAGTAGAGGTTGAGAAATCTCTCCTTCTTCAAACTGCTCATTTACAAGAATTGGAAGAAGCAGCTGCATTCTGTGAGCATGCTCGGTATTTGAGCCCCCTCTACTGCTATCATGTAGAAAATTTTCCGGAGAATGACTCTGCGACAGAAGAGTCTGTAAGCGAGTCTCCAGATAAAAATACCTCAACGATACCTGACTATGCCCACATCTATGGGCTGCGATGCAGCATTAGCTTGGATTATCTTCTTGAGAAAATTGAGGCAGATGATGACACTTCAGTGGGATATCAAGAGCTATTGCTTTGGAGCCAGAAATCATCTGAGTCTCCTATTTGTTCAGAAACAATCTCTAAGGATATCTTTTCCATTGGGTGCATTTTAGCAGAGCTTCATTTGAGGAGGCCACTTTTTGATCCTGCCTCATTAGCTGTGTATTTGGACAGTGGTGTTCTACCTATTCAGATGAAAGAACTTCCTCCTCACACTGAAGTTCTTGTCGAGTCATGCTTTCGTAAAGATTGGAGGAGGTAATGTCATTAAGTTCTCCCCCCCCCCCCCCCGCGGGGCTAAAAGTGTTAAAAAGATTTTTTCTCGAACTTTTATTTCAGTTTTGAGTTATTCCTAACTTCTTCAGACAACGAACTCGAAGGGCCTTTGTACTTTTCCTATCTCTCAAAAGCTCATTTTGTTTTTCTTCTCAACGAATTAGGAGGCCTTCTGCCAAATGTCTTTTGGAATCTCCGTACTTCCCAACAACAGTCAAGTCATCCTATTTGTTTCTTGCCCCCCTTCAACTCTTAGCTAAAGATGGATTACGTCTTTGCTATGCCGCAAATTTTGCAAAACAAGGAGCCTTCAAAGCAATGGGTCCATTTGCTGCCGAAATGTGTGCTTCTTACTGCTTACCACTTGTACTGACTCCTCTATCAGATACTGAAGCTGAGTGGGCATATATACTACTGAAAGAATTCTTGAAATGTCTGAAACCAAAAGCAGTAAAGACATTCATCTTGCCTGCTATCCAGAAGATTCTACAGGCTAGTTGGAAACATGCTCATAAATATTTGTTTATGTGCACGACTCTCTGTTTGGATTTTTGACTTCGCAAGCCATTTCTTTCAGGCTTCAGGTTATTTGTATTTGAAGGTTTTGCTTCTTCAAGAGTCATTTGTGCGCGAAATATGGAACCGGAATGGTAAACAAGCATATCTGGAGATAATACATCCGTTGGTCATATTAAATTTACATGTTGCACCTCACAAGACTTCAGCTGCTGCTGCTTCTGTGCTGCTGATTGGCTCTAGTGAAGAGCTTGGTGTACCTGCTACAGTTCATCAGGTGCAATCAACTCTGCTTTAAGCTGCATTTGTAAACATTTTTGCATCTGTGACTTGTCTCTTTTGTTCTTGCGTGCTAACCTTTCTTGGTATTACCAGACAATCTTACCTCTAATTCAATGTTTTGGTAAAGGGATCTGCGGCGACGGAATTGATGTCCTGGTTAGAATTGGTATTCTTAATTTTATGAGGTTGTTAAACTGCTTTCTTTCCTGAAAATCTCTTCCTCAGCCTTTAAGCTAATTTTGTACTTTACTTTTCAGGTGGTCTTTTGGGGCAGAATTTTGTTGTCAGACAGATTCTGCCATTGCTAACAAATGTTGTTCACTCTTGCATTGATGCTTCATACATGACTAAGCCGGAGCCCATGCAGAGTTGGAGTTATTTAGCCCTTATTGACTGTCTAATGTCATTAGATGGTCTCCTTGCAGTCTTATCGACAGATGTGGTTATAAAGGAGTTGATAGAAGTATGAAATCCAATCCATTTTACTTTGTACAAACTTTTTTGTGGACTAACATGAAATCATAAATTTATCTGACATTGCTATACTTGTGCAGGATGGAAGTTTCCTGCATGTTATGGTTCTCATGCAAACCAATTTGGACATTTCAGTTCTTCAGGTGTTTTATATTTCTGCTTTGATATCTACATATTAGACTATGCATGGTTGGATTTTTTAAAGATTAAGGTCATTCACTCAGTGTCCCGAAATAACATGGAATTTTTTTCAGCTTACTGTTGACCTTCTGATACATGTATTTATCTAGCATGAAAAGCAGAAAATACTTTGTTACAATAAACTAAGATAGAAAAATTTCGAATGTTTTATTGGATAATCTAAGTGCTAATAGCTTTCTTTCCATTTTTTTTAGTATCTTTTTCCCCCTCTCCGTTCTCGTGTAGAGAAGATTGACTGCAACCATGCGTCATGTAAAAATGCATTGAAGTACGGTTCCATGATCATACTAGCAAATACATGCTTAAAAAAGGAAGTTACTAGGAAGGGAAGATAAAAACTAGGGGTAATAAAGAGTAGATAATTTTTTACCTTTCTCCGATTAAGACATAGAAGTTGGAGATGATGGGACATATAGATTAAAGTAGGTAGGCTCAATTTATTACGAGTGCTTCAGGCAAGTAATGCAATCTGTGGATGTGTACAAAGTTGAAAGCTTTGTATAACATCTACAAGGTGAGAATCTTGTAAATGAGTGTTGCTGATATGGGGGATACTAAGATGGCTGCCTGGGAAATGAGCTAATTAGTACACTACCACAATGTTTCGTTCACCATATTTCCCATACATATCCCTAATTTTCTTTAACTTCGGGTGAATTACGTGCTGCTTAATTAGTTCTGAACTCTTAATAACGCGATAGTTCTTCTGTTTACCAGGTTGCTGCTACAAGTCTCATTGCAATTTGTGAGCGGATTGGCCCAGATTTAACAGCATTGCATATCCTACCAAAACTCAAAGACCTGTTTGATGAGCTAGCTTTTTCTCAGGAAACCAGAATTGATTCTGGTTCTCTGGAAAGAAGCTTGAAAGTTACCAAACCAAAATCAAATGAGGATCAAATTGAAAGTCGTATGGACCTTGTGTGAGTGCTAATCTTTTTCCCGATTTTTTTTGCTTGAGAAGTTGTCTTCAATTGTGGCCATCTCAAAGTGTTTTACCCCCTTGTCATGTTTAGTACGTGTTGAACGAGTGAGATGTTTACAGGTTCCTTTTGTATCCTGCCTTTGCGTCTCTTCTTGGTATTGAGAAACTTCGCCAGGGTTGTGCAACATGGTTGCTTCTCGAGCAATTCCTTCTACGGTCTCATAACTGGAAGGTATGCTGGTTTATGCTTTCTAGGCTAGAGTTCTTAGGTTATTACAAAGTTAAATTCTACATGCTCAAGACAATTCCACATGCTGGTAAAAAACAATTCTTCATGCTCAAGCACATTATACTTTTTGCACTTGACATGTTTGAACTTGTCATGATTCAGTGGGAATATACGGGGGAATCCTCTCGATGTGGTCCAGACAAGATTAATTCGAAAAGGCCGATTTTTAACAAGAGTTCAACATCTGAGTACAATCCTGCTAAATTGTTGCTCAATGGGGTTGGGTGGTCAACTCCACAATTCCAAGGAAGTAGAGTTGCCAAAAACTTGGTGTCTCCTAAGCTAGCAAATGAACTGGACCAGAATCCGGCTGAGAGACACATAGCAACCTCAACTTTTGGAAATCACGAGCCATGGCACTGGTTCCCTAGTCCGGCAGCTAGCTGGGATGGGCCTGATTTTTTAGGCCGTTTTGGGAATCTGAAAGATGAGCTTCCATGGAAGATCAGAGCATCTGTAGTACACTCTATCCGTGCACATCACGGAGCACTAAGATCTATAGCTGTTAGCCAAGATGAGTGCATGGTTTTTACTGCAGGAGTTGGAGCAGGATTCAAGGGAACGGTTCAGAAGTGGGACTTGTCAAGAATTGATTGTACGTCTGCTTATTATGGCCATGAGGAGGTCTGTTTCTTGATTCCTTTTATATTGGATCACGCATTTTGGGGATTAATTGCTGTCGATTTCTTGAAATGTTCATTCTTGTCACTTATGCTTTAGTCCGGATAATCACTTTTTCGTACTTGTATTACTGAAATGTGCCAAATGATATACATCTACTTATTGTCGTTATATACCGTATCCTGTAATATATGCTGCTCGCACCCCATTTGGTTTAAAGAAAGGAAATTTGTTTTTCCCTTTTGATAAGTATGGAGCTCTAGCTTACTCTGTTGGCCTGTTATGGTTATCAAATCATGTCACAGTAAGTAGGAGGAGAAACTATACTGCTATTATGTGGGACTCTACAAATGACGGGGGTACTATGCTAATTTTCATAAGATGTGTTCTGCTGTTCTTTCTTGATACTAGTTGCTCTGGTTTGAGTAAACTGTACAATGATAAATGGTACCAACTCTTATGTCTGCTGGTCATATTCCTGTACAGTTTAACTGTTACTTTCGGTGCAGTACTGCAGCATGTTAGGGCCACCTTTTTCCCCTGTTAGGTGCTATGGTCGGTGGGTGATAGGTCTCTAATTACTCTGCAACTTTCAGGTCGTAAATGATATTTCTATCTTTTCATCCAACGAAAGGGTAGCTTCTTGCGATGGAACTGTACATGTTTGGAACAGCCAAACAGGGAAGCTAATATGTATATTTGCTGAATCATCTACAAACTCTGTGCTTTCTTCTAGCCCTTTAAATTCTGCATCTAAGATAAATACAGATCAACCCAATATGCTGAATTCCAATCAACCGTTAAGTGGGATATTGTCTCCTGGATTTGATGGGAGCATGTACACTTGTATGCATCACTTGGAGTTCAATGAAAAGCTCGTAGTTGGCACAGGAAACGGTTCACTCAGGTAAGCACTTACTTTCTCAGGTTTGCATTATTTGCTGAACCACGAGGAGCCTAAAATTAGATGAGAAGTCCTTCATATGCAGTTGGCCCCTTCTAATTGTACTGTTCTGTGCAGATTCATTGATGTTCCCCGAGGTCAAAAACTTCATCTCTGGAGGACTGAATCTGGTGAATCCAGTTTTCCTTCTCTCATTTCTTCCATATGCGCATGTGGTTCTGACAAGATGCAAGCTGATGGAGCTACGACTTCACCATCTTGGATTGCAGCTGGACTAAGTTCTGGGATGTGCAGGTTACTTGATATCAGGAGTGGAAATGTGATTTCCACATGGAGGGCTCATGATGGTTATGTAACAAAGGTAATTGATATTGTGAAACATGAAATCCATTTGAAGTTTTTTTTGAACTTGAGTTTCATTTATCTTGTCATCCCTGCAGTTAGCTGCACCGGAGGAGCATTTGCTCGTCTCTAGCTCTCTTGACAGGACTTTACGAGTTTGGGACTTGAGAAGGTAACTGGAGATCTCATTCTGCTATATGAGGTCTTTTTTTTTTTTTTTTTTTTTTCAGGTCTGATGCAGTGTTAGCCTGAGAGGAGGAGAAGAAACTTAATCTTGAATTTTCTCTACAATATTATTCGTGCCCATCTTTTATCCTCTTATTGCAAGAGAATGCAGAAAGGGACATTTCTGGTCACGTAAACTTTAAATCTTTTGTCTTGTCCATGTCTGATTGCTGCCTTTGTGGAGTTTACCTTGCAGGAATTGGCCGCCACAGCCCATTGTTTTCAGAGGTCACAGTGATGGTGTATCTGGTTTCTCTGTGTGGGGACATGATGTGATTTCAATAGCCAAGAATAAGATTGGGCTTTCTTCTTTATCTAGATCTGCAGATGAAGTAAGTGTATCAAATGGTCATTTTGCAACCAACCATCTCATTATGAAATTATGCGAAGCACTACAATGAACTTGAAGGATAAAACTAACTATTCCAATTTAGGACGGCCACTTTAAAAATTAACTATTCCGATTTTAACCAATTTTATCATTCTCCATGGTAAAACAAGCACTACAACAAAGAAGGCAATAGACAAGTAATACGGACTCCGAAAGGCTTAAGATCTACTTTTTAGCAATCTTTGAAGTCTATTTTTATGTCCATTTGTCAATGAACTTGAATGTTTATCTGAAAATGGCATTTAGCAGGATGGGCAGCATCGAATTACACCTCAATATCTCTATTTGGCAGATCGTGGAATGAGGAACATGTCGGTGTTATCAAGTTTAAGTATTCTGCCTTCTTCGCGATTGTTTCTAGTTGGTACAGAAGATGGTCATTTGAAAATCTGTTGCTAGATTGCCTTTGATGTCGCTATGTACTTCTCTTTTGTCACTTCGAGATGGGGTTTTCACGATTCAAACGATTCGCCGAGCGGCTGCCTTCGTTTTGTACTGTAATTTATAACTTGTATAGCTAGGCTTTGTAAAGGCATGATGCTCAGTAAAGAAAAATTACCAGATCGAGAATTGAAAGATTTAAAGATCTCAAAAGAGGCTTGCTGATGTATCTTTCCTCAGATTGACTTTGGGAAAGAGATACTGATGGACGATGAGATAGGTTGAGGTATCAAAAGCAGGTTTCTTCTTCTGTGTTTGAATCATGGTAGAGCCAAAAAGGATGGAATCTGACTCAAGTTAGAACCTCCTTGATGTTATACGGTTAAATTTTATTCAATACAGGTTTTTTTTTTTTTCCTTTTCCCAAAGCCATTTTACCCAGGACATTGAAGTGCTTGAGCACTTGCCAGTTATACCACCTTTGATATCAAGTGTAATATTTACTTTTTGATTTGGTTTTAGTTCTGGTTTTTCAGAATTGGTATTGAAAAATTGACATGACCCCATCTAGAGACTAGAAAACAGTTTTCTTTCTTTTATCTTCTAGTACCTTGTGAATCTTCTCTTTTATGACTATTTAAGGTTACGTATTACATATGCTCCAACAGATACTTCAAACACGATCTCACCCTTGTAAAATGTGAAGTGTGGGTAACACCATTGCTTAATACTACTACATTATTGCTTAACGTCTTACATTTTAAAAATTTCATGTGATAATTTTTTTTTGGCTTTTGTAAGAGTTATGTTCTTTTGAGAAAATAGTGTTTAAAGAGTCTAGTGCACCACAAAAAGTCATCTTTCAATTCCATACGAGGTAACAAAGTATGCTTTGTGTGGGTCACCATGGTGCTTGACAGCTTGAACCAATGTGCAAGTTATTTCCCCTCTCTCTCTCTCTCTCTCTCTCTTTGACGTAGACATAATGAAATGTTGTAACAGGGGCTAAGTAAACCATAAACAAACAGATGCTCACTGCAAGGATATACCTAATGTTAATTTTCAATTCAAAGCAAACATTTGTAAGACTAACAAGCAGGGAACAGATGCTGCTTCGTCCAAAGGATAATCACCAGTCAAATAAGAAAGAAAAGGATAAATTCTTCAAAAGACTTCAGAATTAAAGCCATTCCCATTTTTGCCTTATAAATTTGAAGGCGCAAATAGATTGTTATTTATATCTGTACTTGTAAAAATTCTTCGGTTAATATCTTGCCATGGGAGATCTTATCTTTGATGACCAAGATGGTACTCTCTCTCTCTCTCTCTCTCATATTGGACAGCGAACAACATGGCAACAAGCTCGTGATCTTTTGTATACTAAATTTAGCTATTAATTATTTTCCTCCAACTATTGTTATAGCAGCGGTTCCAAGATTAACTTCAGATGCGCCACCGGCACACTACATAGTTAAAATCCAGTCATTTTCACTATTAACAACAAACAATATAGAGAGATACGAATCAGGCGATTTCGAAGCTGGAGGCTACAAATGGTACATTTCTCAATCTCTTTAAATTTTCTGATTATATCCATCTTTCCTTTTGTCTCTCCCAAGTGACGCCTCTGCCCGGCTATAGTTGGTTGAGTCCCTTTTCTGCTTTCAGGAAATTAGTTATCTACCCAAATGGAAACAAAAGCAGAAACATTAAAGATCACCTCTCTGTTTACTTGGTAATGTCGGAAGCAAATTCGCTGAAACCTGGCTGGGAGGTCCATGCTGTTTTCCGAGTGTTCCTGCTTGATCAAAACAAGGACAACTACCTAATACTTCAAGGCATCTTCTTCTTCTTCTTCAATTTATCATGATATGCTCTTCTTCCTCTTCCTTTTCTACTTATTGACCGTCACAAGGCTATGCAAGGAGTTCTCAAAACTCACATATAATGTTTTACACATCCACACACACACAGACATATCCCACACCCTTACTGATGGGTAGTTACGAGGTAGTGGGGTCTGATGGACACACACACACACACAGGCAAATGTAATTAGTTATACTCCTGGCTTATTAGTCATTACCAATTCCTCCGGTTCAATGTCCCTGCTCTCATATGTTTCAGTCTTACACAAGACATCCATAGATATGTTATTACTATCATGAAATCACAAGTAACACAGACAAGCTATATACTTCTCGCTAATCAAGTCATTAGTGTATGTTGTTTAGATACACCAGGAAAGGGAAAAAGGTTCCATGGGATGAAGATGGAGTGGGGTTTTGATCAGTTCATCCCTCTCAAAACATTTAGCGATACTGGCAACGGATATCTTGTCAATGACACTTGCATCTTTGGGGCAGAGGTCTTTGTTTGCAAGGAAGGAAATACAGGGAAAGGGGAGTCTTTGTCAATGGTTAAGGATGCCATTATGTACAAGCAGCAACGCAGAATCGAGAGTTTCTCAAAGTTGGATGTGGAGTGTTACGATACCCAGGCGTTCAATGCAGGAGATCAGAAATGGTAAACACCGTTTGATTTTGCTCGAAAACCCCAAGGAATGATACTTTTAACCTATTCGTGGGTCGACTGATGCAGGAAGATACAAGTATATCCCAAGGGGAAAGGCAATGGCGTTGGTACCCATATATCTCTGTATCTAGCTTTGGCTGATCCTTCAACCCTTCCTCCAAATACTAAAATATATGCAGAGTTCAAATTGAAAATAGTGGACCAGATAAATGCTAATGATTACCACGGTAAAGGTAATATTCTGCGAAATTGCCATCCCTAAATGTACTAATGACTAATGAATTATTGTTTCAGGGCCAAAGTTGTCCAACATGGTCCATTGCAGCTGCGTGCCTCTAATTATTCACTTTGCATATGCATTACCTATGTATCTATTTGTCTATTTTGCAGCAACATGCTGGTTCAGTGCTTCAAAGAAGGAATGGGGTTGGAGCAGATTTGCCACACTCAGTTATTTCAATCAGCCAAATGTGGGTTTGTTGGTGAGGGATTCTTGCTGGGTGGAAGCGGAACTCACTATCCACGGGGTGGCTAGCCCTATGTAAGGAAATGTTTTGCTCTAAACAGATGTGGGGTGTAGATATTGATGTATATACTTTAAAAAGCCGTTATCAATCATATGCGGATCTTATTTACATTCTGAAACGAGAAAAGTTCTTTCAGTCACTTATTTTGGTAATTATACATCATCTGTAAGATACCATAGTCAACCCTCTGAACTATCCAAGAATGGCATATTTAAGAGACTAAGAAGATGAATAACTGTCCCTCATGATGATATATCGTAATACCCGTATAAAAAAAGAGAGAGAAATCTCGTAATATCATGGGTAAAAGCAGGCAACCTTTTAAGTGTGTTAGTCATATAAAATTTTGCTCAAATTTTGGTACCAGCACAGGTTCGTGCAGTAATCTCTTACACAACGCTCCATCCTAGCCCAAAGTTGCACTTCTCAATTTGAATCACAAAAGGTAGTAGTCAGCGGAGGCATTGAACAGAGTATTCCAACAGACTAACAGACAAAATGTTGAAAGAAGAGTCACAGACAAGCAAATAACTACTTATTCCACTGCACTATCACCTTCTGTAAAGAGATATGAGCAAAGAATCCAAAGACCACTAGTAGAAACCATTGGGCTTAGTTATAGCCAGCAATTCAACCTTCTAACCCAGCAGCAATATTTTCAAGCAAAAGATGGTTTAAGAAAAGTACATTGTAAGAAAGCCAGAAATCTATCACACAATCCATGAATGGTGCTTAGGATCCCCACCTGTTGGCTGGTGTGATTTCCTGGAACTCAGCACCACCATAACCAGAATCGCCACAACCATATAATGCATTCTTACATATAGCATTCTGTGCTTAGCTCTTTGCTATGAAGATGATCCATTGGATTTTGGCCTTGCGTACCCCAGGTTAATTAGCTTCTGCACCAGTATTTTCTCAGCATCAGCCTGGAACCCAAATAAGAGAAGGGGAAATATGGATCACAATCAGGAACAAACTTACTCTAAATCAATGCATACATAGATATGATCCAGATTAAAGAGGCCACAACTCCATTCAAATAGCCATAGTAAAGCATCGAGAAGTAAAATAACACTACTTATGAAGTAGAACATCACACGAATCCAGTCTACGAACAGATAGTGCATGCTAATCAAGAGAGAGGCACCGAGAGAGAGACTAAAACCTCAAGCATGGGACTGTTCTTTGGAATATTACAAGCTAGGATCACATTTAGACCAGTCTTCAAAACTGTAAGAAAGATCACAGGTTAGTACACGGATCCAAGTACCATTGTTATTCTCGAAAATGGTTAAATATAACTCAACATTTAGTCGTTTACCTAATCGACGGGCAATGCCAGATCCTGCATTATCAGAACCTCCTCCAAGTATGTTAGTGACACTCACTGCATTGTTCTGGGCATAACCATCAACTAGTAAGACGGAGGTAACGATAGCATAATCTATGATGACGAGGATGAAAATTCATGCAACTAAGCAAGAACGGGAAGGCCATGAATGTAGTAGCTTCCATCCCTGATAGCTCCTTCTTTGCAACTACTTAAAATTGTGCACAAGTACAATGCATCTTTTGTCTGAAATGAAAGCATCTTTCCTCACAGAATATTGGGGATGTTTTCTACGAAATGAAACATCATAAAAAGCAGAAAAGCTGGAGTTGTCTCGAACATTAAAATTGTCAACTTACAGGTCGGGTGGGTGCAGCTGCATACAAGTGTCCAAATTTGGCAGAGTTGCAACCAATCCATGCATAAATCTACAGAAAGACATAGTAAATAAAATAACCAGAAAGGGAAAGCATACACAATTTTGGAGGGCCGGGGGAGTTCTCCCAACCAACTGTGACATGCATTGCAAGCAGAGAGCACAACTAATAAAGAACCCCAACAGTGATCCTATAAAAGGTGAGTTCTCATCAATTCAAATGATTATCGAATTTGGGTCACAAAGTCTACCTGCATTAGAAACAGATGCTCAGATGTGTGTGGTATCATCATCCCCATCCCATCACAGTCAAAGAAAAGTTTCTTGACACTCAATTTGGCATTATATGGGAGACCTCAAAAGAGTTTAGCCGATTATTCAACCCAAGCTAGCACCATTGAACATACAAATTGCACATCTGAAAACTTCTGGATCTGAATTCCAGAGTCAACATTTTAACAAATCCTGGTCTTCTTTCTGTTGTGTTCTTTCAATATAACTTTGGATTACCAATAAGGAAAAGAAATTTTTTTTGGTGCTATGACCAGAGATACACTCCAATTCTCTCTCTGATTATTTAGTGAGAGTGAAGAAATAAGGTACGCTTCAACTACGGCGAATATAAGATCACATAAGGTCTAAACAAGCACATGAATAATTTGGCTTTTCCCATTACGCATTCTGTACATCAACCCTCCACCCAATCAACTACTGAATTCAGCAGAAATACAGAGAATATTTCCACTTATCTCAGAAGAAAATGATGGACCCGCATACGAGCTCTACAGCCACAATTCACAAGCTATACATACATATGTAATAAAAAACACACTTACGAAACGGGAACTGAATTAATTGCTGAAAATCGTACAAGAAGAACTATACGAATTATTATCTATCCAAATTAAGAAACTGTGGACATATGAAGTGATAAAAACAGTTGGTGTTAGCTAGAAAGGCACCTGTTTTTGAAGACGTATGATTTGGAAGTGAAGGGTAACATCATCCGACACCTCGGTAAAGCACGTGAGCTCCACACCACCATCATCATTTGACGAAGTTGTTGTACCGTCGTCTCCATTACTACTAATTCCCAAACGACCCACCGCCTCCACCACATCGGCCGACGGTTCTTCCACTAAGCCTCCAGGTGCCATTAAACAGAGATGCGAGGAATGGTGCTAGGGTTCAGTGGGATTTCGCACGAGTCTGATGAGGACGATTGAGTGAACAGAGAGAAAGAGAGAGAATTTCTTACAAAGGAAGGAAAAAAATTGGAGTAGCAAACACGATTTATGATAAAAAAAAATGAAATACTGAAAACGT
This sequence comes from Vaccinium vitis-idaea, assembly GCA_963854785.1. Lineage (NCBI taxonomy): Eukaryota > Viridiplantae > Streptophyta > Magnoliopsida > Ericales > Ericaceae > Vaccinium > Vaccinium vitis-idaea. The sequence continues at coordinate 322,449 of OY978218.1, read as the reverse complement.
GTATGCAAAATGCACTTTCTGAAAGCGATATTACCAAACACGCCTTATAAAAGCGTGGTTAGGCAAACACGCCTTGGGCAGCCCAGAACAGGCAGTCCAATCTTGTAGCTCTAACCGTTAGGGTTGTCCAGCGGATCATCCGATCCGCCAATCCGACCAATCCGAACCGATCCGAACCATCCGTTGATCCATCCGTGAATGTTCGGTTCGGTTCCGGATCGAGAATTTCTTATCTGACGGTTCCGGATCCGGATCTGATCGGATCGGATCCGCTCGATCCGCTCAATAATCCTTCTTTAATCTGTCAAATCCGTCCGATCCGACTCGATCTGATCCGATCCGTAACCGATTCGTGAATGTTCGTTCGGTTCCGGATCTTAAAAACCATAATCCGCTCTGAGCGGATCGGATCGGATCCGTATCCGATCCGTCCGGATCCGATCCATGGACACCCCTACTAACCGTAGTTCCATGTCACAAGTATTTAACAGAACCTTCTCCTTCTAGCACCGTAGCTTTATTGGAATCTTAACTCCTTGTGTTTGTCGTGTCAGAACCTAACCAAATAAGTATTGGTTTTATTTTTTTATTTTATGACAAACGAAATAAAAACTGGTTGTGGACAAACAACAAAGACATCAAAAATTTATACTAATAGGGAGCATTCACTTTGACCTCATAATCCCTAACCATAAAAAAACCTTTTCAATATGCAAAGAACTATAAGTGCTCTAACGTATGTCCATTTCTAGTGGTTCTGATGAGGTCTGCTTTTCTAGTTGTAACTTCCGAGTTATGTGTGACATCAAATTGTTGAATACTTTGTAAATGTAATGTGTTGATCCTCTCTTTCCCTTTTTGTTAAGACTTACGGCTTGCTAGTGTATTAAGCATAAACGCTACTAGGAAGCGTGTTTAAGAGACATGTGTTTTAAAGGTGTGTTTGCCAAACACGCTTTAAAATTGGATTAAGATTAACTCAATTTTTTTGGTTAATCCGTCTCATCCCAATGTGAAAGCGTGAAACGTAACCACGTTTTCCTGAAAGCGTGATTAGCAACCACGTTTTCCCGTAGTTCGGGAATAAAGTACAAAAAGTCGCGTTTTATTTAATAAAGTTATAAAAAAAATGCAAATCGGTTAATCAACTGAAAAAAAGAAGGAAAGAGTGAGGAAAGTTGGGAAGAAAATTTTTAGTTACAATAATTTAGTTTAGATATTTTTCTTCTTCTTTTCCTCTCAACCCAAACAAGGAAGAGGATTTTTTATTTTATTTTCCTCCTTTCCTTTCTTTTTCTTGGGTTCCAAACAAAGCTAAGTGTCGTGTTTTTTTTTGTTATCTTTACCTTTATTATGTTGCCTATGACATTCACTCTAATTAAACGAACCCTAATAGCTTAAGACATTATTGGAAAAAGCTTTCACATTGGCATTCGCGTTTCTGCTTGTACACTTGCATGAAAATTATATTTCACTCCAGCTTTTAACACTTGTTCTTTTGAATTTTAGTAGTTTCAGACATTTTCGAAAAACACTTTGTGCTGCAAATTATGTGACTTAAAAAAGAGAACCATACCACTTTCCCCCTTCACCTATTTCACTTGTATCATTTTACCCCTTGCTAGTAATTTGAACAATTAGCCCCCTGATACATTTCGGGAGTCATTTTGCACCAAATCTGTGACAGAACTCTATGTAGAACCAGCCATTTGTGATGGGTCTCAAAACATTGGACAGAGAATACAGAGTCACTAGATGTATACAAGCTTTGTGCATATACAAAATGGACCACCAACATATATCATGTTTCTAATGAAAATCATCTTCCACGGTATACATCTAAGTGAAGAATATTTGATACGAAAAAAACATACTACAATTTATGTTTTCCGAAGGCTGTAACTCTATATTGGCAATTTGGTACGCAATTAACTGCATCATTGGTGATAATTTAAGATAGTAGCATCTGTCATCTATTTGATAGTTGAAGGGCTAAAGCTACACAAGTGTGAGAATCTGAGGGACAGAGACATTTCCCCACCGAAAAGTGTGCTTTATTTTTTCCTCACCTTAAATTCTCCTGCTACTGCAAAAGAATAAAGTTAAGAAGAAGAATGGGATGCCCGGAATAGGAGGAGGAACTGAAAATAACTTCCCCTATGCAACTTGATTTCTTGAACTGAAAATGTAAAAAAAGGCAGCAGCCGTTAATAATCTGTCCATGTTCATATAAAAGACTTGTCCATTACTCTCTTATTATTCCATACTACTACATTCAGTCATTAAATATAAACTAGCAGCCATCCAACCAGCTTGGCTCCCATTCATAGCTTCACTTTATTGAGCTAACCGTATAAGCATCCACCAACAGCTGCAAATTACCCATACAACAATAAATTAGCACCTTCAGGTGATACTTGTAAAATCGCGCGTCAAATATATCTATTTTTTGGTAGAAACTTTGATACAAAATAGGCTGTCACTTGCATGGGTCATGGGTGACAATGAGGCCGCTGCCCCCCAAATAGCAGTTGAAGTCGTTCATTCCGGAGATTTTGTAGTAGAGATTCATAACCACCGATGCATCGGAGACTTTGCTGGTGGCAGGGGTGTAACATGCGCCACCATATTGGATGATTGCATTGCACAATCAATTCCGCGCTCGGTGCAGCGTACTAGATGATCTCATCAAGTTTAGCAGCTGAAGTGGATGGCTTAGCAACACACCATTTGGGGGTAGACGGCGAAGGAGTCCCCTCAACTGGCCTAAGGTCTCCTTTTCGGTAGCTGCATTTTAAATTTTACAGAAACCATGAAAACCATAAGAAATTGTGGACTCATAACAAAGTTGGAGAAGAAATGAAAAAGGATTTGAGGATTTAGTGGGACAATTACCCGGCAGTAGCTTCATTGGGCCCATGCCATGATTCTGAATTTTAGGCTTAGTAGGCGAATCGTTTGCAACACCAAACACAGGTGGTCCAACCTGCAAAATAGAGAACTTGTATCAAGGTAAGACAGATGATTAGTTTTGTCATCACTCTGGATCACGACTTAGATTTTTCTTGGACTAAACCAATGAAACTGCATTTCTGTGAACTTGTTAGATCGAAGCCATATATAACAAGCTTGATGAAATGAAAAAAGGATCACGAGTACGCTATACCTGCTTTCCTTCATTTCCATCAGGCATTACAATCACGCAACAATTAGATTCAGAGGTAAGAAACAGAAAACTTACAAAACATCACATCAACATCCATGTTACAAAAACTCCAATGAAAAAGAAACAGAAACTGTTATAGGAACAACTGAGTCTATTGAAAACTTACCTGTGCATGGGGTGAAACACAGAAAGCAAGTTAGAGCAAAGGCCAGAGACTTCTTTGACATCATCATTCTTTGAGCAAGAAGCAACAAGAAGACACAGAACAAAAGGCAGTGCGTTGGGAAAATCAAAGAGCTGATTCATGTGCTTAAATAGCGGAGATTTTACGTGTCACTGTCAAGGGACCCCAATCCAAACACGAATTCACTAGTGGTTCGACCCTTGTATGGTTCTGGCATTTTGATGGTCACATGTAACCACTACATCATACGCAAACCACAACCAAAATGGCATTCTTGATTAAAGATGGCAATTCAACCCGCCCCACCCCCGATCGGGGTTGTTAATGTTTTCGGGTATCGGGGCAGGTTTGGGAGAGAATTGAAGAAACCTGACCAGGTTCTAGTAGACGTCACCCCGTCCCGATACTCGCCTGAACCTGCCCCGTTTTTTTTAATGCTTAAAATTATATTTTCATTCTCGTATTCTAACCTTTACAACTCAAACACCACATTATAAATTAATTATTTTTTCATTTTGTTTTTAAGTTAGTAGATTTTGGTTTAGTTGCATTAGTTATTTTGGGAACTTCTATTTGTTCACTTATTTTGGACTCTATAACATAATTTCTTGATATATAAAAAATAAAAATGGGGCGTGGTGAGGCAGATCGGGGCTACCTATTCATTATCCGATAGGGTTCCGGCAAGGGTAGATTTTCTGGTGGGGGTTGGAGTATGGAAAAACCCGCCCGGCCCCGCTTCAGTGCCATTTCTATTCTTGATTCTCCAATTGCACGGGTCCGGCTGTGGTGCCCCAAAGTGATATTGGGGCACCGGTGCCCTGTTTCACTCAGTACGAACATTGGGTCTACAAATTACAAAAACAGACCACACTTACCACAAAAACAGCCCACACTTACCACAAATATAGACCATAAATTGTGGTAAGTAAAGCGTGTGTTCATAGTAAATACAATTGCGTGGATTGAAGAAAAGAAAACTACCTCTCATTTACTACTATTCACGTCTTTTTTCTACCGTAAGTTTAATGGGCCCGACTGTCCCCGAGGCGATGTCGAGGAGTCCAAAGCTAATTCATACCAGGACCTAAATTTGACATACTATAAGACAAGGTTAAAGCAAACTGCAATGACATGGGAGTCAGTTTTCCACCACTGCAAGAAGGCACACTCAAAATTTCAATAATAAAAAACAATGAGAGAAACACACCTGGCAAAGGACCTCCAAACCATCACCACCACCAGAAAACCAACAAGGAAAAAGAAAAGAATAAAACATGCAAAAGGGAAGGAAAAGGAGCAAAACATCTACTGAATAACCAGACTCCTAATGACAATAGTTTATAATGTAGTTTAACATTTACTGAGGACTGAATGACCTAAGAATTTCCCGCAACTTGAAGCCGGAAGTATTGGTTCTGCCACAACCCAGTAGTCAATACCGCATGAAGTAGTCCTCAGATGGTACCAATAATCCGCATGCAAAGAGAAATTCGAGAATTCTTTCAGTTCGAACAAACAAGTATTGGAGGCAATATTCAGTCACCATATCAGCACCATGCTTCAGCAACGGTGGAGAACTTGAGTTGCAGCAGCTGAAATTAAGAATGCCCCACACTTGCATGGTTGAGAACATAATTTTTCAAAGTAGTCATGAAAATTGAAGCAGAAATCAGCTGAACATGGATTTTCAGAACAGTCAGAACATGAATAATACTTCTTAGGACCAACCTGCTTTGTATCGATCTAATTCTCTGAAGTCCTGCGTTTCAGATCCAAATTGAAATCAACCCGTTGATGTCAATATATTACCATTAGACATATTGCAACCATTCGCCAATATTGCAAATTATAATACAAAAATGATTGTGGGAAAAGAGAACAGGAAGAACAGAATAATTCACTACATTGATTTGTTAGCGTTGGAATAAGTTTTTCCCTGTGTGTGTGTGTGTGTGTGTGTGTGTGTGTGAGAGAGAGAGAGAGAGAGAGAGAGAGAGAGAGAGAGAGAGAGAGAGAGAGAGAGAGAGGTCAAAATAGGCAACATAGAGTTACTGATAAAAATAAGGATCCAACAAGGCAGCTTTACAAAATGATTGGCGGTTGTAGCAGCAGTACAAAAGAAACCAGGGTGTGAACTGATAAAAATATTTAGTCGCAATTCCTTTTCGGTGACCAAAATATGGTAAAGATGAAAAAGGACCCCAAGGCTAATAGAATGTAGGCACTTTTCGGAATGGAATTCCATTCAGCACTCCGAGATCGACTTGAAGAGTGATAAAAAATGTCACCTCTGTCACAACCTGGATGCTAAATATACATACACAGTCATGTCCCAATGGCTTCCACCGGAAGTCTGGAAGATTACTGAAGTACCAAGGTTCCCATAGCATTTAACAACAGACATCGAGTCAAAACAGCGTCTGTCAGTTGTCACCTATCCCTCCATTTGACAACTTCATGAGTCATGACCTGATCGATCGGTACTTAGACTGATAAAGCCCGCTCTATTCTCTTTACCTCTCAATCAAACATCAAGTAAAGTCTCCAAGGCTTCATCATCTTTAGGACCACTAAGAGCCATTAATTGTTGTTCTTGCTCCAAATCATAAACCTTGTCACTCATTCCTTCCCTTTTATATGCATCCACCATCAGGGAGTAAGTTGTGGAATCTGGTGGGCACTGGTTATCTTTCATTCGCTTAAACACTCTCTCCATTTCCATCAAATCCTCCAACTTCGCACAAGCAAAGATAACAGCGTTATAAAATGAGGTATTCTCAGGTATCTCCAACTTCCCAGCCAACTGTACAGTACTAATCACCTTATGAAAGAGTCCCGCGTTGGCATATCCTCTGATAAGGCAGCAGAAAGTCTTGGTATCTGTCCTCATTCTCTCTGCACGCATCTGGTCAAATGTGTATTCCATATGTTTAGCATCGCCTGACTCTGAAAATGCTTCGATCACATTGTTGTAAGTCGATGTGGTCCATGGAAACGAAAGCTTGCGCATGTACTCCATCACCGATGACATTTTGTCATACATACGCTTCTTCCCATAAGCACCGATCAGAATATTAAAAGTGCGTGTTTCAGGCTCAATTCCAAAGTCTCGAAACTTCTCATACCATCTCTCCATCATGTCAATCTGACCCTTGTTACCAAACAAGCTGACAATATTATTCATTGTCCATACATCAGGCCTACACGTGGTGCTCTCAAGCATTCCTGAAAGCACTTTCTCCATCTGTTCTAATTTCCCAGCCTTCCCGTAGCCGCTTAAAACTATGTTCTGGGTGACAGTGTTCGGAGCAATTGACCGTTCGGCCATTTGTTCATACAGGGACTCAACTAGTTCGAATTGAGAAGCGTCAACACAAGCTTTAATCAGGATACTATATGTATAAACATCAGGCTGACAAAGAGGAAGAGTCTTCATTTTGTCAAGAATTGAGAACGCCTCTTCGATCAGACTGCTTCGACAATATGCAGCAAGCAATGCGGTGTAAAGTTCTAAAGTGGGTTCGAGTCCTTCTTCAAGCATCGTATCAAACAGTTGATGGGCATGTTGTGGTTGCCTAGATTTCCCAAGCAGGACGATGAGCTTCATGTAAGTCCCTTCTTTTGGTTGATAAAATGGCTGTTCCTTGAGCATCTCAAAAACCTGAAGAGTTTAACAAGTACCATGCACTAGGGTTTAGGGTCTAAGGTTAAGGTTTAGTGCTTGAAAAATACAGAAGAACAGCTTCCACAGAAGCAATTAGAGGAATTTCTTATTTAACCTCCTCCAGCAATTAGGGCTGATAAGCAAACCAAGCTGCTCGAGTTCGAGTTCATCTTTGTTCTTAAAAACTCATTCAAAATCAGTTTGTTTCATAGAAAAACTGAGCTCGTTAAGCTTAAAAACAAGCTACTATCGGCTCGTTAGGGTTTGACTTGTTCATGACAAATATTTGAAGCTCCTTTAAAGTTTTTAAACCAAGCTTGAATAACCAACTCATTCCACACTTATGTCACCCGTACCAGCAATACAAGGGGTAAACAGTGTAAAGGTAGATTATAAGGGTACATATATTACCTCAAGGGCTTGGAGCCATTGCTTGGTTTGGATAAGGTGGGAAAGAGCTTCGGTGACGGTGTTGGCCCAGGCTTTGGCGTCGTTCTTTCGATCCAATTTCTTCTTGATGTTCTTATTGGGAGTCCGGACCATCGTATTTGAGCTTCCATTTCCACTTCGATTTCGATTTTCACTTCCATTTCGATTTCGATTTCCACTTCCATTTCGATTTCCAAATCGTCGAGTGGAATTTGAGGAGGAGTCGGAAGTTCCAGGGTATTCGCCTACCTTCCAATGCCTCTTCTTTTCGGCCGAATTTCTATAAGAAGAAGAAGAAGAGGTGGTGGTGGTTGATGTGAAGGCGCAGCGGATGAGAGTGGTTGAAGAGGGGAGTTGGGTTGAAACAAAGGCAGCTAATTTGTTGTTGTGAAGGTGAAGTAGAGGAGAGGGAAGGAAGGAAGAAGAGAATGGTGACAGAGAGAGCGACGAAGACGACGATGCCATCTCCGACGTCAGACAGAGGAGGCAGCAGAGAGGATTAAGCTGCTTTCTAGTTCTATATCCAGAGGACTACTGGGTGATCCGGTTGTAGTAACGATGGAAGTGGATGATGGTCAACTTTGGTTTTTGGATGAATTTTTTGGTTGGAATTTTGACTTGTTTTATGATCCAAACTCCAAAGTAGTGTATGCACACTCCCCATGGATCATGGCATTTTATTAGACAAACTCATTTTTTTTTTAGATTAGCTCTTTTAATATATATATATATATATTTATTTATCATGATATTCCGAAGTGACAGGATCAATTTAAGCGCACATCGACTAATTTAAGGAGGATTAATCTCACCACCCCACTAGCAGAAAGCCATTTAAAGCTGAAACAAAGTTCAAAGTTCAGGATGAACTAGCATTGCACAAATTGATAGCACATGAACTTGGAAACTTTGAAGGGAGCAAACACTTAAATCCAGTCTTGATCACTAGACCAACCCGTTGGAGTTTTTTTTTCTCCAGATTAGCTATAATGCCCAGTGCCAAAATATGACAACTGAAGTAGAGCAATCCAAAATGTGGCTTTAACAAGGATTTTGGTACACTGTTAGAAGCTTAAATTCATTCACAAAGAACACAGTCAGGACATCTCATGATGTCTCTTATAATCAAATACTGAAAAAAACTCGATTCAGAATATGTCAACCTCTTTATGTAATTGAGGTTTTCTTGTAATACAAAATGAATCCGAGTAATTAGATGTACATAACACATCCCTACAGAAATCTAGACCCACATAGATCACCAGTACTTCCTGCATTTTATCTCATAAGGAAATATATGATGATAAAAATTACAGCATACTGCTACAGAGTCCTAAGCTTAACTTGTTCCATACTTCAAAAGCTCCCATCTGAAGGGCTTGACACAATAATCAACCTCAGGTGAGCTCTTGAAGAGAAGAGCCACACAAACGCAGACAGCAGCAATGGCCACCATTGAAAGCATTACCGGCCTATAGACAGCTACTGATGATCTGAGACTGCCATACGCCAATTTCTGCCGACATAGTTTGCAACTTTGAGGAACGGGCTTCACTTCATTTTTCTCAGTATGGAAACTTGCAAAATTCGACCACTTATTCCCAACGGTCGGTTTCTGCTTGGTATTATTGCATCCTGAAAGTGCACCCGAAGGGATGTCTAATACTAGATGCCCATCATTTCCTGATTTCTTCTTGGTTTTCCTCTGGACCAGATTGATGTAGGAATAGAAACCTCGCAAGCTTGCATAATCCTTGGGTGTCAATCCTGTACTATCACGGGCACCCTTCCATGCCTCAGTTCCTACCTGAAATGTGGCAGTTAATATCAGTAAAATTTTCCAATTTTGGAACACGCAAAAAGCGCCAAAAGAGCTGGAACATTTATGTTTATCCATTTTAAAATTCATCCCGATCGATTTAGAAGTAAAATGTCTTTCCTACTTTTGAGGGAAACTAGATATCACCCATTTGACAGAAGTTGTACGTTAGCACATAACATAGAGGCCCAAACAAAAAGCAAAAGAAGCCACCTATGCGCCAGCTTAGAAGCATGGACATGTCAACCGCCCTCACTTGTCTCTGTCGAAACAAACCAGACGTGTTCGACTTTTTCATTTATATTTTTTCTAGTCGGACAAGTCAAGATATGAGGAACACATTAGGAGGTCATAATGCAATTTTTAGTTCTGCCAGAACCAAAATTGCCATGGCCGCTTAATCCATGTATACTTATTTAGTGACTCTTCAGAATGTATATCTTAGTAACATTTTCTCCCCTAATTTGACAAAAACAATGTTGATCGTATAGAATATGTATACTTCATATTTAATGCGTCCATGTCCTATATTTTTAAAAAACAATGACATGTATGTGTCATTCTGTGTAAATGCTTCTTAGTGTGTCACATGCTCTTACAATTGGGTTCTAATTTCCAAAGCCTCGTGTTGTAAGTAATGAAGATAACATATAAAAGGTAAAGAGAAAATACCGATCCAGGATCATCAGTTAAAGCATCCAACACGCTTTCGGAGCCCTCATTACTAGCTGCTATGTGAAGAGGAGTCAAACCCCCAGGGCCACTGGAATCTGGTCTAAATAAGAACTTAGATTCCATTTTAACAAGCTGCTGCTTGTGCTCAGAGCCTGGTTTACTGATAACTCCATCTGGGATGTATCTCAAAAGGATTTCTACCATAGATTTACAATGTCTCCTCACAGCTCTGTGGAGGAGGCCCATCTCACTCAATGCAAGTTCAATGGAAGGATGCTCTCCTGCATCCACTGTACCATTGAAGACAATGTCCAATAGTTTCTTAACTACAGCACACCAGTCATGCTCAATGGAGAACTCCATGAGCCACTTGAACCGTTTGAAAGTAAAAAGATCTATGTTGGGATCCATGTGATCCAACCTGAACTTCAACTGACTCCTGTGAAGAAGCCAGCCTATTTCATGGATAAAGTCCAGTGCAGTAGTCCTGGCGTTCGTTAAGTCCGATTCCACGTCAATGTCATCGGCAGTCCCGGGCGACTCTATCGCACTCTCAAGCGTACAGATCTCAGAACAAACATCCTTCTCTGCCACAATAAATGGGAGGAAGCTGCCACTGAAGCCGTGGTCCTCAACCTGAACAAAGAAAGTAGAGCATCTGTAATTAGAAAACTAGGAAAATTTGTCAGGATAAGCAACAGCTGTGTATTTCCTTTTCCTTGAATTGAGGGCACACTAGAAATAACTAAGGACAAGTAAAGAATCAACTTTTCCTCCACAGACAAAGTGCACCCTCGCAGTAAGTCGTGCGCATGCGCGCGCACACATACAGAGAGAGACAGAGAGAGCTACACTTTATTTTTGTCTGAGAATATATAGGCACAACTTGGAATAGTATGGAATCAATGGAAAGGGCCAGGATTACATACCTCAATGAATCCTCTCCCATTAACATTTGGTATAGAGCAAGAAAAGCTAAGGCACTGGATTTTATCATGATCAACCAACATGTCACCTCCCTCCATCATGTCATCACAACTTCCCTGCAATAGATACTTCCCTTCTAGTGCACAGAATAACCTGAAATAGAAAGTACAACAGACTTTGTAAACATGCTATGAAAAATTAACCTTACAAAAGATTGAAATGAAACTAGAAATTCCAAATCTTCGTTGTAACATTTACGAAGTGCACCTCGTGGTAGACCGGGACAGGTTGAAGCCCTTAACTATGAACTGGGCTCTCTCAGAGAAAGGAACTGCAACAGGTTTGATGCCCAAGATCCTGCAATTTTTATGGCTTTCACGAGGTAACAGTGTGTCCAATACAACCTGACCTGTAGCACAAACATGAAAGAGACAAATTATCCTCCTACTGCAAGTGTTATTGGTTTAGTGCTCATTCGGTGACACAATGGGAAAAAACAACCAAGGAGCCATTAAAACCACAAAAAGCAAAGAACAAACCACTATATAGAAATGCTACACGATGCTGCACCCTAGTATACACCCATCCCGTTCTCCAGAAAGAATCATTTGATGCATCAAGAAGCCTAGTCAAACTGGAGCTCAGATCACAGCAAAGCTGGAGACGGCAACGGTAAGTTATTGGAAGGGATTTTATAGGGATAGGGAATAGATATCTTAAATTCATGGTAATGACAGATAATCTTACCTCCTCCCAAGTGCATTTCTCTAATCGAAGATAGATGGTTAATATAATGCAGCCAGGTCTTATGTAACTTTCAATGTCAGTGGGACTATGAGATAACCACTCAAGGATCTGAAATTCAAAATGCAAGAAAATTAGACTCTCCGTTGACTTAGTATGAAGTAACAAAATTGAAACTACTTGACATCACCGAGATACCTGTCTCCGCAAGACGAGAGGGAACTCGCTTGGATCTTTTCCAAAAAGTTTGAAAACAATCCGATCAGTTCGACTCTGAAAAACAGAGGGAAAAAAGGGAACAGAGACAATAAGTCATAAAAGGACAAAAAAAACAAAAACAAACAATGCACATAAGTATAACTTGTCGAGACGAGGTGTATATCCATCCCTGTTGATTATTACTTCATAGAAACATTTTTTCTTGATAAGAATACTTCATAGAAACATAGGCGAGAGCATACAGTCATAGAAACCATTTCAACTGAAAATGTAAGAACATAAGCCTTGAACAACAAATAGAAGACATAAAGTGAACAAATGTAACCAAAATAACATAAAGTAAACATATCCTCAAATGATAACTAACATTAGTCAATGAACAACTTAACGACAATCTAGTCAATCATTGCCATCTCTAAAACCTCGGGACTTGGCTGAATCCTTCGATACAAATAAAACTACAAGGAGGACATGGGTGCCACTATCCAGGCCTGCCGTTATCTATTCACATGACATCTCACTGACCAACTCTCATAAGATGAAGAACGGAAGCCCGAAAACGGAACACGGTAGATGGCCAAGAGACAAAAGATATCATTTAAATGATAGACCCTAGCAAATGTAGCAGATTTCATAAATTTGAGAACTAAGAATGACAACACTTTGGTTATATAAATAGATAAATCAAACATGGAGCAACAAAATCGTATACGGGTGGTTAAATCATCAATCTATTCTACAAGTAACTTCAAGGTTAGGATTTCAATGAACAAAACTTTCAGTGAGCACATGAAATGACGACAAATATATACCTGAGCCTCCCCACTGGAACTAGATGGTGAAAGGGTAGATGTGGAACCTGAATTCCCGCTTGTCCGAGGAGGGCTTGACTTCTGAAAGTCCTGATGTCCCAATAGAGCACAATCAAGAGGCCCAAGCCCCAAATTTGCAGGAGCCTGGTAAGTTTCCAGGTTTTCTTCAGAGTCATGAGAATCATCATAAACGTTATTCAAGTCTATATCATTCAATTTTATCCGTCCCCCTCCATTCTCAGGGACACTTGCTTTGGCCGGAATGCTCTCTCTTGTAGGACACGGAATTGCAGATGGATTCGGTGTCCCTCTGACTGCAGATGCAGGAACACGTTCTTCATTAGGCTGCAGAGAATCCTGTATAACAATGCAATCATCCACTTTAGAAGTACAACAAAGGATTGAGCTGCTGCATCTAGAAGGGTATCAAATCAGATCTGAAACCTTTTCAGGATTTCCAAGAGACGTCCCAGCAGTTTGCATATCTTGAGAACCAGGCAACAATCCAGCTATGTTAATACTATTAGTTGAACCAGCAAGGTTGGCAAGGTTTCTCAACAGATGCGATAGCAGGTCCTGATCCTTTGTCTGGTCTGAGCTATTAGCTGTATTTCCATACAAAGCACAGCCTTCATAAGAATATAAAATAGGTGTGGCAACATGAAAATATAAATGAAAAATGAAAAAATGTCATAATGAGCAGTGTAGTTCTCAAAATTTGTAAAGCAGTGGAAATTATACTAGGATATGCCCCAAAATTTCAGATAAAAAAAGTGCGTAAAGCCACTAAACGATAACTGTTCAGAGGAAGTTAACTGACAACAATTCAAGATAAGATACAGGAAAGGATTTGAGGTGGTATGGCTATTGCGTCATAGACCAATTAACAGGCATGCAGTAGAGCCAAGGAATACATGGTTTGTGGTCACAAATAGGACACGAGTATCATAACCTTAGTTGAGGATATGACTGCAAAAAAGAAAGAAAAAAAAAAGAGAGGACAAAATCAATCCTTGTAGCTGACATAAAGGCAATGGAACAAAGGCTCGTAGAGTTGATTGTTTATTTTAGTTATATCTTCCAGGCAGTAAGGGGCAAGAATCATGTAATCAGCGGCCTTCTGACAAGACTTTAGGTCTGCAAAAGCCATAGAAAACAATGCCCATCAAGATTGTACAAATAGCAAAGCAGACAACTCAAAACTCCATGTCACAAACTAGTACTGCCTTGCACTGGTAAAACTACATTAATGCGGAAGAGGGATCATACATGCAAAAAGTAGAGTATGAGTTGACGCCAGAAATCTAACAATGGCATTAAAAACCAGTGGTTTACCTTGTCAACCAGCAGGCCCAGCACCACTTAAGGGCTTCCCCTAGAATCGAAGTACCAGCGCTGCCTTTTTAGATACCTAAAAGCAGCTTCTTTCTATCATATATTTTCGCTTATCTGCTAACAATTCTTTTGGGATTCAAATTCATACTTGAGAAGTCATTCAAAGTATTTCTCAAAATCATGTCACCCTAAAATCTCTAACATTGGCAGATCCATTGAGAACCTTTAATCTGAAGAAAAAGGCCAAAACATAACCTAAAGCCCTTGGGTTTCCCTCGATTTAACATGCACAACATCTTGAACTGTAAGCAAACTGCTAGAAAGGTCAGTTACAACAAAAGAATCTGTTATTTGACTTATTTCTATAAATGCTGAGTCATTTTCCTGCCATGCATATTTTTTTAATGCCTTCACGTACTTGAACTCTGAGAATTTGCACTAAATCCATGCATAATGCCACTTAAGGAGTCAATGATATTTACTCAGGGTTGAACCATGAAAGCTTCTACGCTCCAATTTAGCACTTTCAACTTCCTTCCACCCAACATTGTATGCAGTAATCTAATCTCCATGCTTTTAATGAACAGAACAGAAAGAAAGTAGTAATAACCAGATGCTTGAGAGAACTAGGAAATGCATTTATCAACATGAATTCCTTCCACCACATTAACTTGAAGTCTTCAGCACAAAATGCGGCAAGAACAACATGTGAAGACAAAAACTTCAAACGAACAGCCAAGCCTCCAGTTCGACATCACAATTCCCCGTAAATAACGTGATTCTGAACTATTGAGTAAGCATCCTCACTTAACTAACAGTCTAACAGTGACTCTTATTTATCCAACTGACAAAGGTGGTCAGCATGAATTACTCTCTTCCTGAAAATCAAGGTTTCAGATGTCATCACTTTCTCCTAAAGGGGAGAACATCACCTCATCTACCAGAACCACTGACACACTAGTGGAGATTACTTGGGATGCATTCTGGTACACATGCTGACAAGGTTGACAAAAGAGAGTCATTCAATAGTAACCATAATAGAAACAAAAATCACTGCATATGAAAAAATGCATAAACAAAGATAAAAAAAAAATAAATAAATAACTGCTTCCAGATGAGAACAAGGAAAAAACACGTGCACAAAATTTAAAAAAAAATCAAATCAAATCATGGCACTTGTGTAAGAAGCAATGCAAATTAATAATCAGCTAGACGAATCCTTACTCTGCAAATTGGAGAGTATCCTCAGCAGACTCACAAGTAAATAACTACTACCACGCTCATCATTCAAGGAGCCTGCATTAACCACATTTTCTGGATGTGTCTTTCTCCTCCGTCTATTATGGCCAGCTAAACGCCTACGGCAACTTCTCTTTCCTTCGTCAAACTCTTGAAGAACATGAAACCTGCCCATAGCATAAGCAAAATGCATTTAACAGAATGCACACATATTCATGGAAATCAAATCAATATACAGAAATAAAGAGCAATTACACATTTTGAAGTGCAACTTTGCCCCAATTTGGTTCATCTGATTGGCAGACGAAGTGAACAACTAATGCTAATACCAAGAAAATCATAATTCTCCAATGCAACAATGCAAAGACCCAGTAATAGTAAAAGTTGCAAGGCAATTTCATATAAGAACTGACCTGCTACACTGCTGACAGAACCGCTGCATAACATTTCCCACCAGTGCTCTACCGGCCTTGGAATGAATGTCACAAACCTTGTGCCGTCGGTGGTAATCTTTGGCAGCAGTAAGATCAGCCCGACAATCATCAACTTGGCATACAGCACGGTTCGTGGTAGCAGCAATAACTTTGCTCTTCTTTCCACTCTTCCCATCCCAATTGGCCATATCGGTTTCTGATATGGGGTACAACTGCCCACCAAGCTTCAAATTAAGGCACCCAGCTTCATCATTCAACTCTTCATCCTCAACATCTACCACATCCCTCCTCCGTTTTTCCAATTCCCTCTTTCCCTTGTCATTTCCCCCATTGTTTTCATCTGAAGAAGACGACCAACTGTTTGACAAACCGGTACCGTTCGGAATTTCAGATCCAACTGGGAATAACTGCCTACTCCTACAATCTGACGGTACAGAGTTACGCGGAGCAGCCGTAAACAGATCCCCATCCCAATTCCAATCATTCAAATCCCATTCCATAGTCCTCTTTCCAACTGCTTTCAGATCTGGCATCACGGGACTATAGAATTGATGTGCCTTTCCTCCAAGTGTAGCCTCCATTGGCCCAAATTATAATACCCAGATCCAAAAATCAACAAAAAGCCGAAATACAACAAACCCTAAAAAGAAAAACACGGATAAAACTGTGCTATAACAAACTTTAGATTGTCGGTAGCCCCAAATCCTGGAAAAGTGAAAAACCCAAACGCCAATTAATCAACTTCACTACACCCCCAAAAATCCAGAGACAGCACATCGACACAACCACAGGTCCAAACAACAGCAACCCACATGCCCAAATTACCCATCAAAACTAAACAGTGATTATTAGCTCAACAACAACAGAACTAAAGCGATCTCTAATTTCCATTATCGAAAAGACTTCAACTTTGGTAACACCGTCATGAAATCAAATTACCAGGCGAACTCAAGAAATAAGTATTAAATTCAACAGCTAAAAGGACGAAGATACAGAATCAACTTGCCGGCAAAAGCGGCGGCGGCGGCGCTCGATCCGAGGAGCTGTAGGTGGCGTCGTCGTCGAGGGTATATGGAGATCGACGGCGAGATAAAGGGAATATCAGCGACGGCTGAGAAATCTTGAACAAACGCTAGGTGAAGAATTAGGTGTGGAAATGAGGAAAAGTTTTCGAGGACAGAGGAGGAATAAAATATGGAAAATGAAAGCTCAAACCATGGTACTGAAGATGGAGTCAAAAAATGTTCACACTAGTCATTCAGGATTAGAGAGATTATTTGGTGCTTCTCAAAGGTTACTATTTTGTGACCCGGGATTCGCAATTTCGCATCTGCCATAACTATGTCTTGCCAAAAATAACAATGTTACTGCACATATTGGTGCCATTTTGATACAAATTCAAATAAATGATTTTAGATTAGACTTGTCTTCTTATTCGATATATAGATCAAATAGCTTGAATGATGTAAAAAAAAAAAATGGCAGTTGACACTTTTGGTAGGGGTGTGCACGAGTTGGGTTTGGTGTGCGGCATCCAAGTCGTCGGATATGTTTTCAATAGTCTTGATATCATCTCAGCATTTTACATATCCGAGCCGTTCATTGCCGAGATGAAATTCGAGCTATTAATTGCTAAGATTAACGGCTCGGATGCGTAGCACACCAGCATCCCCTGGTTCCGGTCGGGTCGGGTTTGATCTTTACCCATCACCCGAACCAAGATCATCAGGTTAAGAAAAGTATCATTCGCATCCAAAATTCAATTTTTTGCCCTCAAAAAATTGTACTAAGACGGCATTACAAATTTTTGACACCAACAGGCAACGACGGGCAATAGGTGGAATTGACTTTTGCCAAAAATTCTGGCCATGTTATCCTCAGGCTGAGTTTTGCAAACGATAAGATAAAATCAAGATTTGATAAAATCTTTTAGGAAACTAGGCCTAAATACTCCAACTTGGCATGAAGTTATAACATTTTGAGTAAAAGTCAAACGAAAGTGTGGTGAAAAATACTCCTACGGGCATCTCTACCCCTGCATCAAATCTTTCATCAATTCAAATTTGAGTAAAAAACACAAAAAATACACTCCACTCCTTCACCAAGTTTGGTTTTACTCAAATGTTTCACTAAATTTGCTAATCACCAAATCTAGAACCAAATTTTCAAGGCTCTTTTTTTGCACATTTATTTACCCTTTTGCCATTTAATAGTGTGGATTAAATCTCCACCGTACAATTTGAGTATGGGTTGGAATGAGTCATATTAAATCAAAATTTTACTCAAATTTAAGTAAAAATTTGGATAAAGAGTAAAGATGCTATAACCAACTGAATCAATGTTCAAAGACCACTGAATAATTTTCCAGAATTAGTGAAACGTAACTACTCCATATGGGACACTTGCGCGTTGATTTATGACACGCGACTGTGATTGTAGGGAAAAATTAAAAGCCCCCACGTCCGCCTCTCTCGCTCCCTCACAGACAGCTAGTATTGAAAAATGAAAATCCATCTCCTGGGATATAGGCCTACAGGAGTAGTTTGGTCCCGAAAGAAAGAAAAGAATACAGGAGTAGTAGACTAGCAGAAGTAGTTTTCTTTTCTTCTCTCAGTAAAAGAACAGTCCTTCTATTGGATTGGGCGGAGGATAAAAGTATTTTCATACCGGTAAAAAATCTCTTTGACCGGTAAAAAAAAAATTACTTTTATTGTCCGCCCCTTAGGCGGATGGTAGAATTTTTCATAAAAGAATGGTATTGATTGAACCAACGTACGTAGCGTTTTCGATGAAATGGAGAATCCACCCCACTTGGAATGTTCAGACTTAAGCCGTATCTAACCCAATTTGGAATGAGTATATTGATTTGTCATCACACCGAGGCACCGAAATGCAAGCAAAATTTAAGCTGCGTCTCAGAACTATTGGGGAACTCAAAATCGGTAGTAAAGAAACAATCTTGGTTGTGTTTGGTTAGATAGTTTAGTTTAGTTTTAATGATGTCAGCATGTATAATGAGTGGAGAGAGATAGAGAGAGAAATGATGATGTCATCAAAACTAAAACTAAAACTAAACAGAAAAACGAGCAGGACCCTTATTTTCTTCGCCGCCCCAACCACTTGAATTACCACCTCGGTGGTGGTACTGGTGGTAGACCGGTAGTTATACAAGTCTCAAAACTTTTTGGTACGGAAATTTTAGATATTCAAAGTTCTTCTTACTATTTTAGTCCAATGACTATCAAGGAGTAATTTTTTATATTTTTTATCAGATACTACCAAGTAAATTTGGGTTTTAAATTTTTGGTTTTCAACTAGTACTATCAAATGCACACCACCCTAATGTGACAAAAGAGGAGAAGCCCAATGTGGGGCTCACTCAAAAAATGGGCTTCTCCTCAATTGCCACATCTGGGCGGTGTGCAGTTAGGGTGTACAAGTAATGTACCCATAGCATTGTTGATCAGATAATTGAGGTAAGATATAAATGAGTAATTACGTGGGGTAATTTTAGATATTCTTACAGTGTGTAATTTTTGGTTTTCAACTGGTACTATCAAATTATCAATACGAGAGTGTATTGATTTTGATCAGAAACGAGTACATATGCCATTTAATTTGAGTCTCAGACAACTATTCTCTCCATTCCAAAAATGATAGTCTGTTCGCAAAATGTTAATTTAAAATAATAGGAGTACATTTTTTTTGAAGAAAAAAGTAAAAACTTTACTTTTTTCATGAATTAAAAGAGCTCATTGATATCTAAAAGTGCTAAAAACTATTTGAATTTTTCTTGAAACAATCCATTTTTTTTAACTTGTCATTTTGCTAACCGGACTATCATTTTGGATGGGGGTAGTAATATTATTGATCAGAAAGAAATGAGAATGTTATGTCATATTTTTATTTTTTCATACACTTGGAACTGACTGCAATAGGAATATGATTCTTGATGACACATTCAAGCAGGAATCACATTTTCAAACTAAGTGTGATTGATAGCTGCCACCAGTGACAGAGCCAAGAGTCGGAGGGGGATGACCTATGAAAGAAATTTGGGTTCAATGATTTTTCAAGACTAAATCCAGTCATTGATGTTTGTTTGGAACGAATTTGATAAATTGAAGAATTAGCTAGTCTCGAGTATTGTTGTTATCATATCATTTGATCGAGGACACACAATGGAGTATCATTTAGGCACAATTTAGTGTGGTAAAAAAGAAATACTCCTATATAGAAATTGGGTGGGGCTAGCTAGGGCAACTTCCGACCCCACAATAACTGTAAGTTTAAGAAAAATTGTTCAGAACTTTAAGAAACCGATAGAGAGAATTGAATAAAATGTAATGTTGGCGTTCAAATTAAGATGACTTGTATGAACATGCAAGAGATAGGAGTCTAGAAATACAAGTCTAGGTGGTGGATATGGAAAAAATTAATACTCATCCTAGAACCCTAGCTACCTCAATCCATAGAGAGGAAATGTTTGATTTTAATTAAATTTTAAAAATAAATAATTTCCGAAGAAGATTATTGAATTGGGGGTGCCCTTGTATTAAAATACTAAAATACTACTCCTACAATGATGGATACCCCCATGCCCCAACTAGGTGAAACGTACAGGACAAGAAATTATTATTATTATTAATTGTCCTTAATTTGTTATTGATCGATCAGGACTCCAATACATATATCCTATAGGAGTATATATATATTTTTTCTCTTTACTTTGTAAGTGTGAGTGTCGTTTGGGTTAATTTCTTGTATTCCAAATACTCGCTCGATCCTCCACTCTACACCTGCAAGAAGGGATTGATCGTGAAGGCAGGCCCCTGCTGTTGCTCTTAGTTGCAAGTCCATTATTGTTCATTTGTTTGTACCTCATCGATCACCTCTCTTTCCATCTCCATCTCTAATTCTCTATTTATTAGTATAATAATTACTCCATAGTACAGCCCACTCCTTTTCCCTTTTTTTTATTTTATTTTATTTATTTATAAGTACCATACTACTAATTAAACTTATTAGGGGTGCTTAATTTGGCTAAAAATAAATCATTTTTTGTCTTTATTTAATTTTTTAGTTTTACGTCGATTTTTTTGTGTGGATTATTGGTTGGTCACGATAAGAGGAATCTAAAAAAGTAAAAAAAAAAAAAACATTATAATAAAAGTTCACTAAAGACAAAAATAATCCAAATTTTTCTAGAGTATTGGATTATTTTTATCTTTATTCACAAAAAATTTAGTTTAGTAAATAGTAATTTTTTACTCTTAAGATTCTTCTTGTCGAGATGAACCAACAATCTACAAATGTAAATTTTCTTTTAAGCCTTTAGTTTTTAAGTATAATTTATAGCCAAGTTTCATTTGCTCTTGTGAGCAGTTGGTTGATACGAGATTTTGTCTAGATTATAATTGAGATCTTCGTTAGTCGATGGTGAGTTTGATCTTTGAGATCAATCATTGAAGCACGTGTAAAATAGTTCGAACACATTAGTAGTACAAGGTATCGAATACTTACACCGAACCATACACAGAATGTGAGTAATGTGAGAATATGAAGTAGTATTTTATGTAAACTTTCTTGCACATAGCATTTCTGTAATTCTATTCTAAAAAAACAAAGCACCTCCAAAAAGGCCCATTTTTAGGGGAATCCAAGAGGGAGTTGTACATATGGGCCTATGGGGTGCGGTCCCATACCAAACGGTTTGTCGATCATGTGATGAAATGGCGCTTAAGCCCTTGTTCCATTAAGGTGGACCAAAGTCTTTTGTCCTACTAGCTTCCAATTTACACTTGCTCTCTCTCTCTCTCTCTCTCTCTCTCTCTCTCTAGCATTCCTTTCTTCATTTGTTTTTTTTTTTGGGGAGAGAGAGGGTCAGAGGGGGAAACAGATGAAATTAGGTACGTAACTACGTATATAGGGAAAAGGAGAAATTCTTTGGTGCGGAGCGAGCACCGTCCCACATAGTGCCCGAGCACATATTTCGACTGCTCAAGAATATTTTTGATTGTCCATATTTTGAAGGGTAAAAGGGGAGAGAGAAAGAAAGATAGAGAGGAGAGAGAGTGGAAAAAATCTAGACCATTCAAAATACTTTTAGACGATCAAAATCGTGCTCGGCATCAGCTGGCTGCGCCGACACGGCACTGCAAATTTTTTTTCGGGAAAAAGGGTCCACCGCTCCATGAGTACAATGGCGTCCACTAGCCCTGCACATGGGAGCTGAGAGATGCGGGGGTCAAAACATTAAAAAAAAAAAAAGAAAAAAAAAAAGGCCAAGAACAAGTAATCTGTTTTAAAAATATTCCTACAATACCGTGTGAACCAACATAAGGATACAAATTCGAACACATATATATCCAAATTCATTGGAGGTTTATAGACTTCACGTGCATCATGTGTGAAATTCATGTGTATCAAATGATTTCAATCACGTTAGATTTAGATCCGTCTCGTATCTGTAATGTAACGTTACGTACGTAATAAAAAAAAGCGCCCTTGTTTGAAGAAAATGAGTTATAAATAACCGCACTAAGGGAAATCCCTGGCAGGTTATAGTAATTAAACTTTAAGGTTGTGTTTGGCTTCAACTTCGAAATATAACTGGCCCATTTTTTTGGCAGTGTCCACATATACATTATTGCTTCTTAATCTAGGCAAATTAACGGACTAACCAACTAATCTAAGATATAGCCGTCCAACGTTTTAGTCAAAAGGGAAAATCTTTACGGCAATCAACAGGAAAAAGTTTGGTACAGAAGCAAGTGGAGCAGTAGCCGAGTGGTTGACACCATATACTCATATACATTTGACTAGAATTCAAATCATGTTGAATGTTGGCCGAGCAAAAAAAAAAAAAAAAAAGCTAGAAAATGGATTGGTTAGAAAATAAAAGAATTGCTATTAGTAGAATATTACTAACGTAAGACTTAAACCTAACTAAAGATCCGACAATTTAGCTACCTTTCAGTGAAGTAAATTGACCTAAGGTTAAGATAAATAAAGTTTGATTTAGATTTTTCTCCCATTTATGTATCATAGACCTACATAGAAATTTTCATTCCTTGTCCACTCTATATAGTTCCAGTATTTTTCGTGCCATGGCAATTCGAAATAGAGAATCTATATCAAAATGTCTTAATTGTTGGAATTGATACAAGGATATCAATTACTACTAGGGTATCCTAATTATGTAATAGTAGCTAACTATTTTTAAGCATAGTGAACCCCATAAAACTTGGTGTTTTGAGAATAAATTTAGTCCATACATTGAAATAAAAGATAAATGCAATGTGTTTTGAAGCCAGATCCCTGCTGGCCCTTAATACCTCTGCCCCTACACAATGAAATGAACAATCCATAATTGAAAAATTATTCGGTGGTCTTGGAGCACTATCACGTGATGTCCCAACACCCTTCTCACATTTTGCATTTGTAGTACTGTTGAAGTGTAAATCATATTCTGTGTGTATGTGTTGAAGTCTGGGTTCATTTTTTTTTCGATCTGGCAACTCTAGGAATTTGTACCAGGGTGTTCAGAAATTTCGTTAACTCTATTAGTTTTATTATTCAACAATATAGGTACAGAATTTCATATATTGGTATAAATGGTGCAGTCAATAAGGCAACGTAACCTCTGTTCCAAAAAGATTGTCTACTATGCAAAATGAGAACATATTTCAAATTACAAATTAAAGTTTCTTTAAGTTATCGCCTTGCATAGTGGTGGACAATCTTTTGAAAATGAAGGGAATGTAATTCTATAATTTTCTAGAAAGAAGTTTCATATTTTAAGTCAATTTTAAACCAATATATTAATTTACTAGTAATACCCTTTTGAAAGAAATTGTGGTGATATAATGAAATTTTCTATCGTGTACAGTCTTGCATTCGAAGGAAGATTGTTAACTAAACAAACAAAGAAATTTAGTCTTGGTAATTTCATGAATACACAGTTACTACATTTAGGGCAATGGACAGAGAGTGAAGAGAGAGCACAATACCTACGCTAATAAGATCTTCTTTTTCTCTTATTTTTCCCAAATCTCTTTTTATTTTTATTTTTATAATTAGTGTGACTTTTGTTCGAGTTAATGTATTATGTGTTCATCTATGAACTACTTGGATTGATGGGGGTTTATAACGGATTGGCTGAGTGTTCAAATATTAGAACTTAAACTAGAATTACCATTAAAATTCAAACAAAATATAAAATTAAGGGTGTTCAACTGCAGCCGCTAGTGTGGTTACCCAAGCAACTATAAGATTCATATAACTACAAGCGTTTGTGCCATATAAATATGATTAATGTGTTCCGTGGGGAATTACATATACAATTTTTTTTTTTTGGGAGGAACGGGAAGTACATATACTTGAAGACGAGGAAAATGAGCAATGACTCTGATACTCTCAATTATTCTACAATCACACACACTTACACACATTTTTACGTGCACTCAGTGGCGAATGTACATACGGCACAGGGGTCACGTGACCACCCGGATTTCCAGAAACTTTTTTCTTTTGCTTGTAAAACATCGATCCGAACCGTTCAATAATTTTTCGATTGGTCTTGTAAAATATCAGGTCAATCGAATTATTACACATACTTAATAATTGTGTGCCCGTTATCCTGGTGATCTTAATTGTACATATGTAGGGTATGTTAAGAAGAGCATTTATTTTAAAAATTATTTTGAAAGGTTTAATCAAGTAATTATAATTGCTTTGGAATATTGCATATTTCAAGAGATTTGTAGAGGATTAAAATAAAAAAATTGTTGAAAGAGGTTGATCATTTCTCTATCGTTGCTGGTTTCTTTTCTTTTTCCACATGTATCTTTTACAAATCTAATATCAGAAACTTAATTATAAGTTCGATTACTCTTTGATTTAGAGGTTTTGTGACCCATTATTTTACTACATAATTTGTAGTCACTATAAGCACATTGGACTGTGATATATATAAAGTTATGCTTAAAAAATGACCCCATGTGTTAAATTTCTGAATCGGCCACTGCACACACTCTCACATTCGACCTAGTTAGCTAGCTAGTTGGGCTATGATGTGGTTCAGTTGATGTATAAAAACAAGGGCTGAAGAATGAAGAGATAATTATTGGAGTACTTATTAGCACTCCGTACGTAGGAAGGTTGTTACTGGGCATGAACCATATGGGAGAGGTGCTTCATGATCATTTCCCCTTTCAACAATTATCGAATAGAAAATCCATATATATGCCCAACAACTCATTTATTTGTTGACCGAGAAAGAGTCAACCACCGCACCGGCTACGTAGAGAAGGTTCTAAATTCAGTCATTGGTAAAAAGGTGTACATATATATTAGAATTATTTAATTATTACTCCTTCCGTCCCAATTTATTTGCTCACTATAAATTTGTGTACTTTTTAAAAACTCTTCTAGTTTTCAATTATAAAGTATTTTATATGCAATATGGATCTTATTTGATTGATCTCAATTAGTTCTATAAGATAAATTTTTTTAAAAACTTTAAAAACACTACAAATAAAAAGTTATAAATGTACCAAAGCTTTGAGCTCTATAGTGGTGCACCCCTTGTCGGGTCACGAGTTCAAGTTATGGTATCCGCACAGCTACACAAAAAGTTATAAACGTTTAAAAATGGCACAGAGATTCATAGTGAGTAAACAAATTAGGACAGAGGGAGTATGATCATGTATATCGATCGATCTTCGATGATCATTTTGCCATTTTTTGATAGCAACTTTAATTAGCTCGCTCGTAGAGACAATGAATTTTATCATTTTATAGAAAAAGCACCCGGTGCATGCATGCATTTATATATTTTAATTTCTTGCAAGAGTGGAATAATAATTACAGTACATAATTAAAGCAACGATCAAATTCTCGCCAACCTTCCAGTGATTTTCGTTTGAAGAATATTACTACTCCACTTTTAATGGCTGCAGCCGATGCCATGCATGACTATTTTTTTCTTGATTTCTAGAAGGAAAAAAGTATCTTGATTTATACACAAACACATATATGTATGTATGTAAATATATATGTGTACGTAATATAAGTAGTACTGAATATCATAAGGTGTAAATGATACTCCATAGCTAGCTAGTAGGTTGATTCTCTCTTTTTTATCACAACCAAATGTCGAAAGAAATTCTACAGCATAAATACGTACAATTGGTATATATCTGAAATGCACAAGTAGATGGATACGCATCTTTATATTATATATATACATAATTAAGGGCACCCATTATTCCGGCCATCCATCAACTTCACTTACTTGACACATTGACCTTAAATCCAATCAATATATATACTTCCTCATTACTTAATGGCTAATTTGCAAGAGCACCCCCTAAACTATCACTTTGTTGCAACATGACCCCTTAAACTACAAAACGTGCCAACATGACCCCACCCAACTTTCAAAAACGAGCAACAACACCCCTTCCGTCCAAATCCGTTAAAAAAGAAGAGAATTTGGATGGACACTGGAAAAGTTAACAGAAAATATGTTTTGACGCCCCAAAATGCCCTTTGGGCAGGCTGGAAAATAAGAATAATTCCATTCCCCAGAATCCCATTCCCCCATTCCAGTTCGAAAAATCCCAAATCCCATTCCAAGTTCTCTCTCTCTCTCTCTCTGATTTCAATTTTTTTGAAACCCACCCAGATTTCTTAGTTTTTTGAAACCCAGATTTGTTGTTTCAGATTCCAAACCAAACCCAAAATTTTATGGAACCTAGATTTCGAATCCCAAACCCAGATTTTTGAAAGTTCCAAACCAGATTCGAACCTCAAAACCATGATTTTTCAAAGTTCCAAACCCATATTTCGAACCCGAAAAACCCAGATTTTTGAAAATCGAACCCAGATTTTGAAAGCTCAAATACTCGGGTTATAATGCTCCCAACCCAGATTTCGGGATTTTGAATGTTCTTCTTGGATTTTCCAGATTTCAAACGGACAAAAAAATCTTAGAGGGAAGAACTTACGGAACCATGTACAGATAGGATAGAGGGATGATCTTACGGGCTCAAATTCGAACAAATCGAACGTTTTTTTGGAAAAGTTGCTTCGCGGTTTCTAGATTTTCTCGATCTGGGTTTGTTGCTTCGTTGGGATTGAAATTCTTACGGAGAGAGAGAGAGAGAGAGACTTTAGGATTCGATCATGGCATTGTGGGCGGAGGGAGATCGATTGGTGTGAAAGGAGTGAGAGAGAGAGAGGAAGAAACGAGGAAAGGAGAAGGAGAGGAAACAACAAATTTTTGATAAGTGTAGTCCACTAAAACCCTAATTAATGAAGGAGGGTATTATGGACTTTTCACACGTTGCCATTCAAGAATTTGACGGTTTTTGGGTCAAGGGGTGTTGTTGCTCGTTTTTGAAAGTTTGGGGGGTCATGTTGGCACGTTTTGTAGTTTAGGGGGTCATGTTGCAACAAAGTGATAGTTTAGGGGGTGTTCTTGCCTTACTTAATTGGTGAGAACCAGGAATTTCTTGATTTAGTTGAAGAATCTGTACGTAGGCACCGCTAAATCAGAATATTGAGAGAGAGAGAGAGATATTAGTGCGTAGTCCATTCATAAATAACCGAAAAGTTGGGGAAATTGACCTAAAATTTGATATAATACATACATATAGTACTGTTGCAATTAATTATTGGAAATTACTATATAGGACAACAAACTATATAGCAAGGCAACCACGGAAGCAAAATGAAGCTAGAAAAAAATTGAAAAACTATGTGAAATGCTCCAACTATTTAAGACGTATCATTAGTTGGATCAAATCTGTCTCAAGTATCTCATGCATCGAACGGGTCAATTTTGTTGAAAATTACTAACCACAATTCAGTCTGGCCTTGTTTGTTTGGGGGATTTGGGGTGGGTTGGAGCAGGCCCCATTTTTCAATGTTTGTGTTCTTTTTTTTGCATGGGATATGAAATCCCTACCAAGTTTTTCTCCCCATCCGTACGGTATATAGAATCCCATGGGGGGGTGGGATTTGGATGGGATTTCCCCATTTTAGTACAAAAAAATGCTTTCCACTGGCTATATCCCGTCGAACACAAACACCGGATATGAATTTTTTTCATCCATTGATATCCTGAGCAATATCCCATTTCATATCCCACCCATATCCCATGGGATTTCATATCCCGTCCATTTATCTCCGGCCAAACAAACGAGACATCTAAGTCAACAGAAGCACACACGTTCAAACATATATAAACACACGAAAAAAAAAGGAGTAACAAAATCTACATCCATGGAAGAGAGATCTAGTCTAAAATTAAGATATTACAATTTGGCAAAAATATGTCTAATATAGAGTTCCACTCAAAAGTAAATTAATATGCATTGTGGTGCTCATCAAAAGTGAATGTGAATCATGGTGCTCATCATAACTTTTCTCTCGCTGCTAACATCGATCTCTGGAGTTTCTAGCTGATCAAAAAAAAAAAAACCTCTTTGGTTTTCTAATTTGTAGAGGACCCAAAATAATCTTAGTCGCCAAACAATTTTGAATCCTCATACATAACAGATTACTAAATTGGATTCCAGACTCCACAATTCTCCAATCTAGATACATGTACATAGCTCAAATTGTACTACGAGACTCTACCAATTTAAGTCTCAAGCACCACAAAGAATGGACCCCAACAAATTTGAGATCGGAAAAACCCTTGACGTAGGCCCTTTTTTTAAAAAATAAAATCATTGAGATATGCTAATGGATGTGGATATCCAGTAGCTAGGCTCTTTCCACCTCTTCTGGTTTGGCATTTTACTTATCGCGGCATCACATGTGACATCTTCTGAAAATGAATTGTGGAAGCTTATAGTCGATTGTAAGTTGTTACATGCAGCCTCGAATATTTGTGTTGTACGCACAATATTTGTGTCCCTATATATGTGATATTTCTATACCCAAACACGGGAAAATGTCAAAAAACATACGGAAGGTAACATTTGCCTTAATCCCCATATATCGTTGAATCATTATGTGTGGGGCTAGAGTTTTGTTGCCAATAAACCTGTGATCACATCATTGATTGGTTAAACAAAAAAGCTACGAATGTACGTAGTCATTAATGTCCCCTCCCCTCTTCCAAAACAATATAAGAATTAGAGCTTCTGTTATTGGGTGAAAGACAGGCACAAAATTAGCTGAATATTAACCTAGGTTTTAGACTTTTAGTGGAATTCCTTTCTCTCTGACTCAGAACATCTCTCTCTGAAAATCCTAGCCACCTCTCTTCCTTTCCTTCTTTCTTCTAGGGTTTTCTTTGTACGGCGGTGATGGTGGCGATCCAATTATGAATTAGATCAATCAACTTTCCAGTCTTGCTGCTAACGGGTGTTTAGATTTTTAATTAACGTCAGTTTTCTTTTGTGCATATGAGGTGGCCAATTCTTTAGCTAGGAGAGGTAGCAGTGATTTGGGTGTCTGTACCTAAGAAAACTACACGCCTTTGTGATTTTCAAGTCTTTTGATTAAGGAAGGATGCTAATTCTATGTGATTATCTTGCGTACCTGTGTTTCTTATAAATTAAGCTATTACCATGTTTTGAAAAAAGAAAAGAAAAACTAGATTTTAGTATGGACCCTTACTATAGTACCAAAAATGTACAACAGCTTACGAGGCCCATTTTTGGGCCCCACGAGAATAATACTAAAAATTTATTAATTTTAAAATAAATTTTCGAATGTCTTTGAGAAAATTTAGCTCTCATGGAACCCAAAAATGAGCCTCGTAAGTTGTCATACATTTTCGGTACCTATTGCTTTATCGTTGTAGTATTTCTTGTTTGAGACCTCTATCATCACAAGAAGTGGTGCATTTTCGGTGCCCATTGCTTTATCAATGTATTAATTCTTTGGCTAGGAGAGGTATTAATGATCTGGTTGCCTGTATCTATATCTGAGAAGGCTACACTCCTTTGTGATTTTCAAGCATTTTGATTAAAGACAGATGCTACTTCTATATGATTATCTTGCGTACTTGTGTTTCCTATAAATTAAGCTATCACCATGTTGGAAAAAAAAGAAAAAGATTTAAGTATGGACCCGACTAAGGATACCAAAAATGTACAACCATTTTTGGGTCCCACGAGAATAATACGGACCATTCATTAAGTCTAAAACAATTTTTTCGAATGCCCTTGAGAAAATTCAGCTCTCATGGGACAAAAAAATGGGACCGTAAGCCGTTGTCTATTTTCGGTACCCATAGCTTTATCAGTACTGTAGTATTTTCTTGTTTGGGTTCCACATTAACCTTTCTCATCCAGGGATGGAGTCAGAGGGGGACCAGTAGAGGTGGTCGCCCCTACAAGAAAAATAACGTCTAGAATTATATAGAAAAAAAAAAAAAATTCTATGAATTATATACGTGTGAAATTCCTGATTCCGTCCCTGTTCTCATCACAAGAACAAGAAGTGGTGCATGCTATGTCTCATTTTTTATTTTTTTAAAAAAAAACCTCCACTTGCACACGTAGTCATATAGTACAGTAAGAAACTGCAGCATAGGGCATAGGCCTCCCCGTTGACGAGTATATAAATGCATGTGCAAAAATATATAGGTGTAAGTTGTACTACTTTCTAGCTTCATTGATTTTTTAAACACTCTCTGGGTACATGTACATGCTGTAGCTCTATTTATTTTATTCCTAATTACTACTAATTAATAATCATTTCTTTTTTTGAGATACTTAATTGAGGCCACCATCCCCAGTAAAATCCAGTGTTGGGCTGCAATGCCATCATCAAGCCCGAAGCCTCTCTTTCGTATTAGGCCCCTACCTTTCGTAGACAGCTCCACCAAAAAAATCTGTGGGCTTGGCAATCTATCGGCTCAAAAGCTTTACGGGAGAAATCTGTAATGATCAACTGTTAGGTTGGCTTGTTTGGTTTATTGGTCTCTTGTCTAGGGATATTCAATGTTTCTGAAGCATCGCTCCGCAGTGTCTCATGCTTCTTTTTCGTCACACATTCGGGGCCAAACACAGAAGGTGCCTGGCCCTGCACATTCAAAATATTCCCACATATTGTACATATTTTTAGATTAATTTTAAAAAATTCTATGGGATTAGCCTTTACAATTAATTCCTGTGGGTGAAAAAGAAATTCTTAAAAATCCTACACATAGCAAGTGGGGTGTACGGGTAGCCAAGGTAAAAGACACTTATGCCCCCATGCACAAGACCAAGGGTTAAGTCCCACTAGATGTTGATAATTTTTAGATTTCTCTTTTTGAGACGAACTAATAATCTTTGACAAAAATTAATGAACTATTCCGAACTCTTAGTTCAACTATTACCAATACAAAACACTTCAAAAACACCAGAAAACCCAGTTCACTAATTAAAAACATCTTCAGCTGATCATAACCAATAAATTAACCATCATCGATCGTTTGTTGCAGAGAAGACAGTCATAATTAATTAATCTTCTTCCCACGCCCATTTGTCTGATGTTCGTTCACACTTGGTTGGTTGGCTCATACTTACAAGGTCATGTCTGATGTCTTTGCCCTTGATCACTGACATATCATGAAGGTGGTGGGAGATAGGTTCTTGCATTTGGTTGAAATGATGTACGTGGTTGAAACAGTCCTTTCCCCTTTGGCTTCCTACTACCATTAAATATTGCTTGATCGGTTTGAGCTCACTGGATCATCCCTTTACTGACCTTTGGTGCGCTTGAAGTACTTGACTTGATCGAAGTAGCATCGACATGGTGACCATTTTTCCTACTCACCTGCACCTGCATATAAATGGAATTTTACTAGTGGCCGGATGTTGATCACATGTTTGAAATTGCAGCACATTCGTCAAAATTATACCCTCATATCCACTGGTGCATGCCTCAGCTTGATTTGATTCAACAACAATATTCTTTGACCCTGCTGCTGCAGTTATCCTCCAAACCTGAATGAACAAATACAAAAAGCCATTAACAACACCCTCTTGCAACTCACACATAGGCTGAACTTCAAAAAAAAAAAAAGCATAAAAAATACTCACAGTCCCTGTTATCTTTACCCCTTGTGTTTATCTTTGGTGGGTTTTTGTTACTCTTTGGTGGTGGGTTTTTGACTACTCATGGGAATCGAGATAGATCCCATTTCCTGCAAGTACATTTATGTAGTGCTTGATCAACAGAAAATGCCTGGCCGTTGAAGCAATTGAGCTTGGTGGTACTTTTTCTCCCCTTGATAATACAGCAATGCATGTGTGGCCGCCGGTAGCATCATCCTTTTTTGATTTTTTTTTGTCCAGCTTTCTTCCTAATATTGGGAAAGTAACACCATTGTCTCGATCGCCTCATTATATCGATCTCGATCTTCTTCTTTGCATCCTCTAGCTACATTAGCTAGAATCATCCTAATCTCCTCGATTGATATAGCATTGAAAGAATTAATGGTACTCATACTATACTCCTTGCTAGCTTCTAGGATGATAGTCTTGTTGAAACTCTCACAACCATAGTTTTAAATCTCGGTATCGGTCGCGGTATCGGTCGCGGTATCGGTGTATCGGTATCGGGGCGTATCGGCGATACATCGCGGGAATCGGCTGTCTCGGCTGTGAATTTTTAAAAATCATTCACAACTCATATAAACTTTTATGATACACATTTTTTTCTCCCATTGGGCATAATTTGGCATATTTTACACAATCTTAGGACATGTAAAGATGTATCCCGTCGGAATGAGAAATATGAAAATTAGCACAACCCGCTGGGATAGGGGATACAACTGTTTAGATCAAATTTCTGAAGCTTTACTCTGAATATGCCATTGCGTGTATCATGGTTCATGGGCCCACTGCCTTTGCTCATTGAATTGACAGTGTATTAAAGGCGCACAGCCTGTAGGCACACTGCCCTTAGTCAACTGCGGTACCCTCTTTACTGATGCAAATCACGTGTAGGCCAGTGTGAATTGCACCAGGCCGTGATCTTTCCTTTTCCAACAAAATCATACGGTGTACCTGGCATTTGAACTACGAGTTTTTTTTTTTTGATCAGATTTGAACTACGAGTTAGCCTTTGAATATTTTCAACCATTTGCCAAAACCGAGATAAAAGTTACTCGGGTAATAGCTGTCACACCACAGCACCATTGCCGCACTTTACTAGCTGTATTTGCGTGTAGTGTTTCAAAAGGAGGACCATGGTGTAGAGAATTGCTTTCACGTGCATCCCAAATTGCAACTGAATGGGGCTTCCCATCTCGCTCTCTCTCGCTCTGGCTCTGGTTTTCTGGAAGAAGGCCGCTGCCTCATGCCTTCAAGATCCAGCTGGAGCCCGATTCCCATGGAAGGAAGGTAAAAAACACTATTCTTCAAGCCAAAATCAGATCGACGAACCAAAATAATTGTTATGGGTCTGAATAATTTCGCTTAAATTTGTGAGTTTTTGTTTCGTTTTGGTGTATATCAGTCATTTAAGGTTTCCTTTTCTTCCCGGACCAGACTTGCAAAATTGGGAAGAAGGCAGAAAACTGATGGGGAAGACTGGGCTCTGTTTCTTCTTCTTCTTCTTCTTTTTTTTTTTCCCCCGTCTCGGCCGATACACCCTGAACCGGAATCCGTCTCGGCCGGTACGCCGGTACGTATCGGGTATCGGCCGGTTCATAAGCGATTTTTTAGTCACCCCGCTATATCGGTGTGTATCCGTATCGGACGTCCAAAATCCCGGTACGAATCGGCCGAGACGGTACGTCTCGGCCGATATTTAAAAGTATGCTCACAACATGTTTTTGTCCAACAGTACTTCACACTTACTAAAGTGGCTCCTAGACCAGAAGTTAGCATGGTGGGTAGTCTTGCTGCAACCAGTAATACTAATTAAGTTGCCTCATCCATCTACTGCATGCTTTAAATTCGATCGTCCCATGCAAAACTCAAACTTGGCCAAATAACTTAACTGGCCCTTTATGTTGCTTTGAACAGAAGTTCCTTCAAGTGAAGACCCTTATGTGAATCTCTGAAAGTTATTGTAGAAATGCCTGTTAGTAATACAGAATCTATGCTCAGCACATGGCTCAGGACGGGACGGGATTAATCCCTTGAAAAAGTCATTTGAAAACTACCTTCGCCAAATGCAGCATACATATATAAAAGAAAACAAAAACATACAGAGCCTAGAAATGAGAAGCTGATTATCACCTACACACATAGGCAATGATTAACAATCATCTTTAGTTCTCATACGTACAGTCCCTAGCTAGATCTAAATCTAGCACACAATTGACCAATCCACCGTTGCGAATAAGGTAGCTAGGTTGTTTCCTAAGCTAAGGGTGCATGAACATGCATATCAAATGCATGAGTTTGAACGTGTGCATGCGAAACAGGGTTCTAAACTAAATATGTAACCGGATGAAAATAGAAAAAACTTGCATGGAATTGGGAACTACCTCAAACTGGAAATCTAACCGGGTTAGAAAACCGGGCCAGATTAGGAGCTTTCATGCTCGTATGAAAAACACACATACTCGATCTCACATAATTCTTACGATCGATCTTTTTCTTTTTGTTTTGGACAACCCCTTACTTTTCCATTATGCTGCACAGTTTAGTAATAATGATTAATGGAGATTGGAAAGGAACATTTTTGAGCAATAATTCATTAAAAGGGATCAAAGAAAGTTTTTTTAACAGCAACATGGACTAATGATTGAGACAGTATAGCCAGGTGGGATAATTCCTCAAAGCCAACTCAATTCCAGCAAATACTAAAACACATGATAAAATTAAGAAAAGAGAACATACCCAGCAAATCGACACGTAAAGATAAGAAAAGTATTTTCCCAAATGAAAAAACACATAAACAAATGAAAATCAACACGTACGTACAGATAAGAAAATATTTATATATATTAAAAAAACACGTAAAGAACAGAAATCAAAAGCCATAGTTTAGGTCAATACCAGCCAGCTGTGATTCTATTTGATCTTCCCCCCCCGAGAAAACTTCTCTCTGGGATTTTCGTTCTCTTTAGGACCATGAGTCCATGATGGCGAAAAACAATCTTTCTTTGAAAAAAAAAAAAAAAACCCTTTCCCTTCTCTCTCTCTCTTTTTTTATTTTTATGGTGGCCTATTTTGATATTTGCTGACCCTATCTTGTTTAATTTGTGTACTTTTTGGGAAAATTTAGTTTAGAATTTTAGTCGAGTTTTAAAAAATGCAATTATTATGTAGAGAATAAAATTTTATTCCCGAATTATATAGACTCGCTACTACTAGATTTTTTTAATCTTTTATCCTCATAATGCAGTTTGTCTTTTTATTTTTTAAATATATATTTTCACTACCACGAACATAAAATCCTGACTCTGTCCATGCTCATAGGCAAAACTTGACTTTCAAATCCACCTTTTTTACTCTTTCATCTTTTAACTTTAGTGTGGGTAAATCGTTCACAAAAGAATTGCACGAGAACATGAATATGATAAAAATTAGGTAGTTTAGTTAATATTACTTGATCGGGCTTTTTATCGGTAAAAAATGAAAACACATCCGGTCCGTACAAAACAAGATCGGACGGCTGAGGAGTGCACAACACCCTTCTGATCCGGATGAGTTGCCACGATGAGCTTAACTAATGTTTATCGTTTAGTCAAGTTGGATCATGCTAGATTAATGGACAAGAAATTAGAAGCATTAGACAGATGGTTCTATTAATTTCAGTAGATTGAGATTCATCAAGTATTCACAAATGATATGTAAAGTCCGAATACACCATGAAAGCTTTACTTTCTTATATGTTTTTCTACTTTATGACTTCTTTCATTGAAAAATACCCGAAACCCAATGAAAAATAAAGAAATAAGAAATGACTTTGGGCTGTTCCACCTAATTCCTTTGACGGAAAGAATGCCTATTTTCATACCACGTTATCTCTTTTAGAATAATACAGTAAAAAATAATAATAATAACACGTACCGTACGTTAGCTAACTTGTAAGGCAATTTCCAATTTAAACAAATGGCAAATCCCGCTTTCTGGGAAATTTCCGATTGAAGACCAAGAATTATAGGATAATTCCCAAGTACAAAGCCAACTAATTTGCCTGGGTTGACTACAACTTAAGGAAGGATTTAATGGTGAAGCATTTCATTTCTTCTTCTTCTTTTTTTTTTTTTTTTTTTCTCTTTCCAATTAATTTCATGCTTACACCCGATAAATACATTTGTAATATTTTTAGAAAGACTATTTTTTTAAAGATAGTTCATGTAAAATTATTGCCACCGTTCTTTTAGTCAAAATTTTCTTGTATTTCAGTATGATTCGTTTGTTATTTTCAAGACGACTAATTAATTCCAATATTTTGAAGAAAAATCAAATATTAAAATAACTAAATATCAAAAAATATCTATCTTTAATAATAATTAATTTAATTGAAACCATGTGGAGAAATTCATCAAAAATCACAAGCACATTTGCATAAAACTATTAAAAACCTATTTTTGACTTTTTCTTTTCTTTTCTTTTCTTTGCCGATCAAAAAAAGGATAATTATTACTAAAAAATTGTAGGAGATTTTTTTTTTTGGGTAAAGAAATTTTAGGAGATTAAACATGTGATTAACAATTTAAAATTGTCTCTCTTTCCTTCTTCTTTTTATTTTATTACTGTATTAATAAAGTCTCTCTTTTCCTTATTTTTGTATAGTCCAATCACGAATTTGTGTAGATATATAAGCAAAAATGATAGGTACACACCCTCTCAACCACTCCCCACCACACCCTCTCTCACATGTGTGGTGGGGCTCACCCGGTGGGTCCCAGTGGACCCCACCACCCATGTGAGAGATGGTGTGGTGGGGAGTGGTTGAGAGGGTGTATATCTATCATTGTTCATATATAAGGTGGGGCAAACTATAAGAAGTCATCTTCCAACTGTTTCCCGCTACGGTAATCCGCGGCACACATTTAGGCTTTGTTTGGATCCAAGCTTTCATCCTTGGTGGAGTAATATCTTTCCTTCCCGACAGTATTACTTGGTGTAAGTAAACCCACAGTGCGAAGTATAGGAAAGAAACGACACCAAATTGCGAGCAGCCGGCTGATCCACAATCCACACGCAGTTACTCCCACAGACAAGAAAAGGGTAAATTCTCTTATCCCTTCCTAAATCTTGATTTCTCCTCAGACCCTTCAATTTAATCACCGATCTATGCTTACAGAATCTGGGTCTTCGTAATTTTGAGCTAGAATTTTCTGTTTTGAGTCTGGTTTCTGATGTTGATTTTGATGTTTGCTGGGTATTTCTCTGGGTTTTGATTGGTTGGTTTTGATCTGAAATGGGTGAAGGTTAGTTAAGCAGATAGTGGACTTTACAAGTCATTACTTGCATTCACGTGATGTTGTTCTTTCAAGAATTGACCTTTACAATTGATTTGTTGGAATCTCCTCACGAGAGTCTTTCTAGTTAGCATATTTGGCAAGATGAATTGGGGCATGATCCAGTGCTCGACTTACTTTTTCAGAATCTCCTACATATTTTTGGATCTTCCAAACCTTTTTATCGTTTCTATCTTAATTTCATGAGTATTATGTACTGATCGAATGCTCGTCGCCTAGAAAGCAGAGGAACTGTTTGATGGACCAACTTAAGCTTTAGCTTCTCCCATTTCATTATAATTCACAATGAAGTGAAGTATTGTAGTCTGTGTGTTAAGAGCTTATCACATCAGTTAAATAACTTCTCAAACAACAGCACATGAGCATGACCAGCCTTTGCACTCATTGCCAGGTGGTTTTGAGTAGAATGCTTAGCATGGTCCCAAAGTTAGGATTTGGACAAGACTTTCCATTTTGTTAGTGATTGATTCACCCTTGTTTTTGCCAAATGTGCACTTTGTTTAACTGTGATTCTTATGGTGGATCCATTGTTCTCTTTATTACATATCCAAGTGCGAGTGGGGAGTCGCAAAAGCAGGAGGTTTGAGAGCTTGTCCCATTTCTACTATAATACTCACAAACTAGAAATATGGGCTCAGGCAGCCTTTCTCGTCATTGCCAATTGGTGTTGAGTTGATGCTCTAGACTATTTAACCGGCACCATATCAACCTGTTTTCCATTGAGCCTTTTGTTCTATTACAATCTAAAGAACAGGAGGAATACAGAACGTTCCTGTTTCCGCTGGAAGAGGTGGGTTGTGACAATACTCATATATCGGTTCAATTAGGATGTTGCCTTTGAGTCTCAGCCATAACTAGCCCCCTTTCCAATCGAAGTAATATATCTCAGGCAAAAGTTCGGTTTCCCTGCCTGAGTGCAAAGAGATTGATCAATGGACCATTAAATGCTTAATGGTTACCTTATCTGAAGGCGGCGGCGGGTATGGTTACCTTAGCATGAGCTGTTTTGGTGCTATATTTTCAAATGTATGGTGACAATGGAGTATGTTCAATTAGATGTCCGAATGCTCTAACAGTATGTTTTGAGATGAGATTGTCTTCCATGGCTTCTGGCTGTGAGAGTTTTCTTCTTTTTTTACAAAGAGAAATATCTATCTGTTATCTTGCTTGCTGAAGTTTTTTCTTTTTTTCTTTTCCTTTGAGATATCCAGCTTCCTCCTTTGAGGAAATCAATCATGAGCTGCTTCAACTGTTGCGATGATGATGAAATGCAAAGGGCTGCTGATAATTCACAGTTCATGGGAAATAACGCATCAGGTATTTATCCATTATCACTATGCAGGATTTGGATGTACTACAATAGTTTCTCTTTCATTACTTGAAATGCTAAAGAGGGCCCCTTTACTGGACAACTATGGAGAAAGACAGATATCTTGAGTGTTGGAATTGGAATCTCAAAGTTTGAATTCCATGCGTTGGTTGTGAATTCAGTGGCATTCTAGACTTTTCCAGTGCTTTCCAAACTCTAGGTGGTATCACAAACATTGTCAGGGTGCTCTACCTCATGTTGGCTCATTTCTACACTGTCACTGCTTGGTTTACTTGTGTTTTTTAGTTTCTTTATTAGCTTTTGTTCAGTTGGGATCGATATAAACAACTTATATTTCTATATGTTCGCATTTTGAAGTGTTGTGTCACTCTTCTTTGCTTTCATTCTGTAATTGAAGGCTTCTCATTTCCATCCACGCTTAACTGAGTAGGAGTTAATGATGTAGGTCATGGGGGTTATAATGCTACTGAAGCTGCCCCAAAGGACACAAAAACTGTAGATATCCAACCTATTGCTGTGCCAACCATCCCAGTGGATGAACTGAAGGAAATAACAGAGAGCTTTGGTACAAAGGCTTTAATCGGTGAGGGCTCATATGGAAGAGTTTACTATGGCCTTCTCAAAAGTGGGCAGGCTGCTGCCATTAAAAAATTAGACGCCAGTAAGCAGCCAGACCATGAATTTTTAGCGCAGGTTGGGCCCATCACATTGAGTTAGTTTTCTCTATGTTCATAATAACCTAAGATTGATCAGTTGCTTCATAAATTTACAGGTTTCTATGGTATCAAGACTGAAAAATGAAAATTTTGTTGAGCTTCTTGGTTATTGTTTGGATGGTGGTCTCCGAGCCCTTGCCTATGAGTATGCTTCAAACGGATCTCTTCACGATATTCTTCATGGTAAGTATTGTCAAGTTTGTTCCTTTTATGATTGGACTTTAATTTCTATTCCAATTGGGTAATTAACAGATTCTACAAAACTATTTTTTGAGAATCTAAGTTGCTAGTTTCGGACATCGATAGATGATGATGCTATTTTGAATGGTGTATGTGTTGCCTTAGAGCCACTCAAAATATCCAGATAGTGATTTCAAAGTCACTTAACTTTGAGGGAGCGAACCACTTTTATTCCAATAGTGCGGATGTATCTGTGGATTGCTGTCCATCTTTTAACATGACAAAACTTTGATTCTTTTAGCAGTGGTAAAAATTGATTTCAGATCTTAGAAATTGCTTGACATGTGTTTATCCCATCTAGAAAAGCTTTTCACATACAAGAAGTGGAAACTCACAATCATGCAATTAAATTGCGGCAGCTTGACGACATGCACTTTCTAATTAATCATTTCATCTCGGTGGGGTGCTTTGTACATGAGTGGTGGCCACTTTGATCTTCTTTAAGTAATTAACTTTCATTTCAGTAAGCATTCCAAAGCAACTGGAATACAGCACTAGCCCATACACCAGAATCTATCCAGGGAAAGCTTGGGAAAATAAACAATAAACAACACTCAACCTTCACTCCTTCAGCAACCTGACCTGCAGAAAGATACAGCCAATAACAATACCTCTCAAGGACCAACCTCCTTAAAGGCCCCGCCCAATCTCTTGCAATTAGCCCATTACAGTCATTGTTTTTCACATCTCCAATAACTGACAGGCCCTAACTCCCCTAGAATCAAACCGAACAAAGAGTTGCAAGACATATTCTTATGTTGAAAGGACCTGCACTCCCTGACCAGTAGATAGCACCTAAACTTGCTGAGAGTATCCGCATTCAAAGAATAGGTAATAATGGGCTGGGAAGTGTGAAGACAATTTGAGATGTAGAATTCCCTCCTCTAGGAGCCCTAGCCCAGCCCGTTATACCAGCCAACCTTGTAGTACCTTCCCCTAAACTTTCTGAGAGTGTCCACATTCAATATTAAGTG
This sequence comes from Vaccinium vitis-idaea, assembly GCA_963854785.1. Lineage (NCBI taxonomy): Eukaryota > Viridiplantae > Streptophyta > Magnoliopsida > Ericales > Ericaceae > Vaccinium > Vaccinium vitis-idaea. The sequence goes on along the minus strand of OY978218.1, from coordinate 282,133 downwards.
ATAATGAGACTTGCCATAAACTTGGCACAGAGCACGCTTAGGATCCACTTGCACACCCCATGTGATCAACCTATCTTTAGTAGCTAAACGACCCAAGAAAGGTAACCAGTGATTTAAGGCCCATCTTGGGACATGATGGGAAACCATTTCACTTTACTCCAAGGGACAGGACCACAGGGAAATGCATATTGTTCATGTCTTGCCAGGCTAGGCTAACTCAGCAGAGCAGATACCATCAGGAGCTAAATTCCACTGTAGAAAACCATTCTTATTAGCATTACGTAAGAAAGCTGGAGTGTTAGCAACAATTTCCCAAGTCGTAGTATTCTTAGGTCTTGGCCATCTCCATTCAGCTTGATGAATAATAGACTCCACCTAAGCATGTAAGGGTCTGCCCCTGTTAGACACAATGCTAGCACCAAAACTTTTATACAGACTACCCATTGGATGCCAAAGGGCAATCCACAAAAAAGTATATTCACCATTGCTAATAGTATAACTGATCCAAGGCTGCTCCCAACTCTTAGGCTTAGTGATTTCTGTAACCGTCCAAGATGCATCAGTTAGGATCTTGATCTTGGCTGACCACACACTTTGGTTCTTAATCGCGCAAGTATGGACTAATTTTACCCAGAGGGTATCAGCCTTCCTGCACATAGCCCACAAGTGTCTAGCCGTAGAAGCCTTATTCCAATCTTTCAGCCATCTGAACAGCAGATCCCCTTCTTCTATAGGAGAAGTGGAGAACATACAAATTTCCAAGAAAAATTAGCACCAGAACTCTTGAGATTATGATCAGACCAGAGGAAATCTTTCATCATACTTTTTTTTTTTTTTTTTGAAACGGAATCTCTCATCATACTTGTCAATATCATGCAAAATTTTCTGAGGTAAACATAAAGATTGAGGACCACTAAACATGAATACCTAATAGAACAGGTTTCCCAAATTGTTCTCTTCCACCTTAGGATAATTTTGTCCTTCTAAGTGATTATTTTAATGGTCTTCTTTTTGTTAATGTAGGACGGAAAGGAGTCAAGGGAGCACAGCCCGGTCCACTTTTGTCATGGGCACAAAGGGTTAAAATTGCTGTTGGAGCTGCAAAAGGGCTCGAATATTTACATGAAAAGGCAAAGCCTCATATTATTCACCGTGACATAAAGTCCAGCAATGTCTTACTTTTTGATGATGATGTCGCTAAAGTTGCAGATTTTGATCTGTCCAATCAAGCCCCTGACAATGCTGCACGTCTGCATTCCACTCGTGTTCTAGGAACCTTTGGTTATCATGCTCCAGAGTAAGCTACTGTGCTGTTTCAAATAGATGCTTCAAATTGTTATTGGCAAAACAGTATTTATAGCATAGTTTCTGTTAAGTATAGTAAAGGCACACTTTGGTAGTTCAGACCTCAAAATCCCTCACTCTGAAATATATTAATCATTCAGTTGTGAGGATGATTATATACCAAAAGAATATGATGTCTAGCCCTCTTGTATTCTCTGGCTATCTCCCTCCTCTCTCATAATATTTTGTGAAGCTGGCATCTTGAATATATTCATGATTGTTTGGTTTTCTAATTTGGGTGACAGGTATGCAATGACCGGGCAACTGAGTTCAAAGAGTGATGTTTACAGCTTTGGTGTTGTTCTCCTGGAACTCTTGACTGGGCGTAAACCTGTTGATCACACATTGCCTCGTGGACAACAGTCTCTTGTTACATGGGTACTCACTTCCTCGTGTTCTTTTTTTCCCTTCTTGTCTAGAGAGTGTTTTCCTGTCTCGTTTTGATGTTTTGGTCCTTTAGTTTTGTAATTTTGAATCCTAAGTTCAACCTTGTACATCTGCAACCAAACAGGCAACACCAAAACTCAGTGAAGATAAGGTGAAGCAATGTGTTGACGCTAGATTGGGCGGAGACTACCCTCCCAAGGCAGTGGCAAAGGTGATTTATATGTTTTAGATTGCTACTAATAAAGTAATATCTATTTGCAGATCCTCAATGACCTTATCGTTTTTATCTTCGCCAGATTCTCTTTTAAGTTGTCATATATGATGTCTCTGTCTTACTTTTGCTACAGTATGATGCCCCAACGATTACAATTTACAAGCCATCGTTGTATTACATTTTTTAGTTTGATGAAATCAAATATTACTTAAAATAATTTAGTTTATGTTCATTGTCATGTGCTTGAAATCAGATGGCTGCTGTTGCTGCCTTGTGTGTGCAATATGAAGCTGATTTCCGGCCGAACATGAGCATTGTTGTTAAAGCGTTGCAGCCTCTGTTGAATACTCGATCTGGACCTCCTGGTGAAGCACCAATCGTGTGAATTTTATTATTTGCCTTCATTGGCGAACTTGTCAGTGGGATTTGTGTGTGTGTAGATTCACAGATCTTCATTGGCACCCTGTAGTCATCGAGAAACTGAATTGGGTTTTCCTTTGTATTGCACGCAATTTTTTTGGCAGATGGTGCTTAACTTTAGTTGCATGGCATTTCTTTTCATTTGCTTGTATTTAAGTTTTCTAAAATAGTTGCGAGAGCCTCATGTTTTGTTTTTGTTTTTGTTTTTGTCTTACTAGTATTGTAAGGATGAAAGAGGGAACAATGTATAGATGCTTGAATATCAGCTGCCAGCTGGTTGTGAAAATTTCTGTATAAGGTGATTACTACTGGTGTTTTCCTCAATTAAGGCAGAGATGGTTCAAGTTTCATTTAAAAGCAGTAGAGTCAAATCATTGCAGTTTGCTAACCTCATTTCATACAGATGATTTGTTCTTTTTGCATCGTGGCAGACACGCTGTTTTGCCAAACCTAAAAAAGCTTTGTTCGCTTCTTTCCTGCGAAACCTTTCCAAAGAAATTTGGAACCCCATCTTTATTGTTTGGTAAAGTCGCACGGAATGCTATGGTAACGGGTAGCTATCTAACTGTTAGTGGTAGTATAGCTGAGCTATTGATTCATGAAGATTCCGAATCGAGAAGGAACCCAGGGTAAAGAAAAAATTGTTGAAGCTCCAACCGTTTTTCCGCAGGATCCGGGCCTTTTGCTTTTTTATGATTCATTACCCTTGCTTGAGTGATAAGAGGACAAACCGGTAACTAGCTCAGCGCGTTAAGAATGGTTTTTGAGGGATGGTTCTTTATAACTGTGTTCTCGAATCCAACGAACGGTTGTAGCAGGATTTTATAGACATCAGTTGGTTCTATTTTCAGAGCAATGCATCTGAGTGAGAAGGTAGACTGCATAATAAAAATATGTGTTGCTTTTAGATAATTCGGTAATCTTAGCTAATTCAGAAGACTTTCATTCCCCCATTGCTTTCGGTTTCGCAAATAAAAAGAAAAGAAAATTAAAAAAATGGAGAAAAAGTTTTCATTGCCTTGGAAGCAATACATTCAATGAAAAGTACACATCGTGACGTCCAGTTAGCCTAGCCATGGACATCGCACACACTTTCATAAGCTATTTGACAGTTGAAGCCTTGCTATCCTTCTAATTCTCCGCACGCAATCCACTTCTATTGGAAGTATTTTTTATTTTTTTTAAACTCAAGGGGTTGTGATTGCACAGTACCAACAACCTGCCCTCTATTTAAAACCATTGACAAACAACTTCTGATGTATTCAATAGGCTCTGATAAAAGTAGTAGTAACACCCCAACTGCCTTGACCTTGTCTAGTTGATGCATCTAAGAAATTGAATATTGAACATTTTCTTTTCTTTTGTCGGTTCAGCAATTAGGGAATGTCCCGGTCAGTTTACGCGCACCTCGGCTCCTCTCCTCTCCGGTCCGATCAAAGGCTGGCCACCCACGCCGGACTAATAAATTCATGAATTTTTTTTTTTTGCGGCCTGACCTCAAGAACTGAACCTTGATAAAGTGTGTAGGTAGTAAATCCACCAACCAACCGGACTAACCCTTGGGGCTTTGAACATCTTCTGACCAAACTAGGGTTTGAATATGCCAACCCAAGGTTAATTCACAATGAACTGCTGAGTAAAACTCAATTAGGTAGTAAGTACATTCTTTTTTTAAAGTGTGATGCCCAACGGTACCTAGTTTCTTTGTTTTTTTGTCAAGCGGGTAGTTAGTAAGTTAGTCCACAGGGGATCCAAAGACTGTCCATAGCCCTAAACCACAAACGCCCACAATAGGGGCTCGAACCCTGGCCTCCCACAAGGGACGGACCAAGAAATGTCATAGGGCTACAAGCCCATTGGCACCTGGTTTCTTTGATTATACCTAGTTCTTTACATACAGAAGATACATGTATTGCAAAAGGGGAAGACACTATCAGTTTCCATTGTTCATAAAAGGAATTTCTTTAAATGCAATCACAAAGTCAAATGCTTTTACCTTTTCTCCACAGGGAGAGTGTAGATAAATTGTTATACGAACTACAATGATATAGGAAAAGGGAAAACTAGAAGAGAAAACCTTAAAGACCTGTACAGACTATCGACTACCATTTGTAGGCTATCCTAATGCAATCTTCACACACAAAATATCTTCTCTCCAACGTCTTAAGAAACAGAATAAGATTTTTTGATCGGCAAGAAACAGAATAAGATACCGAAAGACGGAACGAAATCCCTTAATAACTTGCGCCGACTGCCTGCCTTGATCTCGACTTGACAAACACAGAACTAGGAAAGATTGTGGGAACAACCACTTAATATGCTGATCAAAATTTATAGTAGAAGTCTTGGCCTGCTTGATTATGCCTTGTGGTTGCTTCTGATCTCTGACCTCAAGATTGGATTGTCACTTTTATCTGCATCTGAGCTCTCCATATGGATTTCACCTTCTGTGTTTCCACCATGGTTCCTTCGACGTCTTCGATCCTGAGAGTCCAAACAAGCAAGGTTTTTAAGTTACTCTCCAACACATCCAGAAATTAACTTTAAGTTCCAAAATAGTAAAAGAATGGAAGAAGCAGCTTAGTTTGCTGGTTGAATGCATGGTTACTACTACAAGCTACAAATTCAAATAATGTGTTTCAGCTGAAACATTTGAATCAAACCTCTCTTGGTATAGGGTATTCCTCCGATTCAAGCATTCGGACAACTTGACTCATCTTTGGTCGCTTGTGGGAATCTGGGTCAACACACCTCAAAGCTGTCAAAAGGGCTCGTTTAAGGGCACTTGTAGAGGGCCTGGTCTCAATGGTTGGGTCAACCACTTCTTCCGAGCGCCTGCTGCCCACCATCATTTTGAGCCAGTCGACAAGATTTACCTTAAAGATTGAACAAATTCAAAGTATCAGGGAAAAAATTGTCTATGACGACGTACATGACATATATGTTGAGTTCATATAAGCCTCAGAAATTGCTGCCCTAAAGCATACTGGGAAAGAAATGACATGTTTGACAAAAGCAAACATCAAATAAACCAGCTGCACCTCTTTAATCCTACCGACTTTTAGTTGTCATATGCAGCTACAAGATAGAATTTCTTAAATTCACCTTTAGAAATCAATTCTTCCATACCTCATCGGCTGGACGACCATAATCCACTGGATCCCTTCCAGTAATTGCTTCCAAGACCACAACACCAAAGCTGTAAACGTCACTCTTCTCATTTAGGAGTCCACTGTTTGCATATTCTGGAGCCACATATCTGTAGAATTTACAGGAAAACCAGAAAGAAACAAAATCGTGGTTATTCACAAGCTAATTATCATCCATCAAGAGGTTATCAGGGAACTTTTTATATTTTAAAAAACAAAAGCAAACAGTGGCCACCCAAAGGATGAACCACAGCACAAAAGATATTGTACGATAACATCATGTAAAATACCCACCCAAAGGTACCCATAACTCTGGTTGTAATATGACTCTTTCCAGCACCCAACAACTTGGCTAGACCAAAATCAGATATTTTGGCATTGAAGTTATCATCAATCAGTATATTGCTTGACTTAATGTCTCGATGCACCACTTTTGGCTCAATGGCTTCATGTAAGTAGGCAAGCCTACAACACGCAGATCATGTGTAAACTAAAGCGCAGGAAAAAAAGGTTTAGGTAACTCAGATTAAGAGAAAGAACTTACGCCTTAGCAGTGCCAAGGAGGACTTTCATGCGGGCCTCCCAAGTAAGATATCCATACTGGCGCATAGCTCCATGAAGCCACTGCTCTAAATTGCCATTGTTGACGTACTCATAAACCAACATCCTGAAATTTAGTATAGAAATTAACCGAACTGAAGAAAGCAAGGCAGCCAACACCTCCCAAGGTGAAAAAGTCAAAGTCACCGGCACTTTCAGCACCTTTCACTTACATAAGCAACCACATTCACATTGAACTAAATTTCTAACTATGCCATCTTCGCTGCCACATACATGGGGCACCCATTCAACGAACAGGCTGACTTGCTGTCTTTTTTTGTGGTGATGGTGTTCATGGGCTCCCCCAGATTAGTTCCCATGGTACATGGACTTTTAGTCCCATGTCCCACACCACATATATTAACTGATTAATGAGCAAAAGTCTCAGGGCTAGCAACATCAAGGGGCAATGATGAATGGAATTAAAAACAAAAAAAATAAGTTTCAGAACTAGTGGTTGCTGAGCTATCATTGCTCAAACAATGGAATAGCCAATCAAAAAGGGAAGATTTAGCAAGTACAGATAATATTCCAACAACAAATCAATAGAATAAGGTTACATATAAGTTATGAGATTACACCACATTAGGTAAATATTAACAAGTGTATGCAAATTGCAAAAATCAATTTATTGTTTCTATCTGTTTCTAATCAACAATTACGTACATTAAGTCATACTTATCAACAAGTATTGCAAAAGTCAACTTCTTGTTTTTCTCTATTTCTCATCTGCACTTCTAAGTACCATCTAATTATGATAACGCGAAAACATAAACAGGGCTCCAAGAAATTTGGTACCTGTGAGTTCCTTCAATACAGTAACCCAGAAGCCTAACTAAGTTCTTATGCCGCACATGACCAATAGCCTCAACTTCTACCCTGAATTCCTTCTCTGCTTGTCCCCTATGGTTAGCAAAAGAAGGAAGCACCATATGAGCTTGAAAGCCATAGAGAATCTAATTGAATTAACTGAAATGAGAAATTACGTAGCAACCCAATGTGAAAACTTACAGGTTGTTGAGGAGTTTCTTAACAGCCACAGCAGTCCCATTAACCATATAGCCCCGGTAAACAACTCCATATCCACCCTCACCAATCACATTTTCCTTTGAAAATCTCTCGGTCGCGATTTCTAGGTCTCTTAATGTAAACCAATGACCCCAACCAAGGTGAGAGAACTCAGGCATACCAGATAGAGGGGAAGCGGCACTTATAGGATGCTCAGCTGATTCAATACTCCCTTTTTCTCCCGATTGAGAGCCATCGTCAGCTTTCTCTAAATGATTGAATGAGTCTGATTGACTGCTATTATCTGCATTCTTTGTCTTGTCTACACTTGGATGCGTTTCTGAGCCGTTCTCGTTGAACTTATCGTGAAGGGTGAGGAAATCACTATTAGGAGGAAAATAATTGTTCGCTGAATTTCGGTCAACCCTTACCTCTTTGATCTCCTTTGACACAGTCGGGATTTGGCTTACAGGAAGCGTGACATTAACCCTTCTGGATTTCTTTCGGGAAGTAAGACGAAAAGATAGCACCAACAGAATAATCACAATGAACATTCCAACCAAGATCCCTATGAGAACCCAGACTTTAAGGTGAAAAATAGGTGTTGTATTTGATAATACATTGTTGAGACCAGATGCCATTATTGACAACACCAAGATGCCTGCAAGATGGAAACATGAGAATTCAGAATACAATCCTCTACAGTTACATTCTCCAGTAGGTTCAGGGAAACGGAATCATCTAATTTTATGATGACCATACCCTCCTGATCCTTAAGTATAGAGAGACAATACAGTGAGAAATCAATTAGCGTATAAATGCCTACTGAAGTTCAGATCAAATACATCGATACAAACCAAATGCTCCACCATTTCCTTCACTACCATGGAACTTCCATAGTAAATAATGAAAGAGAGACCCAGAAAACAGACCCAGCAAAAACATTATCCAGTTCATGTAATAAATTGCACAGCTCTGTGAAATCAAATGAATCATAGCTACACATCTATGCACAGAAATGCATCAAGTTTGCCACTTTACCTGTAACTGATGAGATTTAGGAAGCAAACTCCACCCTGACCAGTTTCGCGACCGGCCACAAAGACGATAAATCAAGACTCAAAAAAAGACCCAGATCTCTTCTGATACGAGAAGGCCCGAAAGCACATTTCAAAATGAACCCATTTCCAAACACCCACTATAACTTATTCTCATGGTCGAGAATCCCAGATTTAGGCAGCCTTCTTTTTTATAGTAGTATTTCTTTTCTGGGCCTTCACTGTACACCTAATGCGTCTCTGTATTTCAAAGAAACCTCTTAATGAAAAAGACGAGAAAAGAGAGAACCTTTTTTGAAGTTGAAGGGAATTGGCAGCAAACCCACATCAAAAGCACATGGAATGGAATTCTAGGTTGTACTATGAAATGGTGGTTGTGGGGATTATAAGAAGGCATGGAGTTATCAGTGGTAGGTAAATGCCTTCATACAGTAAAAGAGAAGCATAGAAAAATTGCCACCATTCTTAGTATTAAATTTGATTCTGTTTTTTTAAATAAAAAAAGACTCGTAAGGTGACTGTGACTAATTATCTGAACAAAAATGATAGATACACTCTCTCCCCAACCATTCCCCACCACTCCCTCTCTCATATGTGGTGGGTCTCACCACATGTGAGAGGGGGAGTGTGTGTATCATTGTTTTTATCTGAAAACCCCATCAGAATAACCAGTAAAGATTAAGATTTCACAGATTTCTAATATTTTCAATGGGGGAGGGTGGGGGGTTTTCTTATCTCATCTTTCGTCACTCGCAAATTTCGAAAAACCATTAGTTAGTCAAACATCTATTTTAAAGTAACAAGGTGGTGTTAATTAATGATGATTATGGGAGACAGGTAACCAGTGTGATTATAGAAAATGATAAGTGCAATTAAGTGCAGGGTTGAAACTTGAAAGGTCAAATTAACAGACTGGATGTCAGGGCATATTAGCTCAAACCAAAGTGTTAGGCTCCTCATTTCAGTGATACTTTGAAATTCATGCACACTGTAATTTACTTACTCCTAGAGTTTTGTGAATTTTCCAGTCTGTAAGTATATTTATTGATGAATTGGGATGTGGGTTTTGTGGGTTGGACAGTCAAAGAAACAGACTTGATAACAAACCAGCTAATATCATAGGGAAATTCTATTCGCCACCCCTCTCTTTTCTTAGCACCCACGTCTTAAAAAACTTAAGCAGGTGTGTGACGCTCACTGTGGCCCCACCTTAATTATCCAAACCGTCTATTTTGCATAAAATAATACATAAACGATAGCTGGAAAAAAAAAAGTTGATCGGATATCGGTAAATTCCACATTTCTATTGAAAATAAGATATGGTTGAATTTTTTAATTGTCCATTGTTTTAAAGACAAATCAAAGGCTTTTCGATATTCGATTAACTAGATTTTTTGCGAGAAAGTTTTACACATTATTTTATACAAAATAGACGGTTTGGTTTATTAAGGTGGGACCCATGCACCTTCTTAAAGTTTTTTTGGTGTAGGTACCAAGAAAAGAGGCAGTGTGTATAGAATTTCCCCTCATAGTCATAAGTACCCTTGTTTCCCCTTGGAATCATAGAAATGCCCTTGCGGGTATGTGGGGAAGGTGTGATGCAGTAATATATTCGGCATGAGTCATGAGGGCATTTGAATGATGAGTACCTAACCAAGACATCACAGCCAGAAAACTTCTGAAACTCCCTTTGGAGTTACCCTTGCATTTTCAATAGTATCTAAGCAACAAAAAATCGTAGCTGCAATATTTGAAGTCCTGAGAAATTATGTCTGTCCAGAGCCAGAGGAATCATGGTGGCATGGGTAACCAACAAACAGATGTGAAAAAGACAAAGCAAACCTCAATTTCAATGTCAACATGCGATTTCATATGTGAGAAAGAGCAATGTTACGGACACAGATTTACAAATTTAAATGTATACGAAGTCATTGATGCATGTGGTAGCCACATGCAACGCATGAGACGGTTGCAGACACATTTGTATCATGCATGACATCCGCATTGAAGGCCTTATAGAGTAAATGCTTTTTCTGTATTCATTGTGTTCAATTTACTTTCTTCGAAGAAATGTTGTCTCCTCCTAAAGTAAGGTCCTCCGTCGCTCACTAAAATCAATCAACTAAAACAACATAGTTATTTCAAAAATCCCGAGTTCCAGAATCATCATGTAGAAATGAACTAGATTTGCTGTGCAGACATGGGTATGGGTTAAGAAGGAAACTGGCCTGGAGTACCATCCACAAGAGACAATCCGAAGCTTCCTCTAATAGTTCCTCGATCTCTTTTTACTTTCCCTCCTCAATTTCTTTTATGATAAATAAGGAACAGGCAAGAAGTCATTGTCAAGGAGTCAAAGCATACATGCATACAACAAAAGCATGAGAAATGGGAATACAAAAGCCGGAGCACGAGTTACTTTATTTTAGACTTTTAGCACTATATTCTGGAGTACAATTCTTTATGTAACCGACGAACCGACACCCCATTCGTGTTTTTGTGATTGGGTTACATTTATATGGATATCTCTAGCTAGTTCCAACAACCCAATTGAAATCCAAACCAAAAATACAATACAAGGGAGTAGTTCAATTTACCAAATCCGATTGATACCTTTGAAAATCTCCCAGATGAAGATCTTAGCTAGTATATAAATAGGGTACCTTGTGCATATGTTTTCAGGCCACCTCATACCAGTACAACTATATGTGGATTCGGCTTCTGGTATTTTTGCAGGGGAAATCGAGATATTCGTTGTATTTGATTCACAGTGGCGGATACAGGATCCGAGTCACATAATTCACGTGCGTCAGTGGGAGTGCAAGCGTGAAAGCGTATTTGAATTCACATTTCAAACTACGAAAATTGCGAAAGTGAGAATTGAGAGCAGGAAGCGCGTGACGTTTTTGTATGATTTATGTGACAAAGGCCAGGATTTGGAATTGGGGTGGTGTTCAATGGGAGTCTACTTATGTCGTCGTATGTAATTGTCCGTAAAAGTGTGAAGAGGTAGGTTATGTGTATATATATATTCACATGATTCTATTTTATTCTACACTCAAAGTATATCTGAACTCTGATGAATGATTATAAAAACTTACAATGAAAAGGTTTTTGAAGATGAATAGAGACCTTAATGCATTGAAACCAAGACTTCTCATTTTCCACAAACAAGTTGAAAGATCTTTCATACATAACCAACATATATAGACACATCCAAGTGTAAATAGTTTGTATCTAGATTAATTTACGCGCACCTCGTCTAATTTTTGAGAGAAAAAAATTCCACCATCCACGAGTGAGCCCCATTTAAAGCCGTAGCAAAGCTGGCAACCCATTCGTAGTTTAGGTATAAAAACAGGTTTATAGAAATATGATACGTTCTGTTTCTCATAGATGCCAGTAGATTGCTCTCTTGCTTATTCTACGTATCCACTGCAATGAGACCTTAAATCCCAAGTTTTTTCACATAGGCAAAACACACACATGGGACCGAGGTTTGAATAAACTAGTAATGGAGGACTAATCATCACATGGTCCTAAATTATTAGGTGATTAATTTTTCTAGAGCAGAATCATACGATTAATTTTTCTACACATGTTGGAAGTTAGGGAAAAGGGAAGTGTCCTGGGGAAAATATATATATGCATTTATTGGGTGTCTTTCTAATTTTATTCAGCTCATTAATTTTCATTACTATTTCTTTCTGAAGTTTGTCAGCAACTAGCCAGAAGAAGAAAAAAAAAAGAATAAAGAAAAAAGAATGTTTAATTAGTGGCCGTGTGTGCAACGTTTATAGGATCCTAACCATTTGTATTTAGTTGTTAAAGCTTCATTATCTGGCTCAGCTAATCAGGTAGGTGGGTAGTTGCATCCAATTCTCTTTCCAAATCCTTTGTGATTATTTTTCTTAATCCGAATTTCCCAATTCCGTTTAATTATAGGTATAAATTCTCAGTCCCCTAGCTTTGCCTAATTTCCTTGGGGTTTTTTTTTTTTTTTTTTTTTCATTTCATTTACTTGGGTTTTTTGTTTTGATAAAAACAAGCAGTTGGCATCTTAAGGCATACGCCATAAATTAATTAGTGAAAGGATTTCTAACATGGCAAATATGTTTAATTGTGTGTTAGCTTGTCTGCTGCTTAGTTATTAATTGAATGAACAAGATCCTTGTCCAGTCAGGCTACTAACAGACCATGTCACTGCAGGTTTCAAACTTGATTAGGTTTCACATAGATCCATAATTGGATTCATCCCACTTATATTTTGGCTCCAACACCAAAATTTTCTTCTCCAATGGGATGCCATTTTGGGAGCCAAAAAGGGTTGTCATATGTGGTGGATGTGATCCAACCGGTGCAAGTGCTAGTTGCCAAATAAAGGTTTATGCACCATTAGAACGTTTTTGTCAAATTTTGACTAAAAGCATTGTAACAAGCCAAAAAATGAACTTGGCTCTAAAAAAATAGTCTGAACCATTAGATCATGCTCTTAATCATTGTTCATTTCGTAACAATCGGTCTCTGTCCAACCCCGTATAATATTGTAGGGCTGTAAAAAAAAACCCGCGAACTGCGAATCCAAACCAGACCGAACCGAACCGTAGGTTTTGGATTGGGTCCGTGGATTAATGGTCCGGACACGGATTGAAAAATTAGAAAACCGTGCTTCGCGGTTCGGTCCATGGATTTTCATAAAAGAACCGTGGATAAACCGAACCGGACCGTACCGTGAGAATTTAATCAATTAAAAATAATATATATATATATATATATATATATATATATATATAAAACATTGGGATAAGAATTATAATTAAACATATTATTCTTATAATATAAATGGTTGAGTGGGAGTAGGACTAGTACCTTGAAGAAAGACAAGGTAAACTGCCTAAAAAATTCAGAGAATCAGAAACTTAAGAGGCAAAAAACACTAGCATCATTTGTTCAAGTAAAAGGAGAATCTGAAAATGGACTTGGGCTTTGGAAATTTAACCAGAAGGCTTGTAGAGATGCTTTGGCTAGGATTTGTCTCATGGATGAATTACCTTTTTGGTTTGTTGAGCGCGAAGGTTTTCGTGGGAATGGGTTCCAAAAGTTACATTGAGAATGTGAATGTGAATGTAGAATATGTTTTTTTATTTTGTGAAATGTAATAATCCGTGGATAAACCGTGAACCGAACTGTGATTTTTTTGATTGTTTCGGAACCGGAACGTAGATTTTTTGTTTGGACACGGATTGCCTTACATTGGACTATAGACTTTTGGTTCGGTCCTCGGATTCATACCAATCCGCACCAAACCGGACCGTTGACACCCCTATAATATTGTGCGCTCTGCTCGCCATCAAAACATAGGGGCAGGGTCCCATTGTTGTGCATCTACGTGGGTAGAACTTCCGTCGTACCAAAAAAAAAAAAATACATCTACGTAGGTAGTATAATGCTTTGTTTCTCCTAAATTTCTCCGAGAAAAAGCTTTGTACTAGGTAATTCAAAATCCTCACTTATATGATGGTAGAGTTTTTCATTTACACCTAAAGTGGAATTAGACGGGGTCTCCCACATTTTAAACGAGCTTAATTTACATAGCTTTGTGTCTTGCAATCTTACGTATATTCCTTCCATCCCAAAAAATTTGTCCAATCCGCAAAATAAGGACTAAAAAACGGTACGCTTTTTTAAAGAGGGAAATTTGAACTTTTTAAATTTTTTTAAAAAAAACTCATTGCTATCTAAGTGCATTTGTTGATTTTTTAATTTTTAGTTTGTTATATTGCGGACTGAACAAACATTTCGGGACGGAGGTGGTATAATTTAGGATAGGGGCGGATTGGGGAGGGTGCAAGGGGGTGTTTGGCCTCTGCACTCCTCCCAATTTTTTTCCTATTTAAAAAATACTTTTGAATTGTTTTATAAAATCACAGAACCGGCAAACTATGTCAAATTCGTAATTCTACGTCCGCGGCTTAATTTAGGATGCAGGCAAATGTTATTGTGTAACAGTAGCCCAAGGGCGAGGGAATTGGGAGTTGGGGAATTTGGTTGTTGGCATTAAAAGGGGAAAGGAAGTGGAAATGCACCGACTTGAACGAAGAAAAATGTGGGTCTCTTTGATGGAGATAATTCAACCAAGTGGAAAGGAACAGAAACATAACGTGTAAGCAATGGCAAGCATGCAGTAGTTCTTGGCATTTTAACATTTGTCCAAAAAAATGGTTGTGTGTCATAACTCGATCGATCATTATAAACCCCATATATATATGCATCTTGAATTTAAAGACATGATCATGAATTTATTTATGCAGACTGCCTTCTGCCAATGTGTTGGTAATTATAAGATGGCATTCTAATTGAAGTTTTGAATCGGCTTCTTAATTTGTTGGTAATTAATTAACCTCTTGCAAGAGGAATATGTGATTTTTAGTACATTTGGCTTGGCTTGGCTTGGCTTGGCTTCCAAGAGAAGTTTGGGTTCGAATTTATGAAGAGACGTCGATCAAAATCCATTTAACTATTGACCCACTAATTTTTCTTTGTTTAGAAGCAAACAAGTGCATGTGTCGATGCTTTAGCAAATGATTCCACCATTATTACGTACGGTACGGAGGATACACGTTAGTTACTATGCTTCCATGTAGTCCTTATTTTATTTCATGGATTTTGAAGGGGCCAAGTACCCAAGGATTAATGTAATTAATTAAACTGTAAGTTTAATTTCAGTAATGCAATTCATATAACGTCTCAAAATTAATTAATTTCCAATTAGAACTTGTACGCCAATATTTTTCCAATTGTTTACGCCCTCGATCGATCCCTATACGAATTTAGAATTTGGTTGAGGACTCTATATTCTATTCTTTGGCTATCAATCAATATCCGTGCTGAATATGCAACAATATCGACTTAGCGGTACAAAGTAGCTGCTTTCTACAACTAACTACTACTCCATTAATTACTACTATGTTGAGCGGAAAAATAAGTAACCCGACGTCGTTGGATCACATTTCCTCAGATTCATCCAGAGTGCCAATTACTCTAGTTTGTTTGGGGTCAACTACGAACCTTTGTTGAGGGAGCTAGGTACTTGGACGAAATAAATTTTGATCTTCATGAATGAATGTCTACAATTTTTATTTACCTGATAGATATACATGCTGCAGATGCAGGTCGGTCAGGGGTTAAATTTGGGAAAATGGGAGAAACATTTTTACCAGAGCAATCAATTTTGTTGACTTACAGTGTGCACATGCAAACTCTTATTTGCTGGAGAGATATGCAGGCCAGGGTTAAATTTATGAGAATGGGAGAGACATTTTTAATGTTTGCATTCAAAGTCTCTCGATATTGTTAAAGTGTTCATACCAGTCACATACATGTACATATATTTTATACTAGTATCTATGAAGCACGGGTACCGGTATGAGTACGGGTATGTGATACGACAAAAACTTTAAAAAGTACGGTACGAGTACAGTTGGGTACGGCAGTGTAATTTATTTATTTATTTTTTCTATTTTACTATGTTCCATTGCATATACGAAATAATAGATACATTTTGTCAACAAAAAGCAACATAAATAAAAGTTAAGAGACTAAGAGTTCATACATCAAGTTCAATGTGCCTGAAATCAACACAATGCAATGTCATTTTAGAGTTTTAGTACATACCAATAACACTTAAAATAAACTCCAAAAAAAAAAAAAAAAAAAGGAAATAGTTCTAAGAACTAAGGATCTTGAACTTCCATCGACTTCATCTCTAAACAACGCAGCTTCCATCTCTGGCTCATCAAGTGAAAGACCAATGATTTCAAGAATACCAGTACCCCCCATTGAATCAAATGCATCTCCGCCGCCAATGTCCCCCAACCTGGTCTCTCATTGGGTATAATGTGGTGTCCTACTTGAGTCATGGTCTTCAATTTATGACTTTATCGCATTAACTATGCATATTATAAGGCTAGTTGTTTGAGTTTTTTCCCACATGTGGAATCCCTAAAGTTTTTAAATCTTATGAATATGCCCAAAAGTACCCAGAAAAGTATTCATTGCCGTACTAGAAACTAAAAAGTAGCTGGAGTACCCGATACGTGTTTAGAAGTACCCATGAAGTATCAGTACCCGTACGGCATGGGTACGAGTATGTTGGGGTTTTAGAAATACCTGTTCTTCATAGTACGTCAATAAAGAGGGATGCACCTCTAAAGATAACAGGCAAGTGGAGTGTTAGTTAAGTGATTGTTAATCCTTTGCGGCTTGTACATCAGTACATGACTGGAGTTCAAACCTCATCGAGTCATCAACTACAACTAACACTATTGAAAGCAAAGAGCTCTAGAGAGAGAGAGAGAGAGAGAGAGTCTGGTGGTTGGTTTCCACCCTAGCGCCACCCTTCCCCTTCTTCTCCCGCCTCTTGTTTCCCTATCTGATCTCTTCCTTCTCCCTCCCCTCTCCATCCCCCGACTGATCCGGCTTTCTCTCCTCTCTTCTCCTCTCCTCATGGTTGTGAGAGGGTCTCACCTTCCCTTCACCCGTCATTTTTGGACTTACGGGGCCAGATCTGGAGAACCAACTTTGGGTTTTGGCTCGTAGATCCAATTGACCTTGCCAACAGATTTTTGGAGCTCTCCAACCACGACAATGGCGGCGTCTGCAGCGGATCTGGTGGGGCCCTTCAGCCTACGGCGGTACAAACTTCAGAAGGTGCAGACTTGTTTTTGTTGTTTCTTTTTTTTTTTTTTTTGTATTCCAGATCTTTTGAATCCATGGTAACCGTCTATTTGGTTGAATGAAGTTTGTGATTTCCTAAAAAAAAAAAAAAAAACTAACACTACCAACTTTTGGCAAGAAAAAAATAAATAATGATAACACCTATATTAGGTGACAAACACGGAAATAGATATTATCCTCCTTGAGTTAGGAATCAGAAACACTAAACACACAAACTTATCCAAAGGCAATTGCACACACTCTGTCTACCATGAGCAGAGGGCTACACATATTGTGGACGTGTACGGAAGTATGCTAGCAAAATAACCGTAAAATCGCGAGTCCAGTCCAAACCAATCCAAACTGAATGTTTTGGTTCGATTTTTTAATAATGTGGTTTGATCCTAGTTTAAAAAAATCAGAAACCGTGTTAAATGGTTTGGTCTGTAGATTTACATTAATGGTTTTTGTTCCAAGCCGATCCGAACCATATATATGTGCATACATGTAACTGCACATAGATATAGAATCCAATTTGAATACACCGAATTACCTTTTTTTATCCATGTTTAATTAATTTCATAATCTAATGTTCCATTCCACTGCCATATTCCTAAGATTTGAATACACTAAACATACACGCTTATTGACCTTAGTCTATTGTTTTCTTAATATTTTTCTTGGTAACTAACTTCCCAATCTAATGCTCTATTCCGTTGCCTTATCCATTCACTAATTATTGGTTTTCTAATAGAATCAGTTTTAATATAAGTTTTGGTTCAATGTATCTTTGCAATTTTAAATAATTTATGAAGATGATATCTCAGTCTCAAGTAAACCATGGTTTAGAACTAAAAACAACCTTTTATTAATGGTTTGGATTGGTTTTGTTCTATGAATTTTATGGTTTGGTTTGGTTCTCCAAATTCATAATCTGTAAGTAGTTGTTTGGTTCTTGATTTACTACAAAACCTGACCAATCCCGGTCCATGCTCATCCCTAAAGTATGTTCGTGTAAGTGAGTGTCCGTAGCATTTTTTGAATTTGTAATGTTACTCCAAATATTTGGCCAATTTACATTCTGTTTGGAACTTGTGGGCAATGGAAGAAAGGAAAGAAAATGGGAGAAAACTGAAAGGATAATCATTGTGTTCACTTCACATTTCTCCATCTCTCATCTCTCTAATCATTAATCACATTTATCTCTTTACTCATACCCCTCTCTGCAATCATTATTCTCATTTCTCTCTCTATCTCTCTCCAATTATTACACCTCTCTCTAATTATTACTTTTTCCAAAAATCCATCCAAACACTATCTCAAAAATATTTCTCAAAATATTCTTCTCAAAACTCTCAACCAAACAAAGCGAATGTCACTGTGCATTAATCTCTACTTTTTGCCAATTTTCTCTTCTTTTCTCTCTAAACTAAGGGCAATTTGTACGGACACCCACTCAACTTTAACTGATTTTAAAAGACACCCTTTCTACTTCATTTGTGGAGATTTACACCCCCTCAACTTTGGACCAAAGTGCAAATGCTACATTTTCCATCCAAATTAACAACAAATGTGCATAAAGGCAGTTGGCAGCAAATTTCCCTCCAAAACCCATTTTTTGGTACCAAAATGTCCATAGGACTGATTAACAATGAACGGACTCCGGTAAGGACCTCTACGAAACCCTCCCTCATTACACTGAATTCTTCTCTCTTATCCAAAAACTATTACGTGCAACCCAAAGCACCCATAAATCTCAAAATCTGATAATGCTCCAGTTTCTCAGACAATCAGTAAAAATATATTATAATTAAAAAAATTACACCTCGAAAAATGAATGAAGATTAAACAGAGAGTGAACTTCTTAGGTTTCCAATATAGCATCAAAAGAAACTATACTGAACTGGAAAGACGGGGAAAGTAGGGGAATCGAGCTTAAGCCACATGTTGTTTCCCTTTCTGTGAGCGACAACAATGGTTTTGCCCAGGATAGAGGATTCAAAGTCGGAGCGAGAAACGCCGTCGTTGACTTTGGGATCATCGGCAATCACCGATCGCTTGATCTTCTTGTCGATACAGTGGTCTTAGATGGTCTTCGAGCTGCTTCTACCTTTGGAAGCTTCGGCATTTCATTGGCAGTGTGGTCGTCGTCGTCGTTGGAGGTGATTACGTAGTGGCCATGGCTGCGAGTGGTTGGGGCACAGTTGTACCTCATAATCACTATGAAGTGATTATAGCAATTGGGGATGTTCAAACGAAGAAATACTGGTGTTTCATGTAGCGATTATCGATGATCGTGATTAGGGCTGCTAAAAAAAATCGGTGAATCGTGAATCCGGTCCGGACCAAACCGATCCGCACGTTTTGGATTTTAACCGTGGAATAATGGTCCGGACACGGATTCAAAAAATAAAAAACCGTGACTCGCAGTCCGGACACGGATTTTGATTTTGAAACCTTGGATTAACCGATCCAGACCATGAGATTTTTATTATATATAATTTTTTTTTAAAAATAAATATATATGTAGTTTTTTTTTTGTATTGGACTTTGATGTAACTACTAAAGTATTTGTATTCCACTCAACTAAACTACCTTTGTTTGTGAACTGGAACTATCTACGTACTAGGATAAGTTTGTAGTCTTGAATCTCTTGATTGGTTTCTATTTCTGCTAGCGCCTTTGTTTGTGCCTTTGTTTGTGAATTGAAACTATCTACGTACTAGTATAAGTTTGTAATCCTGATTGGTTTCAATTTTTGCTAGTGCGTCTCCTACTTGATTTTCTTCATGTAGGTACGAACACGGGCAAAATTTGAAATTGAGTTGATATAATTTTTTTTTTTTAAATAAGTTGAAAATCCGTGGACAAATCCAGAACCGATCCGTGACTCGCGGATCGGATTGGAACCGAACCGTTAGACTTTTGGATCGAACACGGATTTTATTTTCAGAAAACCGTGACTCACGGATTAGGATTGGATTCATGCCAATCCGGACCGTGAGCACCCCTAATCGTGATCGAGAGAGAGAAAGAGCAGAGAATTTAATCGAGAGAGGGAGAGAGTGAGTGTTGGATTGACAAACCCTCTCCAATGGACTGAGGAAAGGTGAGGGGTCTTTTGTCTTTTCATCTTTCCCGTTAATAGAGTTAGCATTTGCACTTTGGTCCAAAGTTGAGGGGATGTAAGTACCCACAAATGAAGTAGGAGTGCCTTTTAAAATCGGTCAAATTGAGGGAGTGTCCGTATAAATTACCCTAAAACTAAATAAGAGGAGGAGAATTTTTGTATCTTTCATTTCTTTTTCATAAGTTCCAAACAAACCCTTTGGGACGATGTTGTCCACATCAGCCAAAGGTATACACCTAAGAATTGTAGTGCACCAGAGAAAGGTACTCCCTCATTCTCATATTATTGGTCATGTATTCTATTTTGGGAGTCCCAAAATTTTTATACTCTTTGCAAAGTCAAACTAAAAAGTGGGTAAGTTTCCACAATCTACCCTCATAAATGATGAAAAGGTGTTTTTAAAGAAGAGAACAAGGGGTAGCATTGGAAATGCAATCACATTTTTCAAGGTAACAAGCATTAATTGCGTGTCTCTTTAAAAAGTTAGATTTCTTGTACGTGACAAGTAATATAGGATGGAAGGAGTACTATTTGCGTACGCACGAGAGTAGGGCTTTAGTAGGATTTTTTTGACAGATCATCCAGTCCAGTTGATGCACCTGAACAAATTCTCTTTTTGGTTCAATTAAAGACAGGTCATCCACACAACAAGCATGGAAAATTTCTCGGGCTTTCGGGCTTTTTATTTTTTATTTTTTAAAGAAAGGTTGTTTCCATTGTCATTAAAAAGATGGAAGGATCGAATTACAAGTACAAGCATTCAAACACAAGGGGAAAAAATCCAAAATAAATACCGAAATACAACCTCGGTAATCATCTAAGCATATACTCCGTGTAAGAATGACAGACGCGAATGCCTACAAATGCCAATGATGGTCCACATTCTGTATAGGGGACAACCATTTCTAGACATTTAATTTTGTGTCACGGAAATATACCGATCCAAACACCAGAAAAGACACACTACGACCATGTGCCTTAGATCTTAGGTATTTGATATCGACCAACACCGACGCCAACGAGCACCTGGTGAAAGAGTCTGACCTCCATCAAGATGTCTCAACGATACAAGTCTCCGCTGTCACGAGAGATTCTGGTCGCAAGTGTCCCAATTCATTTGGCTCACACCACCACGACGAGATATAAACGGTTTCAAGCAGCCATGACTATCCCTCCACAAACCAAAGCCTTTCGGGCTTTTGTACTTGTTGTATTGGTAGTAGGGTTTTAAACAAATCGAGTTGTTTGCGAGCAGCTCGTGGCTTGGCTCGTTAAAATTCGGCTTGTTTAATAAATGAGCTGAGTTCGAGCTTCAATTTTAAGCTCATTTAAAAAACGAGCTCAGTAAAACTTGGCTCGGCTCAACTCCCAAAAGCTCCTTGCGTTTATATAGACTCAAAACACATTTGAAAAGGCTTAAGTGAATCATACTGAGACTTGGCTTATTAAGGACTGGCTCCGAGCTCGAATTTCAGCTCGTTTACGAACCCATTTCCATGATTTGGATTCGTTACTTCTTCCTCACTGAAATATCTCTCTTTCACTCTCTCTCTCTCTTGATTTTCTTGTTCTGAACTTCTGAATTCTGATCCCATCATCTCAGTTTACTCAAAAAAAAAAGAAAAAAAACCCCATTTACTACCACTACTAGGCGCTGTTTTTTCAGACATCTCTCCTCAGGCACTACTCTCTCTCTCTCTCTCTCTGCGGCGGACCTTCCCCTTCTCACTGTTTAATCGGCGTAAAAGAGTATTGGACGTCTCCAGGCCGCCATCTGTTGGACTGTTCATCTTCCGATTCGAACTTGATTGGAAATCGACCTTTGAGGTAAATCTAGATTTTTTAAAATCTTCTTCTTGAAATTTAGTCATTCCACTTGAGATTTTTCTGCTATATAGTAGATCAGGTTTTGCATTGGTAGTTCACGTTTTCTTTTCAATCTATTTCAGATCACTTCCTTTCTTGTCACTTTTAGTGGATCTGATCCTAAATGTATGATATGGGATATTTGGCTGTATGTGCAAATGTGTTTAGGTCCGGTGGTTTGAGCGAATGAGCGCTTAAAGCCTTCTTATGTAAGTCCAGGGTTAAGCCCTGGCATTATCCTTGTTGAAAGTTTCTTAAGTAAGGAAGTGTATAATCTGTATCTAATCGTGTCAAATCACTCCAAGTGCCTATATGTATCAATTGGTAAGTTACACTTGTGCATTTACCCGTCTTGATAAACTCAATTGCATTTGAATGTAGACTATCGTAAAGTATCTCTATTTGACACTTTTTATAGTTCCAAATGCTACCTAAACTACTAATTCTGCCAGCAAGATACAAAGTGGCAATCTTGGCAACAAAGTCTGTCTGTTAATTTCTTGCTTGTTCCCGAGTTTTTACTAATGATGCATAATCCTATCGTCAAGTTTGTCAAGGCATTGATTGTAGGAGGGTTTTATAGAAGCACACTTAGAATAATAAGAGAGAAGATCCAACCACGCTCGACTTAAGGACGAGATGATTTAGTGCTTGACACCTTTTGTAACTTGCGACTCGCGATTCTCTACTTAAGGACGAGATTAGACCAAAGCTGGTATAAGAAAGTAAGCTATTCCTGTTGATGCCCCCTGCAGCTGGAATTCTGAGACATTCTGTCACGTCACTATGGGACTCCTTCATCTTGTATAACAACAATTATACTTTGGGAGGCAGCAGCTTACCCTAGGTGGCATTGCCAAGCAGGCCATCCCTGTCTAGTTTCTCAACGACTGTACTATATTGGAATTCTCGAGGAATCCAGCAACAATCACGGTCGAGCTTCACCTTAAGCAGTTCTTTTGTAGGTTCTTTCTCCTAGGCCTGCTGTAAATGATTCTGAGAAAGTTGAAATCGATATTCAGGGAAATGGACAAGAAACAAGAAAAGAAATCGTATCTAAGGGCATGTATGGTTAACCAATTTATCTCTGTACTTGAAATGTGAAGCAATCAAAAGCATTGCTGCTGGAATTTTAGTACTCTTAACCCTTTGGTTTGGTTTATGTTGCCACAAGGACGAAGACACAAAGGGGTCAAGGTTCGTCACGACACCCCCCTTTTCTTCAAATGCCCACGGTGCATAATAGACAACGGAAGCAGAAAAGGTTTGGTACCAA
The DNA here is from genome assembly GCA_963854785.1 of Vaccinium vitis-idaea. NCBI lineage: Eukaryota > Viridiplantae > Streptophyta > Magnoliopsida > Ericales > Ericaceae > Vaccinium > Vaccinium vitis-idaea. The sequence continues at coordinate 258,966 of OY978218.1, read as the reverse complement.
AAATGGCTCGTTTCTGTTTTGAAGAGGAAAAAACCTTTGGGTGGTGAATAAACTCCTTACTACCCCTCTGGGATTTCTCCTTATTTTTCTTTCATTTTTTAGTCTTTCAATTTGTTTCTCACACATTGACCTTTTGATACAAGCGGTATTAAGTTGGTTATTATTCTCCACAAAGGTTATTGAATGGGTCATTCATGTGTCATACAAATACAAATGCGAGCATGTGTATCAAGTTGGCTGTTATTCTCCACAAAGACTAATGAATGGGTCGATGATTGGTTATACAAATATTATGCAAGTACACATTTTAATAGCAAAATTAATCTATGCGACAACTAACAGAAAGAATATCAATTCTGTTTTATTAAGTAAGATATGATGGCAAAAGTCAACCAGAAGAATTGAAATTTTATTTTTCTATAAACATGTTTTTGCGTTTCCCTAATAGGAAATCCTGTCTTTATTGCTGCCTCCTAGGTATTTCTTGGCAACCTATGGAATCAGTAGCTGTATATTTTATTATTCAGGACATGACTTGTTTTTCCTTTCCATATTATTTTCATCTATATTTCTATTGCTTGTTTTTAATTATTATTTCTCATCACGGTTATGGGTCTGAAATTATCGAGCGGCTTTGCTCTATGCTGACCTTTATACTCTCAATTAATAGATTACCTTTGTAATTTATCTCATCTCACGGTGCTCAAGTATTTTCATTTGTGACAATTGCAGATTATCAGAAGTTTGGTAGCAGTTGCTTAAATTGATCAACACAAAATATTATTAGCAACACGAGATGATATCCATTCTGGGATCAGAACGTTGTACCAAACCTGTGGTCAGATATGCTGGGAATCATCTTATATTTTGCTAGGCAGAAGACTCAAATTGTTTAGAGCCAAGGATAGAGTAGCATCAGCTTGTGGAGGAGAAAAGGACAGAAATATGATCAATAAATCACTTCTCTTGACCTACCTGTACTTACTAATATACGTTACGCTTTCATCAGGAGTTATATTGTACAACAAGGTAATTATCCTGGAGTTGTCTAGTCAACGTCTTCACCTATTTTTCCTTTTTCTCAGATAGTATATCTCAACGAATTTACTCGCATCAACCCATGTATTTCTATTTCTACCATTGGATGGGTACATTAAGCCATCAAATTGCATGGAGGAGGAATTTTTTCCAACTTATTCTCTCTTATACAGCTTTTGAAACCATAAAGTAGATCACATCTGTTCTAAATTACACAGGACCATACTGTTCGAAGTCTTGTCTCTTTCTACCGTTAGTCCATAGACCATTGCTTCCCATGAGACTGTATTTCATATCTGTCATCTCCTCCATCATTTTTATCCCTTTCTTGTGTTTAGAGTTATCTCTTTTGCTAAAAATACCCAAAAATTTCCTCTAAAGGTTGCAGCAATACTTCAGAGACCACTTTACGGTCGTTAGTATAGAGGATAAGATTTAAGTCGAAGACCTCATACCATAGTGATGAACACCCATCATGTTCTTAACCTCTATTGCTTATGCTTGTATTAGATTGCTATTCAAACTTCTGGAACAAGGTATGAATGGCTCATGTTGGCCTTCCCTACAAACCAATTCAAGTGCAATAAAGCTTGAAAGGAACCTGCGATCTCAAGAAGGCCCTAGGACAATCACTACCAAAATTCCTTCCTGCTTTTCAAGACCGTGGGCTTACCTTCTCCCTTTCATGGATTAGATTCACGTGCATGTGTAGTTAGGTTCATTTTTCAGGTTTCCGTGCATGAGGAGGGCATATTTCACAAGGCATAAATTTTAGACGCGTCCATCAATGCAAGATGCTCTAGATTACATTTGTTTCACGCTAATGACTTCAACTTCGAAGTCTAACTTTTTCTTTTCTTTTCTTTTCTTTTTTCTCCTAAGACATAAAATCCACATAAATAGCTCAGTTAAGTTTAGTTGCCTCATTCCTAAAAAGAACAACTGTTTCCGGGAACTTAGTTTTCTAATTCTGTTTGAAACTCATAACTGTCATATCTTTTGTACCTCATTAGATTCTTAGAAATTAGAACAAGGGTAGTAGGCCCAATGGTTGTGTAGCTGCACTTAGGTGCAGTGAAGTTGTGGGTTCAACTCCTATAGAGAGGATTTTGACACTCTTCTTGAGGGGTGGCTTGAAATTAGCATAGCTTAGCTTGTTCCCAAAAGAATCCTAAGAAATGGTGTGGCTTGAAGCTTCAAATTGCTGTTATTTCCTAATACTTTAAGCTGTTTTTGCTTTAAAGCAGCATATCTGCATGCTTCACATGTGTAGCTCGAAATCTGCTCATCACAGGCCTGTTGTTTCATACCCTCATTGGTGCTGCCCATGCTTGCTCCTTCATAAACTGTGGGGCCTTGATTTGGTGTCTTATTTTTTCGCAGCGGTTTAACTAGTTAAGTTGAAAGCTAAACTGTACTCCCTCCATTTGTTGCTAAAGATATGTGTTATTTTGCTTTGGATATATGTCCTTGCAGTGGGTTCTCTCTCCAAAGTACTTCAATTTTCCATTTCCTATTACGCTGACCATGATTCATATGGGGTTTTCCGGAGCAGTAGCATTCTTGCTTGTTCGTGTTTTCAAGGTATGGCTTCTGGCATAAATTTAGCATATTTTCCTCCTTGTATGCTCTCCATTTAAAATCTGAAACTATCGATTGAACTATTTTCATAATCGCACTTTAGAACTTTGTGATTACATTTCTAGTTCTATATATATTGATGTAATTTACAACTTATTTGTGTTTTGAGGCTAACTTATTGGATCCTTTTTTCTGATGTATCTGCAGGTTGTATCTCCTGTTAAAATGACATTTGAGATGTAAGGGTTCTTGTTTCATGTTATAAAAGCTATCTAGTTCTTGATTCCTTTCTTGAATATGTGTTTATTCTTCTTTATTGGGTGATGGCAGTTATGCGACATGCGTGATTCCCATAAGTGCCTTCTTTGCTTCAAGTTTGTGGTAAGCATTTAAGAAGTGACGATTATTTGGTGGATCGCAAAAATATTTGATAGTTTTTCCTATTGGAGGCAAGTACGAGGAAATGTGTTTCTGGGTGGTGCTCAGTCACATATTAGAAAGGGCTACACCTTGACATTTAACAACAATGCAAATGCTTGTGAATGATTTTGCTTTGCATGAGTTACTTCCATTAGCATACAGTGCTTTTGAGTCTGCAACGGCCGTGTTCCTATACTTGTATTCTAGTTTGTTGGTACTGTCTTTTAATGATTGGTAGAAGAAGAAGAAGAAGAAGAAGAAGAAGAATGTTTTATTTCATTTCTTTTCACAGGTTTGGCAACACTGCATACTTGCACATATCTGTGGCCTTCATCCAGATGCTCAAAGCCCTAAGTATGTGATAATTAATTGCAAGTCGTTTCCTCCTTACTGTACCTTACATAGCAGTTCAAAAAAAAAAAGAAACTGTTCCTTACAAAAACCTGATTACGTTTGATATTCTTGATTTCAGTGCCAGTGGCAACATTTCTCATGGCTGTTTTATGTGGCACTGACAAATTAAGGTGGGATGTGTTCTCCAACATGTTGCTGGTCAGTGTCGGAGTTGTCGTTTCCTCATACGGGGAAATACATTTTAATGTAGTGGGTACAGTTTACCAGGTTACGGGCATCTTTGCAGAAGCTCTTAGGCTTGTTTTGACGCAAGTCCTCCTGCAAAAGAAGGGCTTGACTCTGAATCCTATTACCAGCTTATATTACATAGCTCCCTGCAGGTATCCGATTCTATACTTTTGGACATTTTTGGTTTTGAATAGAGAGTGAAGCGTCATTGTATTGTTTAGCCAAATCTTTAATTAAATTGTGGAACATTGAACCATCCATTATGTGAATATTAAATTTGGTGTCCCAAATTTGTTGTCTGTAGGCTGCTGGTGGTATAAGTATTGTCTGATTGCAAGTTTCACTGACCACCAAAAAAAAGAAAAAAACATTGTCTCGTTGTCCATTGAGCTGTTGACATTTGTGTAAAATAGTGATTGGATGATATATTTCCACTAAACTAAATCAAGGAACTGATTTTCAACTTCTTTTGATAAATCAGCACAAGGTTGCTGATGCTTTTTCACTTTACATTGAATCGGTTGAGTATCTTTTTTCTTATTACTTGAATAGTTCACGCGAGCAGCTTTTCAATCCACCTAGTCTACATCCTTAGCGCATGTTTACAGTTTTTGAGTTCTTTCCTTTCTCATAGTTCCTGTTTGGACCTGTGCAGTTTCATGTTCCTGTTTGTACCCTGGTATTTCCTGGAGAAGCCTGGGATGGAGGTTTCACAGATCCAGTTCAATTTCTGGATCTTTTTCTCCAATGCTATTTGTGCATTAGCATTGAACTTCTCTATTTTCTTGGTAATCGGTAGAACTGGAGCAGTTACCATTCGAGTTGCTGGTGTTCTGAAAGATTGGATACTGATAGCCCTTTCAACTGTTGTGTTTCCTGAGTCGACCATTACTGGGCTGAATATTATTGGCTATGCAATAGGTATATTTTAATACGGACAAAATACTGCAGAAAAATTGTAATTGCAATCACATTTTCGGATAGCTGAACATTTGGTTTCTGTTTTCTACAGCACTATGTGGTGTCGTGATGTACAACTATTTGAAGGTTAAGGACGTTCGTGCATCTCAACTTCCCCTCGATAGTATCCCAGAAAGAATTGCAAAGGCTAGTTTCTTTCGTTTCTCAGCAGCCTTCTGCTCTGGTTTTGACACAAGATCTCTGTTTGAATGACGATGTTTTTTTTTTTTTTTTTTTGATGTTAAATTGGTAAATACAGGACTGGAAGTTAGAGAAGAAATCATCTGACTTGCAGACACCAGATAGTAGCAATGGAGTCACTAGTTCTGCCTCTGATCCAAATTTAGATGAAGAGGTACCTCTAATTCCTTCATCGAGGCTATCGTATATTGGACGTACCCAGCTTAGCAGCCAAGGTGGATAACTATGATCGACTGCATATAGATAGACATCAGAGAAACATTTCTTTGTTAAGTCAAAAGCAAGAAGGAGAAAAAAAGCAGACTTAAGCGTATACTGCATAGCTATTAGATTGCGTAGAAATTCATTTGTTGTGGGGGAATGTAGCTTGTCACACCAAAAGCTGGGGGCATCAAACAAATATGACGTGTTTTATGATTGTTATTTTTGGAGAGACATGCCAACCATAATTTTATTCAAGGATGTTAGACACCAAATTCAGATCTTATTTTGTGCTAATTTACTTGGGTTTCCCCGGATTTTAACAGAATATTTGGAGTCGAAAATGCTTTCGGTCATTGGAGTGATTGTTGTTAACCAGAGCAGGTGGCATCCAAGGTTGCAGTTGAGCACTACATGTCAAACAGACTCCAGTAACACTGGCGAAGACAACTTTTGTTTTTCTGATGGAGAATCGGAGTTGAACAAATCCATTAGTTTCGAACATTTCCTGGTATGCATGCTGCGGCAAGAAGAGATATTAACATGAGAGAGAGAGAGAGAGAGAGAGAGAGAGAGAGAGAGAGAGAGACAACAAAAGCAGTTTGTCCCGCCGTTTCATCTATGACCATGACACAGAATCACGCAAACAATACTCCACGCAACCGAGAATCATGTCGTAAGCATCACCCATGGAAATGGGGAAAAGCCCCGCCGTAAGTTGAACTTCTGTCTAAACTTAGAAAAGGACCCGTGGGAAAGATGACATGATCATTTGAACAGTTTGCCTCGTAAAATAGTAAGCATTGTCCAAGAAAACTGCCCTTTGTTGAGCCAAAATGTACAAAGGGAACAAGCTACTTATATGGGCTGCAATTGCGGAGACGGGGATAGAAGTGGCAAGACGCGCATGTCACCAGAACCATATTAACACATACACCAATCACAGATTTCTCTTTCAATGATTTCTGTTCACAACATCATGAGTCTCACAGTAGAATTCACAGCATATTATTACTTTCCTATGCATTACAACAGCCTCACAAGGTTTACAGAAAGAACAGTCTCAGCACCCCCCAAAAAAATGCAAAATGAGCAACTGTAAAAACAAGCCTCACATACGATTTACATAGAATGAAATCACAAGGTTGATATGCACATCTCATGCAATAAAAGATTTTGATGTGAAGAACCAAAGCCCACAAATATCATTACTTCCTTTTCCTGTCTGACTTGGGCACACCTCAGAAGAAATTTTCACTAGAAACTTTCCCCACTTTTCAGGGACAATAGTCTCCTTGAGGGAGCTGGAGGAGCCAGTCCGGGGATGTCCCTGATGCTTTTGTTGTTGGGATTCACAATCTAAAAAAGTCAAGTAAATAGTTAGCCAAAAATTTGAGAACATACTTAACTGACCTTAATATAGGTGTTGGTCCATGAATAGGCAGGCAACAAGCAAGATGTTAAGTAGATCCTTTAAAATAAGCAAAATAGCTACATCTGACACTCAACAAACAATTAAGGACATGGGGTCTGTGTCCAACATAACATATTTGACATTCACCTACCAAGGGTTTTTTGTAATTCGAATTTACAATGAACTGAGCGAAAATGCAAAAGAGCTCTCAGGATAGTAAATGCAATTTAAATACTAAAAATTGTGCCCTTTTTAGTCATGACACGATAAAATGGTTACATTCACCACGACAAAAAGGTGATAAGATAATCAACATGTTCTTTATTGAACTTTGTATATCCACGATTTAGCATTATCAAGCATGAACCTGAGCAGAGGGAAGTCTTGTGGAACACCCCTCATGTAGTTTGTTCAAGTCCAACCAATATTCTCGTCAACGGGGGCATGCTGCTCGATGATTCAATTAAAATGCTCTCTCTTCCTGTTCTTTCTTATTAAACGCAGAGGACTTTACAATTTCACCATTTACCCACACACAGAAGAAAGACATCTCATAGGACCTACGAAAGACCAAAAAGCCCAAAGGACTTGCAACAAATTCACCCACCCAAAACTCATATTTTGCACCTTAGCATGATCATATGCACATAGAATGCAACTTTGTGGTTCATTTTCTTTATGTTTGTTTTCCGCCTAATTAATTTTTTGTAACTCTCCCGGGATGTTAGCTAACAAACGAGGTAGTTAACAGAATATAGAACACTGAGGGCAACAGAGGGAAGAATCAGAGATATTACCTTAACAACAATAATAGCAATCACACCACAGACAATGAGCAAGAGAAAAAGCATGATGCATTTATCCGTCGCCACCTGAAGAACATCTGCGATTTAGTTTGTAGAAGAATAAAATTGAATAAAGTTAGGGAGTTAGAGGCAAACAAATAGCCCACCTGCCTACCAATCTCCTTCACAAGCTGGGAGGCCTTCTTAATAGAAAACTGAATTGTATCCAGCTCATTTACTATTCGACCCATTTGATCAGTCTGTAAACATTCAGGAAATAGAGAAATTGAAAAATGGATCCGGAAAAGAGAATCTTCAGTGGAAATGGGGATGCCAGGTGATGCATACTCACTTGACCCTTCAATGTAACAGCAGTTTGGGTCCCAACTTCAATCGTTTGTCCAACAACCTATGCATCAACTCCAGTTTAGAACACAATAATGCCAATGCAAATCTTCCGAAGTACCAAAATAATAATAATAATGCCAATGCAAATAGCACGTTCTAAAGTCAACAGCTGACCTGTTTGGAGCGTTCAATTGCCTGATCAGTCTCATCCATTCTCCTCATCCCAGCATTAACAAGCTCCTGATTTGACATTGCTACATGACAACATTTTACGAGAAACTGTTTCAACTTTCAAGTGGGGGGCTAGGGCATTGTAAGCTATATTATTATGTACGTTAAGCTATTTGTATGTCCTAGAAAAGACAAAAAGATAAACAAACAAAGAAGGTAAACAGTTCCATTATGAAATGCCAAAATTTAGAAAAAGAATCAGGTAGTGTTGGAGAAAACATAAAATAAACTCTTTAAACTTTACAACAACAATAACAATAACAATAACATAACCCATCTAGTCCCCAATCATTGGGGGTATGGGCGGGGGCCGGGGATGATTGGAGACAGACCTAACCTTTGGCAATATTTGCACAGAGTGACTGCTCTCAAAATACCACTGAAATAGTGGCCCCCCTAAACATCCAAGAACCGAGGAGCTACAAGAACGTTTTGTTGCAAAATCATGCCCCCAATCAAAGCCGAAAGGCATCAAGAAGGGCAGACCTAGAGACCCAAATCAATTTTTGCGCTCATTACCATGCTTTCTTCATTCATGTCTAGAGCATCTCACTAATGAGAAGAAAAGCCAATCAAAAACCATTAATAAAAGCTGTAATGCTTTCCTCAAACTCTTTAAAATTTGAAAGGAAAAAAAAAAACATTAATAATAGCTTATAAGTTGAAACCAATCAAAAACACCAAAAACGATTACAGAAAATTACAAAAGGCTAACTATCTATCAGTAGTGATAACTGAATCACAAAAGTCACGTCAAGTAATACAGAAAGGTTTAACTGAAGAATGCTATCCATTCTTATTGAAGTCTGATTTCCGGGAAAAAAAAAAAGGACAAAAATTTGATGAATTTGAAGCATTAAATTCTTAATGGCAGATGATTCCTATGCTAACATCCTAGAAGTTCCAATTTTAGCAAACTTAAGAACGACCAAATATGAAGGAAATGCAGGAACAAACTGAAATAGACACATGGCAATATCAGCAGCAACGGACATGAGACTCATGTTGGAAACTATATGTTATCCAATAATACATGCATACACGAAGAGAGTCCTGATCTCACCTGATGCAACTTGAACATTCTCATCAGCTGTAGGATCACTAGCACCTGCTCCCATATCGAACAGTTCAACCCTCTTATTGCCAAGACTACTCATATACCTGCAGAGCCAACAAATAATCAACTTGCTGATGGCGAAAACACAGAAGACAGAGATGACAATGACATATAATCCTAAACTTAGTAACAAAGATAACTTGATGCCAATTAGATTATTCAAGGAGCGACCACTATCTAAAAGGTATGACTTTGTGATCCATTGCTTTGTATCAGGTTTCCGCTTCTTAATGGATATTGTACCGGTGGTTTGCAAGCAAGGACAAATTTCATTCCACACAAGTTTAACTACCAATTTTGTCACCAGAAAATTTAGACCCCCCAATAAAAACCGTATCTAAATCACCAATTTTGGCAGGAAAAAAAGCAACCGTCTACTATACACCATATGTGTTAGCAGCAAATCAACGAGGTTAAACTATGCCAATACTATACTAACAAACAAAAGAAATTTGAGTTTTTATACGCTGTGTTTGGTTGAGAGTTTTGAGAAGAATATTTTGAGAAATATTTTTGAGATAGTGTTTGGATGAGTTTTTGGAAAAAATAATAATTAGAGAGAGGTGTAATAATTGGAGAGAGATAGAGAGAGAAATGAGAATAATGATTGGAGAGAGGGGGCATGAGTAGAGAGAAAAATGTGATTAATGATTGGAGAGATGAGAGATGGGGAGAGAATCTTTTTGGAAATTTTTTTGGAAATGTGAAGTGAACAAAGTGTATGTCTTTGTTCCCTTAGCTAATACCAGGGCTATGCAATAACTCCAACCAACAATAACTGCTAAACCTTCATAAATCAACCATGCAGCAATTCAAAAATCATCACTGAACTGCAGAAACTTATGATCTGTAATAGAAAATTACAAATCAAATGAACTTACGTTTTCCTCAGGGTGACATATGAATTCAACTCTTTGATCTGCAATATAGAAAAAGGAAGCCAGTCACATAACAGAACCTCAGTTCAATTTGAACCTAATAAAGCATATAGGTGGAAACATAGTGGTAGTGAGTGTGTGTGTATGTGTGTGAGAGAGAGAGAGAGTCCTCTTCGCTGATAAACCACGAGTCCTAGTGTTCTTGCTTATGCAGGCCATGGAGCAACTTTCTTGTTAATTTGGATTGTGATTGCTACTAAAGAATGTACCTTTGGAACGAGGAAGGGTTTTTACTAAATGTCTTAGGAACAAGAAAAAAAATTACCATCCAGTGTTATGATATAATCAGCTATAGATGACCCCAAAACAGATAACTGGAACTTTACAAGTGAAATTCTTTAAAGAGCTAGATTTAATGCTAATGATAGAAATGCCCAACACAACCAAATAGCCAACATAAATTAGCAATAAGTATCACCTGTCAAGATGCTTAAAGTTATGCAGCATATACATGCTTTACAAAGTTGAAGGGCTGATCTGGCGCAGCAGTAAAGCTGTCCCATTGTGGCCTGAAGGTCACGGGTTCAATACTCGGTAATAAACCTTTCTGCTTGCAGGGGTAAACCTGCGTACATTAACCCTTTCCCCAAACGCCGCATATGCGGGAGCTTTGTGCACTAGGTACCGAACGCCCCCTTTTTGCACATGTTTTGCAAAGTTAAAACGGAGTCTAAGATATTTTAAATTTTTAATGTTGCTAAAATAAATGTTAATGATCAAATAGTTGCATTTAATGCTCTTATATACGTGATTCGAGAACGAAAACATAACAGTACAGAATTGGTGCAAATCAGTGGCAATCCAAGAGAGTCTGAAAGAGAAAAAAACATCTAACAACATTGTCAATCACTGGCAGTTCAAAAAAAAAAAAACATTGTCAATCATTGGCAATCCAAGGGAGTTAGAATTCAACACGGATTTGAATGTTGGCATTTCCATCTACCTAATGCCATTTCCCTTCACCCCCAAGCCAATTCCCAAGCCCGGTGCTATTGTTAATGTTAATTCACCAAACTATTGTCGACGAAATTACAAGCAAAGCAAAGCCCAAAGAAAATAAAAATAACAATTGTACCACAATCAGCAAGCAGTAACGATAAGAAACTAAACATTTCTACAGAATCCCCATTTGACAAAACGAATTCCAGTAGAATTTTCCTGCAATTCACAGATATTTCAAAATCATTAACACCCAACACCAGTAACCGAGAATCTAAAACTGCAATGCCCAAACATGTCAGAAAAATGACAACCTCAGACTACTATTCGCTTGCAGTTCCAAAATTGTTTATTCTTTTCTTTGATTTCTCAGCTAACAGAACCCCCACTCATTGATACTGACCGAATAGTAGAATCCATCTCTCAGAGATTCTTTTCTCTGCTATGCTAAAATTTCGTAGAGATTTCAAAATTTAGTATATTTTATAGGGACAAATAAGCAGATAGGCCTAGACAGAACATTTAACAACATCGTCAAAAGGATTGACAGGCCTACGTTGGATTGGACGAAAGATTAGAGAAATAAAAACATAGAGGATGCAACCTGTAACAAATTAAGCTAGATCTTAATTTCCAACCCATCCTGATCGCAGCACCTTAAAATAAAATTGAAGTACTTAGGAAAAAAAATTGCTTCCCACAAACTTACCATGGATTGCTTCTCGTCATTGAGTTGCTTGTGAACCTCTGGAGGATTTCTTGGTTCCTCATCCTTTATTTCACGATCAAACTCTTTAAGTAATCTGAAAAAGCATATTGGAAATGTAAAATCGATCCATAAAATGTAACATAAAAGGAAATTTAAATAGCTGTCATCCAAGAGGTACTAATTTACAAAACAACAAACGTACAAATACCAACCTATTCCATATCAATATTAACTCCAAGATCATTCATGTTCACATTGGCCTAATTTCTAGAGGACTATTCTAAAACGTAGAGGCGTTAAAGTGCACCGATGAACAAGTAGTCCTTATTGGTATGATTCTGATTTTAAAAAGAGCCACTATTCCTACTAAGCTCAACTCATGATCCCGCAAGGGAGAGTTTGATGCATTAATTTCTCATTCCTGTCTTTACCTTCTCTTCTGACCAAACTTGAAGTTTCAGTCCGCAAGAAAACGAATAGAAGTCTATTATTGCACACTTGGTATTTCAGAGCCAGTTCATGAATACAACTACAAAACAGAGTAAAGAAAACAGAAGGTGACACAAATCAAACCTTTTACATTCCCTCATTTTCCCTGCAAGTTCCTCCAACTGTTTACTTTGTCTATTGGAGTCTTTGATCTTATCCAGCTTCTGAAAGCCATTTCTGTTATACATAGGAATGATCATCGTTACGGATTCAGTCTTTAAAGTTGTAATGCATTCGGTTATTATACAAGAGGCACGTTCAAATTAAATAGCCAAAAGAGAAAGAACAGCTGAATAGATATGGAAAGATAACCCAAAAGAAACTTGATCAAATCTGACATAGTATCCATAGAAGGATTGGTTAATGACTGCATTATTTCAAAATTCCTTACAACAATAACAGAACCCATCTAGTCCCCAATCATTGAGGGTATAGGCAGGGGATGATTGGAGACAAACCTAACCTTCGGCAATATGCACAAAGTGGCTGCTCTCAGAATACAACTGAAACAGTGCCCCCCTAAACCTCCAAGAACCGAGGAGCTACAGGGTCATTTTGCCGCAAAATCATGCCCCCAAATCAAAGACGAAAGGCATTAGGGAGAGCAGGCCTAGAGACCCAAATCAATTTTTGTGCTCATTACAATGCTTCCTTAGACCAACTAATCCAGAAGTCTAAATTAGTAAACCTCATCCAGTCAATTAACTTGCAACCACAACCTTTATACTCTACGAGAGCTATTAATGAAGAGATGAAGATGGAGACTAATCTACAGTTAGGTAGACAGAGTAGTTGTCTGTGATGTGATGGAGAGCCATAGATGGTGCATGCTAGGCATACTAGTGGTTGTGTGGGATGTGGCCATGGGCTCGTGTTCTAAGCTATTTTTTACATTCTCTAACTTATGAGATAAAATGTTGCTTATTTCGAAGAAAAAAAACGAACGAAACATGGTGGTCTATCCCCGTCAACTTAACCTTACCATCCTTGTTCGAGCCTTGTATTATCTTCATCGTTATGGTTGGGACATAAGGCTCGGTTTGGTTTGGTTTGGTTTGGTTATTACCACTTACATATTGTCATGGCCAAACACATCACCGAGTAAAAACTGCATCTCAAGATTCTCAGCAACGGAACCAAAGCTGAAGGATCATATAATGGATCATATAATATTGTTACACTGATAGACGAAGGCAGACATGGAAACCTGGAGATCCTGAAGGGTCAAGAAACCCCAGATTGGTAGAGATACAAACACGACACTAATTTGGGTTAACAATGTAAGATTGGAGTGCATCTGCCGATGGGATGAAGAAAAGCCCAATTCAATCCAAGATGACAAGCTCTATTGTGCAGGAACCTAAGTGTGTTTATGTAGATGGCATTTTGAGATGCTCATAAGAATGACAGCAAAAGCTAAAGAAGTTGAGGAGCTTAGTTTTGCTGTTGCTAGATTCAATAGAACCCGATTCAGATCAAGAAAGCAAAGTTCAGATCTTAAAAGTCAATGTGTACTAGACTGAAGGCACCTTGGAATAAAATGAAGGTTGAAAAAGAATCAACTGTTGCTGCAAGCCAGCCAATGGACTCCGTGCTGTTGGATATTGTGATGTTTTCTTTTGCTAAGTTAAGTCATTCATAGGTTCCAATACTTCCGCCCATTCGAAACAAACTTAAAAACTAATACAAAAGGCCGGAGTGGGGAAAAGCAACTAGAAATCAGATTATCAACAAGTAGTGAAGTGCTCGAGGAGGGAATTTTGGTAAATGCAACGATCCTAATCAAAGGGCAGCATGGGTCGTGCAAGGATTGGTCATTCAAGGGTCATCCATGGTAGTTAGTAGTTCAAGGGTCATCCATGGTAGTTGAAAGGTCAAGGGTCATCATGAATCTAGTACTTGCATAAATATTCATCTATATACATTAAACACACTATGTTATTTCATTGCATGTAGTCTTTGTTGGATTCTATGTATGCATTTATATCTAGGTCCATTCACATCCATTTAATTAGGTTCATTTCACTTAAACTTCTAGGAATTTGAAAGGCCATTGTTTAGCCTATAAAGATGGATGTAATCTATCATATTGGAAAAGAGTTGATTAATGAATTGAGTTTACAAGGCTGAGCCTATTGTGATTGGGGTTTGGTCTATAGTCTTTCTTTGCAGAAACCGCCTAACCCTTGCGAGCGTGAAACACCTCTATCTCTTTTTCCCTCTCTTCTTCTTCTCATTCTTTCTCTCTTCTTCTTTGTGCACTTTCTCTGAAGTTCTATTCTTATTTCCCACCAAAAACCACCACGATTCTTATTGTAGGCGGTAGTACTTGAGCGTCCTAAACCGTCCTACATCAGATGCCTCCTCCACGGAGCCTCTCCAAAGCACATCACTATGAATGTGTCCAAGCATCTCCTACATCTACACACTTAACTTAATTAGGCTCTCATGAGCCTGGCAACCCTACACAAGACCCTAGGTCGGGAGCAGGGCCTGGGTACCCGCTCGGGACCTAAGGAGGTATTGGCTTGGAGGCTAGAGCGAAAGGATTGTGAAGACTCATCTCCACGAGGTGAGCTCCATAACCGGCCATAGAGAGAGGGGGGCACGCCTACGTCACCGACACCTGACAGAAGATCTCTGCAACCTCCCGGCTAACACGCTGATGTAGGAGCTTGTATCATACCTACCATCTGACCATGATACAGGCATCCATATATCACCCAACTGTGCCTCTGAGAGTCCAATGGTAAGAACCACAGTTCTGATCATAACACAGTTAACACTCAAGGAGAAATTGTATTCCTATACGCATTAATGAGGAAGATACGCTTCCTTGCCCTCCAAGGCTTCAAGGCTCCTATATAAACAGGAGTTTGCAGAGCACTCAATACACAAACATTCAATACCTACCTACAACTCCTACTCTCTGGTTCATTGCTCCATACTGCCGCTCCTCTCTCTGTCTCTAAGACTGCCCTAAGCTCTCTCCTCCTCCTCCTCCTCCGACTGTCTCAAGGGTCATTATAGCACCTACCATATCTTCAAAGGGATACCTCAAGTACTCTTCCCATACCTTGCACCCACACTTGTCTGCTCAAATTCGCACTATTTTAATTATTAAAGTAACACTCCGACAACATGTTAGTGTAGTGTTTCCTAAACAGGAATTCAGATAGATTGGCTAAGAGACCACATTTAGGGCTTGTGTTATGACTATTTTTAGCTTTGTAAAAAGCAACACTTCTCAAAGTTAAGCAAACTGTTAGAAAACACTAAATCAGTTCTTTTAGAAGATGGCCCCATCTCAATGAACGTTATCATTTAAGAATTCTGAACTACATATCACAAGGACAAGCAAATGGAATCTTGGCTGCAATTCATCCATATGAGTAAATTGTTCAGAGAAAACTTGCCACATCAATGATAAACCTCCTCATCAATCTAGTTTCAAGAATTACTTTGGTTACAATAAGAACTTCCAAACCACTAATTGGCTGTCTCAACCATGGAACATACAACCTTAGTCACATAATCCTTCAAAATACCCCGCACACCCGCTCTCAATTCTCGCATTGCGCTCGCGCTATCAATCCTCGCTCTCATGGATTTAGGCTGGGATGTGTTTCGAACACACAAGAAAATTATGTGACTTGGCCTTCAACCAAGAAAGCCAAATAGGCATTAACTTGAGAAACTTGATTTGTTTTTTTGTTGCAACGTCAAAAATATTCAAAAATATTCTCCCTTGTTGCAAAGTACACAGAAACCAAAAGAGAGGAAATAATCGCTAAACTTGTAAAACCCGTATGCAATGATTTCTGATTGCAGAATTAAAATAGCAAAAATCAACCATCACCTCCTTGTGATTATCCAAAAATGTGGGTGTGTGTTGTGTAAACAATTGTATTGGAGAGACGTATGACTGTTTTTGGGGGGGGGGGGGGGGGGGCGGTGAACATACGCTAGAGCTCGAAAGTTGTCGCGAATTTCGCCGTGGATCTGTTCCAACTGGGGGCTCATTTGCAACTCCGTCTTCGCCATTATCTCTCTCTCTCTTTCTCTCTCTGGATGATGTATATATCTGTTTCGGTGTCTTGCCGGTCAGAAACCCACAATGAAATTCCCACCGGCAAATTAAAGTCACCAAATTTTAACTTCACCACATTGTTCCAATGTAAACTATATAATAAACAAACTCGAATAATACGTCCAACTGCCAATAATTGATAGGACCGAAAGATGGAAAATGGAGAACAATATCGGAAAGAGAGAGAGAGAGTTTTAGGGTTCTCGACGAGGAAGGAAAAAGGAGAGAGAGAGACAGACAGAGAGAGAATTGTGGGAGGTATCGCTGTTAGTTAAGTAAAATAAGGATGATTACTCATTACAGGGTAAATTGCACTGACCTCCCCTGAAGGTTTTGACAATATCAGAAACTTCTCTCCAAGTTTCTGAAATAACACTGACGTACTTTGTCAGTGATCGTCTGCTAACTTCCGTTAAGGAGAGTGTTGCTTTTACTTTTCTACCAAACGACTGAAAATCTAAATTCTGAAACTAAACACCAATTTCCACCCCATTGGACCAAAAAAAATAAAAAATTAACATTCGTGACCACCACCAGAGGCGGCTCCAAGTAGTGGGTAGGGTGGTCACCCGAACATCCTGGAAAAAAAAATTTAGAAACACATGTAAATTTTTTTATTTTTTTTAATTTTTAGCATTTTGAACACCCTGACCTAAAAAATTTGAACACCCTGACCTAAAAAATTTGAACACCCTGCCTAAAAAACTTGAACACCCTACCCAAAATGTGTGGACCGAAAAGAAAAAACAATGTTCATCTCTTAATCTATGAACTACGGGGACTGGTGCTTAGTATAATTTTTTGAATCAACACTAGACTTTGCTAACTTTGATTCTTTTTTTAATTTTTGTTCAATTGTTTGCTTAGTTGAAATTATGGACAAATTTGTGATAAGAAAATCAAGAACATAAAGAGCAATTTGCGCAATCGAATGGGAGATCAGTGGATGAACGATTGTTTGGTTACTTATATTAAGCGTGATGTATTTGATGCCGTTGATAATGATGCTATTATGCAACGTTTCAAAATATGAAAAGTCGTCGAGGGCAATTGTAATATGCTAAATACTTTGTTGTTTTTTGGTGGCATTGTAGGTATTTGTAGTTCTTTTGGGGGGGTTTATGTACAGTTATGATTTCTAGAGGGCCATAGTAGAATTTTTGAACACCCTCACGAGAATTCCTGGAGCCGCCACTGACCACCACTACTCCAATCACCCCCACTGATCACCCCATCACCACCTACGATACAATTGCACAACTGTACACCAGCCCTCCCCTTTCCACCAATCCAATGCAGCTAACCTCAAAACCCAGCGACCACGACAACCCCTCGCAATCTTAATCACTCGTCGTCACTGTCGGCACACTACCACAACGAAAAAACTTTCCACCCAACCACGCTAAAAAAGTTGGGAGTTTCAAAGACGAAAAATAGAACAAAAAAACAAAGTAATAGGCTCAATAACATAATGTCAATCCAAAAAAAAAAATTAAAAATAAAAAGGATCAGCATTATTTAAATCAACTCTAGGAAATTCATAATCCTCTTCTACAACTACAGGGATATACTTTCTAATGGAACTATATTAAAACACTACAATGACATTAGCCTAGATCCTAAACGCCTGAAGAGTTATTCTTAAGATCAGTAGATCTGTAGATGAGACTATGGCTTAAGCGCTTTATTTTCTTCTTTAATTTCTTCATAAGACCATGTAAACGTATCATTGAAACAAATCCAAACAATTGTGCATAAGGATGCTTTACAAAAAATATCACCCTCCTTTTCATAAGTCATGGAATCACCAACCGCGCATCTCGACTTATTTTTGAAACATCAATCTCAATGATTACTTGTGGATCAGAAAAATCTCAATATTTACTAACAAGAAGCCCAATTAAAATGGGACAAAGAAAAAATCCCCCGTACATCTGACAATAGAATGTGATCTGTCAGAAATCTGAGTAGTAATGTGGCAAAATCGAAGTACATAACTTTTTATAAGTTTTTCTATACTAGAAAACACCATTCTCGTTCTCATGCATAGAAAATTAGAAGACATCTCAAGCAAAGCAAGGGGAAGTAAGCAGGATGAGACGACTGGTAAATGTAATCCCCAGTGGCTGTCAATACAAGGATCCTTTTGGAACAAGCTCTTAGTCGTGGATTATGTATCTTGGTAGAAATAGGTGTCAGCAGTAATAATTTTTATTGGGTTCTTCTATTGACTGCTCATGGGGCTGACAAATAGACAAGAAGAAGACAAAAAAGCACATACATTCCGGTGTTCTTTTTTCCCTTTTCTACACACTTTTACACATTCATATATACTTTCACATGGTTTAATACTATTTTTAAACCTTAATGACAACCTTTTAGACTAATTTAAATTTTTTCTTTCATTAAGTTGTATCTCTCTCTTCTCTCTTAGTCTCAATATGACATGTTAGGAATAGATACAAATTATTATAAAAACGAGATTATCTTTTCCATTTTATACGGGCTTAAAATCACAAATGGAGCACTAAAAATGAAGGCCGTACAAACAAATGTCTTGAATGTTGATTGCCATGCTTAACAAATACTAGTACCAAAGAAAAAGTCGCAAGAGAGAGGGTTTCAATTCCTTAATTTATATCAGAATGATTTTTTTATTGTGAAGATAAATCTAGATCTATTTGAGTCATGATTACTTACGATTTCGTTAAAAAATTTAGCATTGACACGTGTTGTGCAAGTCTTACATGAAGATCATCCCATAATATTTACAAACAAATGTTAACAAATTATCAAAACAACTGTACATTTAATTGTGCTAAGATAAGAACATGTAATCATTATTTCAACATTCATCAACCTTTTTTCGTTGGTTGTCTTTATTGACATCCAAACTAAAAAGATGAAGGCTAGATATCGTTCCCACATCACCTACAATCATCACCAACATTGTGGCTCTATTCGTGGTATATCATATTTCTTCTCCTTTGCCTTCTACTCTCACACATCATGTTTCTTATATTTCATTAGATGTTAATCTCAATTAAATACTACTCCTTTTTTCAAATTTACTTTCCCTCTTCTGCATTATTGTAAATTTGCAAGCAAATGTGAAGAAGATCGGCCCAAATAATGGTTTTGGGCCACAAGAGTAGTGTCCCTCCCCGATCCCGAAGCTGGCGGCCCACTTAGGAAGATGCTACTTGCGCGCGAACTCATTCCAACCCAACCCCCGTTTTCTTTCGGATAAGGCCACGTGCCAGAAGAACCCCGGACCACAATCCAACCCTAAACCACTCACCAAAGCAGCAGCACCAAAACCACAGTTGCATCTCTTTTGTGCAACTACTCTACCGATTTTAGAGCTCTGTAATTGGCCTCGGCTAATTAGTTGCATGATTTTTAACTGTGCTGTAGAACTGACTAAAGGTGTGACAGAAACTTGATTTGTATCGATTAGTCTCTCTATATGAAAGTTTTGTCGAAAGTGAAACTACCGTGGCAACTGAACTGACAAAAAAGAGTATGCGGGTACTCTCACAACTCAACGGAGTTTGAATTAGCCATTACGTTGGATGTTCTCCTCCAGTTCATTCAGTTTTGTTGTTTTGGTCTTTCCTATTTGTACTTTGTCATTTTCGGTTGTATTTGTTTGTTACTCAGTAGCGTTTAATTAATGAATTTTATATCTCTTTTTAAAAATTAAAAAAAAGAATCATCAGAAAAAAAATAAATATAAAATGCAAACAAAAACTGTGGGCGAGCGTGTGGGCTGGGGGATCTTTTCATTTCACATTTCCGCCACCTTTGGCTTGGTTAATCCCAACCCTAGTCTAGTTCCGCCCCTGCCCTCAATCCACTTGTCCCCCATCCCTTTCTCCCTCTGTTTTTCTCTCTCTAAAAATTACAGTACTCCGTAAAGAAAAAACTTCTTTCTATATGTCAGTTTGGCTTTGTGCGTTCCGTTTGCAATTGCTCGGTCATCCAAATTGCATGTTGTTGAGGTGTTTGGTGGTGGTGGGTGGAGGGGAATGGCGGCGAAGATTTACGAGTCGTTTCCGAAGAGGCTGATGGAAGAGGTGCACAGATGGGGTGCTATGAAGCAAACAGGGGTAAGCCTCAGGTACATGATGGAGTTTGGGTCCAGACCCACTCTCCGTAATTTGCTTATTTCTGCTCAATTCCTTCATAGAGAACTCCCAATCAGAATCGCTAGGCGTGCCATTGAACTCGAGTCTCTTCCCTATGGCTTATCTCAAAAGCCCGCTGTTCTCAAGGTACCTTCTTCTTTTCTTTTTCTTTTTACTCTGATTGATTTCACTGGTCTAGGCTTGGGTCTCTTGAGTTAATTTTTTGGTTGATTTTTGAAATGGGATACTCCGTGTTTTTGTTGTTGCTGCGCGTAGGATAACGGATGTGGTGACTCGTTTTGTGAAGTTAATACCTTTGTGAATTACTCCATTTCTGAACATGCAAATTGAGATGTTAGATTCTATAATTTGAGGAGTGTATAATATTTTTTATCGTGAGATTAGGCTTTGGCTTTTTACTGTACTCGCTCGAAATCGATGTTCTTTTTCTTTTCCACGCGGTTGAGCTTTGCTTTAGGTTTTCATGTGTCATTATGCCAATTTCTTTTTGAGGATCCAGATAATGAATTGTTAGGGCTTAGCTGTGGCTTACTTAGTTTTAGTTATATGTTTGCATTGGCCTTTTGGATTCATGGTTCAATTTCAATGTTTGAGCCAAGTAGACATCACGTATATTTCTTGTTGATAGGTGCGAGATTGGTATTTTGATTCTTTCCGCGACCTTAGATCCTTTTCTGAGATCAAGGACACTAGTGATGAGTTAGAATTCACACAAATGATTAAGATGATTAAGGTGAGACACAACAATGTTGTTCCCACAATGGCTTTGGGGGTTCAACAATTGAAGAAAAGCTTGGACCCGAAGATTGACTACGAGGATTTGGACGAGATTCATCAGTTCCTTGATCGCTTCTACATGTCAAGAATTGGGATTCGCATGCTTATTGGTTAGTCTCATCTTGCTTACTTCCACTTGATTTGCTTGAGATGTCTTCTAATTGAACTCTTACTTTCTATGTATGAGAATGGTGTTTATTAGCAATAACAGATTTCTAGTATGGAAAAGTTGCTAAAATGTTTTTGTACTTCAATTTTGCTGCAACTCAGGGCAGCATGTGGCATTGCATGATCCCAACCCTCCTCCTGATTGTGTGGGTTATATACATACAAAAATGTCTCCTGTAGAGGTAGCAAGAATTGCCAGTGAAGATGCCCGTTCAATTTGTTTGCGGGAGTATGGCAGTGTACCTGATGTAAATATCTATGGGGATCCCAATTTTACATTCCCGTAAGCTCTTTCCCTTCTGATTTATCGATTAGTGTAGGAGTCCTTTACTTGGTACATGGTAGGCACTAAGGAAATTATTCTCGTTCTTCACCTTCTTTAAACCAAAGTTCTTTTTGTTAGCTCATGTTTCCACAAACTAGGAAAATGTTTTTCTGAGCTTTTTGTCTTCTATATGATTATTTTCAATATGCAAGTGGTTATGTTGGCTCTTGGTCGACATTGCGGTTTGTCCACACAATTGATTATAACAAGACTTCATTGTTGTTTGTATCGTTTTGTGTTCTATTTTAATTTGGCATGCTTTCATAACAGGTATGTTCCGCCTCATTTACATCTGATGGTTTTTGAGTTGGTTAAGAACTCCTTACGTGCCGTCCAAGAGCGGTTTATGGACTCGGACAAAGTTGCACCTCCCATTCGGATAATAGTAGCTGATGGTATAGAGGATGTTACAATTAAGGCACGTATTGTATTGTATCGTATCCATTATGTTTTTAGAAACTCTGAACATGCTGTTGGTTGTTTCCCTATCAAGTATTTTAGGTGCATTTGTTATAATATCTAATGTGAGTTAATTCAACAACTGTAATCTGTTCGGATCGTAGGTCTCAGATGAAGGAGGTGGAATACCAAGAAGTGGTCTTCCTAGGATTTTTACTTATCTGTACAGTACTGCAAAAAATCCCCTAGACGAGCATTCAGATCTTGGAACAGCTAATGTGGCAACAATGGCTGGTTATGGATATGGGCTTCCCATAAGTCGCTTATATGCACGATATTTTGGAGGGGATATGCAAATCATCTCTATGGAAGGATATGGTAAGTTGATTATTGCCCGATGTTGCTCTGTAAAGAAAGGAGTGAAAATAGATTTTTCATATTTGGACATCCAAAGCTGTAAGTTTTAGAGCGGTTAGTAGTCATATGATATTCTAATAGGCTGATAGACTCATTGGGTCAAATCAAGTCTCAAATATTTGTGCCTTGTCCTCATTGCTTGCGGAAAGATGGTTTGAAAATTGAAATGAAAGATATACTGGAATCTAGATAGTTGATAGTAGTCAGGGTTCAAATGGTTGTCGTAGTCAAATCTTTCTTAGTATTGGCACAACAATGTTGGGAATCTTGGCTAGAATTATATGTAAATCTCAATGTATTGAAAGGGTATTGGTAATGGGAGGTGTTTATGTATGCATTATTAGCCTTTTTATTCTCTTATTTAAAAGAAATTTTTATCATATTTCAATGCCACTGTTGTGATTTTCCATTTCTATGTTTTTGTAATTATTAGGTGGTCGATCTATTCTTTACTATTTTGATTCCTCCACCACATTTTGCTGACACATTTATGTGTGCTTTGTCTTTTGCAGGGACAGATGCATATCTTCATTTATCTCGCTTGGGAGATTCACAAGAACCCCTGCCCTGAACGAAAGTTGTGGAGACAAACTAAAACTCGAATTGAGTATCACAATCAACTTGTGTAAATAGCTAGAACAAGGAGGGGAATTTTAGTTGGATGTTCAGAAAACAATTGTCAATTCTTATTTGTCCATTAATATGTCCGGTTTCCTCATCACTTCTTGTGTTACACTTTTCTATTAGTGCAACAATCAGTCAAATGCTGATGGGCACTTGAGCAACAGAAAAGCAGCTAATTTTTTAGAAGAATGCTTGATGTGCCGAAATTTCTCCGATCTGATACTCAATTCTCTCTTTAGAAGAAGGGCAAGGAAACCTAACTGGGCTTTAACGTCTCTTTTTGGTTTCAGTTCATTCGCTTTATTATCAGCCGCGTTAGATGCATGAACACAGGAGCCAAGACAAACTGCAATCAAGAAGCATCCAACACTGGGGAATAGAATCTCAGATTTATTGATTTTGTCGTCCAAGAAGTAGTTCAATGTCGTGCCTGTTACAATTAGGACAAGAATACATTTAAACTAGTAATAATTAATACCCACACAATTCATTCACAAAATTAGTCGTAGGAAGAAATGAAGGTTGTAGGTCATTCATGTAAAGAAGACAATGCCTATACCAACCGTTATGCTTGAAGTGATCACCTCAGTCACTGATATATCCCTACAAAGGCTCATGCATATTGACTGGCCAGGTTTCCAAGGCTAAGGACCAATCCACCAGGCACCAGCCATTGCAAACAGAACAGAGGGCCAATTGTCCTGCGTCAAACGTCCTTAACAACTCAAAACCTTCAACATGGCAACTGAACGGGATCAATTAATACAAATATGTATATTTAAGTCTGATATTAATACAAATATCAACATCGATAACTAACAGCTTACTCCAAGGCACATAACATCATCTCAATGTTTGAAAGCCAACTTAAGAAACGGTGGCAATAAATCTGAACAAAAGACATCTGATGTCCCGATCGCAAGGTGAGATTCTTGATTCCATGAGTACCCTCAGAACACCTTGATTCTTGAAGGTGTTCTCATTGTCAACAAGCACTTAGGATCAAAAATCCTATTCTTGCAACTGCTACAGAACCACCTTTTAGCGCTTCTGACAAGGTAGACTCTAGACCTCATGGTGCACCGAGACAAAGTTGCTGAGCTATATAAAAGCACAGAAACATTCATGGTTCCAACCTCAAAATTAATGAAATCATAACGACACATGCTTCCCTGCTTCAACCATGGAATTCTTTGTATAGTCCGACATCATAGTTAACTAATTACTATTCCATTTTCGTTGTAAACAGTGAGGGCACTCTCTATCTTCCAATTACAATCTTGGTGACCTCAGTGGCTCGGTCTACTAAAGAGCTACTGAAACACTTGGTCTTCTAAAACACGAACTTACAGTAATTCGCTTACCTTGTTATCGCTGCCCGGTAACTGTAGTAGCAACTGAGAGAGAATCCCATTATCCCCACTTCCATAAGAAAAAGCAGAGCATTTTGGCTTGCGTATCCTAATAGAGTATTTTCGCTAAGTAAGACCTGGAGGTCTCTGAGAAATCCACTTTCTCAATCGTACATTGAATCCACTTGCTGTGGTCTGGTACATCAGTAACTTGACATTGATTGATCTTATACCTTGCACATGCAAAAAGTTTTCCCCACAAGGCTGTACAAACTACGTACAAATGGCGAGGGAAATTCAAGGATAGGCACTCATCTTCAGAAAAGGTTTGGAATCCTTTAAGTATCTGTCTTTGGTTGTGAATCTACTGAGCAAAAATGACAACAGGATTCTGTTCAAAAAGGTGTACCCGCGTAGGTTAGAGTTAACAGAATGTGGGAACAGATAAGCGTGAGGATGAGGATATACAAATTATAAAATGGCTTTCATCAAACGCAAGGAAAGTGGCATTTATTAGAAAAAAAACTGGCATGACAAAAGCTATATCTACAATACAAGAGAGCGAAGTTTCAAAAACGTTAGGCAAAGTCCTAATTCTACTATGTGCTACAAATAGGATTTGAAGTCTGCTGTAAAGGAGGGATATTGAACTACGGTAAACGTTGGCGTTTTACTACTTGAGCTTTACTTACTACTGGAGCTTTACTGGGTGGGTGTTGCTAAGAATGTAGGTTCATGACATTCCTAGGCTTCTCTTTTCTTGTTGAGCACTGTTGGATGCCCTTGATAAGAATAACAAGCTGAGAGTTCCACATGTATTAGAGTTTTGTCTTTGTCATTTCTAAAAAAGTCCTGGCTAAGGTGGAAGGTGCTCTTAGAGTTTCAGAATTGAAAACCACGGGGGTAAAGTCAGTTGGGAGTCTATATGCAAACCTGAGGAGGGAGGGGGCCTTGGATTTTGACTGGTCAAATGGAATCATGCAGCCATGGTTGAACATCTTTGGGCAGTCTGTCAAAAGTCTGATACCCTTTGGTCCACCGATTATTTACTACTCCTAGTATTTTGATTCATCCACCACATTTGCTGACACATGTATGTGTGCCTTGTCATTTGCAGGAACAGATGCATGTCTTCATTTATCTCGCTTGGGAGATTCACAAGAACCCCTGCCGGCCTGTACGAAGTTTGTGGAGACAAACTAAAACTCGAATTGAGTATCACAGTCAACTTGTTTAAATAGCTAGAACAAGGGAAGGGAATTTTCGTTTGTAGTTCAGAAATCGATTGTCAATTCTTATTTGTCCATTAATATGTCCGGTTTCCTCGTCATCTTCTTGTGTTCCACT
Source organism: Vaccinium vitis-idaea (assembly GCA_963854785.1). NCBI lineage: Eukaryota > Viridiplantae > Streptophyta > Magnoliopsida > Ericales > Ericaceae > Vaccinium > Vaccinium vitis-idaea. The sequence goes on along the minus strand of OY978218.1, from coordinate 233,363 downwards.
TTTCTTTTGGTGCAGCAATCAGTCAAATGCTGACTGGCAATTGAGCAACAGGAAAACAGCTGGAGTAATTTTTCAGAAGAATGCTTCATGTGCTGAAATTTCTACCATCTGTTACTCATTCATCTATCTTTAGAAGAGGGCAAGGAAACACCTAGAACTGGGCTTTAACATCTCTTTTCAGCTACAGTTATCTTGTTGTTTTGCCACAAGAGTGGCCCTCTTCGTCCTACTTCCAGGACCCCATCGTATTCTTTGTGGGCCAATTTGTTTTCCCCATATTTGGAGATCACAGTAGAAATCCGGGTTGCACTCATCAGAGGTTCATTTGTACAGCCTTAGCATAGAAGAAGGATATTCATTTGGTTCACAGACTGAATGGACAGCCATGCGCAGTACACTCACTGGTAACCTCCTTGCCTTGTAACTGCAAACACATGCAGCTAGTTCGATAAGAAAGGCATTCATCTGATAACATGAATCATGATGAGGGATTTCAGACATTGAATACGTGAAGTCCAACGGTTCATCATCTTTTGCCAGCCGCCATTTGCTCTTGCTCAAATCTCGCCAACCTGTGTCACGAGTTTCCTCAGGTTCCACGCTGAAATCTATAACCCATGGCATCACTGTATGGAATGTGTGGTCCCCCCACCTTCTCCCAGCTAATTTGTTTAAGTCGAGCAGATACTCAAAGTAAACTCTCCCTTCCACCAACGGTTAAAGACAGAATGCCGATCTGTAGATCGGCAAAGCTTAAAATTGGCATAAAGTCCTCCTAAAGGACAGCCCTCAACGCAGCAGCCTACCCTCGAAGTTGGACTAAGGGAGGACTCCTTACTTCTTTTACTCAACATAGATTTATTCATGAATTAAAAGAGCTCATTATTATCTAATAAATTGCTAAAAAAAACATTTGAACTTTTCGTTAAAAAATTCATTATCGTTTTACGAACCGGACTATCATTTTGGGACGGAGGGAGTATATGTTCAGGGTAAGTTAGTAAAACTAATAGTATTTTCTTACAAGAATCTTGCAAAACTTTTCTTTTAATCAAACACATAGAAGAAGATATATTTTATTTTCACTTTGTTTTTTTTTTCTTTTCACTTCACTTTTATTGATCTTGGCTTCAATATATCTCAATAGTCTGTATGGAAATATTTCCGACAAAAGATGTATTGCAGTTATGGCCAAATTTTCGTAGTATCAGGGATAAAAGCTCCTACATTCGTGGCCTTCCCATTATTTGTTAGTTGCATGAAATTTTCATCCTCGCCTTCGTAGATTATGCTATCGTTATAGCCGTCTTACTAGTTGTCAGTTGATGGTTATGCACAGAACAATGCAGTGAGTGTCACTGACATACTTGAAGGAGGTTCTGATAATGCAGGATCTGGCATTGCCCGTCGAATAGGCAAACATTGGGTTAACATTTAACCATTTTTAAAAATGTCAATGGTACTTGGATCCGTGCACTAACTTGTGATCTTTCTTGCAGTTTTGAAGACCGGTCTAAATGTAATCCTTGCTTGTAATATTCCAAAGAACAGTCCCATGCTTGAGGTTTTAATCTCTCTCTCGCCCTCTCTTGATTAGCGTGCAATGTCTGTTCGTAGAATGGACTTGTATGCGATGTTCTACTTCATCAGTAGTGTTGTTTTATTTCTCAATGCTTCACTAGGGCTATTTGAATGGAGTTGTGGCCCCTTCAATCTGGATCATATGTATGTATGTATATGAGAATTTTTTTTGGACTAAAGCATCTGAAATTTGAAAGGTCAAGAACCCCTAGTCAAAGTTCTTCGGCTAGTAGATGGGGATGAAAAGCCTACAATGGGTTTCATATATGAAGCTATGGATCGAGCCAAACTAGCAATTGAAAAAGATTGTCGATATTACAAGAAGTATGGGAAGATCATCGACAAAAGGTGGGAAATTCAGTTACCTCACAACTTGCATGGGGCAATGAATCATTTTCCAACCACGCGGATGTAATGGAGGGTGTTAAGAAAGTGATACAACGGTTGGAGCCTAACATTGATAGACAAACAAGAGCCATTAATCAAGTAAGTCAATATATTTAATACAAACAAAGTAACAGTAGTATAAAAAAATCACATGAAATCCTTACAGTGTAAGTTTTGCAGATTTTATAGTTCCGAGATAAAAAGATTCTTTGGATCCGTGATTGCTCAACGAGCGGTGCATCATACAAATCCTAGTAATTTTACAAATCACGACATCTATTCATTTTCTAAAACGTACTTTTTATAGTTAGTTAAATGTTCATTGGGTTTTCTATTTACTGTAGCTGAATGGTGGATCATTATGGTTCAAAAATTGCAGCAATTAAAGTGCTCATTCAAACCACATCAACCTTAATAGTGAGTGTAACTGGAGTACGTTTAGTCTCATACATACTAAGACAAGGAATCAACTCAAATACTTGAAATTGACCAAACTTGTCTATGTCTACTACAACATTAGGCTAAAAATTGGACATGCCACAAAGGAGAAACCAAAGGGAGATAGAGAATCAGTTTACAAGAGAGGGAAGCCCCAATATTAGATGGACAACACAATACTGAATGGTTGAGCGATTCTGATGAGGAGGTTGCAAGTCAAGCCAATAACAATCAGAATTCTAGTTCTCCAGCAGATTCTGGTGGTGGTAATGACGCTCTGAGTCCACCTAGCAACAATCATATTGATATTGACTCACCTCCCGATAGAGGTGCACTAATGCTAGAAGATACGATCTCTAGATCTCGATAGCATAGTTCACCTTATCAAGGGGAAGTAGGGATTAATTCTTTTCGTGATGATGAAGAGGTGGAGGACGACATAACTTTAGCACAAGCTGCGCAACTCAAAAGACGCCCACGTCGATCACCTCAGTCTAGTGAGAACTACGATGATCATCCTGTCATTCACCAGTTAGGAGAGCTTGGGGTTGGAGGACAAGGATGGAACACTCAACCTTACCCACCCTATCCCATGTACCCTCAAGTTTCTCGTAGCCATCAACCTTCATACTACCTCCACCAGTCTACTACAATTCACCTCACGTCGTTTGTCCTCCTACTGTGCAATATGATTACAGACGTTACGGTACATTTGGGTCCGTCATTCCTTATGGTTATGTTCAACGTCCTAAAACTTCAAGCGGCGGTGGTAATAGCATGGATACTTAGAATTGGGAGCTCCAACTATTGCCACATTGGACAACCACGTCAACAAGCCGATGATGATGATGATGGTGATGGTGATGGTGATGTCATTGGGAAACACCATGATCCTCCACGCCATTCTTTTTTGGCATGACTTGTTATTAGAATATAGAAATAAAATGGATGGTTGCGTGGTGGTAATGTAATATTATTGACATGACAATAAGTATGTGCTTGCGCCCTTGGATTGTATTTCCAATATTATTTCCCAAGCGTAGGGTTTAGGCCGGCGATAGCATCAAAACCGGTAAGACCGGGTCGAATCCACAGGGACCGAACGCACCCGGCGTGAGAGTTGTCTTGCAAGTATAGGTTTTCGGCCTTGAAGTGGCAAACTTAGTTTGTGCTTTGATTGGTGGAATTCTCTTAACTTCGAGAATGACTTGGAAAGACTGAATTAAAACAAGGCTAAGTCTAGAAGGTCATAACCACCATAACTTAGGCTAATTCGTTCCTCTCTTGATGAGATTAGGATTCTTGTAACCATTTGGCAAACATCTAGGTTGACATCGCTCCAAGCATCGCACATGAAAAGGAGAATCAACCCTTAACTACGAGAGATCAATAAGATTAACAAACCTAGACTTTGGTACATAAAATCGATCCTAACTCTTTGAACTAGAAATGATGTTCGATAAAGTTTTGGGTTCTTGAGCCAATTAGACAACCTTTTAGATTGACATCGGCCAAAGCGTCACCCGTACCTAGGTGAATTAACCCTTGACCACGAGAGATCAATGAGATTAACAAACCCAAATTTTGATACATAAAGATGAACCCGTGACTTTATTAAACAAGAAGTGTTTGCAATTTGGCGAGAAGAACGAATTAAACCTAAGTCATGGAGTGCTAATCACCCCATGACCGAGCCTATTTAGACTACTCAAACATAGGAATGAAAGACATAACTTGAAACATAAAAGAAATGAAGAACATGATTTTACGGAAATAAACTTGATATAAATGAAGATCTAATGATTACAAGAACTATTAAAGCACGAGAAATTAAACGAAACACGAAACTTACGTGAGTTTTCTAGAGGGAGAGAGCTTCAAAATCCTCTCCCATGGAGGAGAGAGGTGAGAGCCAAAAACCAGCTAAAGAAGTAAAATAGAATGTGTGAGAGAAGGAGAGAGGAGAGAACCCCATATAGTCTTCCACTTCTCTCTCTAACAAATATCCATAAAGCACACACATAAACACAAAGTTTCCATTAATAGAAAGTACAAAAAGTGCTTGAAAAATGCTCCACGGATTGATGTGGAATTGTGGATCGATCCAGGATGCTCTGGTGGACTTTTGGACTTGAGTGGATCGCTACGCGCATATCAAACATTTAAGGCTCGAAATCGCGCGTTGCTTGCGACCTTGGATTGTATTGCAAAAGTTACTTCCCCAAGCGTAGGGCTAGGTCGGCAGTAACAAAATAACCGGTAAGACCGGGTCGATTCCACAGAGACCGAATGCGCTGAGCGTGATGGTTGATTCGCGAATGTTGGTTTTAGCCTTAAAGCGGCAAACTTGGCTTTTGGAGTTTGTTTGGTGGAATTCTCTCAACTTCGAGAACGACTCAGAATTTAAAATCAACTAATTAAACTAAGGCAAAGTCTAGGGGTATTTAACGACCATGACTCGGGTTAATCCATCCCCTCTTGATAACCGGCTCGGGGCATCGTTAAATGCCCCCGAATGGAAGATTTAGAGTTTAAAACCTTTACTAGAAAAATGTGTTTTCCAAAGATTAGGGGTTTTCGGGACATTTTGCAAACGAATGAGTTGACATCGCCCAAAGCATCACACGTGCCAAGTAGTCAAGCTCTTGGCTACATGTGATCAAAGGGATTAACAAACTCACACTTTGGTACCTAAAAATGAAACCCCAAATTTCTGGTAAACAAGCAATGTATGCCAAAGAAACGAGATGGATGGATTAGACCCCGAGTCATGGAGTGTTAATCACTCCATGACTAAGCCTATTTAACTACTCACTCATTACACTAGTAAATAACCCTAAAAATTGGAAGAAAACGAAAAACATGATTAATAAACTTGAAAATTGATTTTTAATGAAGATCTTAAGTGTACCTACAACATTAATGCTTGAGAAATTAACAAACAACACTTAGAAACAAGGGTTTTCAAAGGAATAAGCTAGAAAATCACGAAACTAAAAACTTGACGAAAATGAAAATAAACTAGATATATAGAATGATCTCAACAAGAGTAGCAACATTAATACACGACAAATTAACGGGAACTTAGTACTTACTTGAGTATTCTAGAGAGAGAAAGCTTCAAAACCCTCTCCCATGGAGGAGAGAGGGGAGAGCAAAATGATTATCTAGGAAAATAAAAGAGGAAGAAGTGGGGAGAGAGAGGGAGAGGGAAATATATACAAAAACCTTCCCTCTCTCTCAAAATATCCTAATAATGCTTTTAGTAGAAACTTTCCATTTATGGAAAGTCCAAAAAAATGCAAAAAAAAATCGCCATGACCAAAGTGGATCGATCCACATTGAGAGTGGATCGATCCAAAAGTGTCTGTTGAGCTTCTAGGATGAAGTGGATCGATCCAGATTGGTCTGTCCAGACAAATTTTTGACCCGACTTCGCGGGCACGCCCCGGCTTCGTCCGAACTCGAAATGAGACGATTCTTGAACCGTTGAAAAGCTCTATGAGTCTACTTTCCAACCCAATTGACCTCATATTCATAGCCTTTGTATCTTGAAAGTAATGAGCCTTTTTCTATCAGTTGGTCAGATTTTCTCGAGGCTCTTAACTCCAAATTTCTTGTTCTTTTGTTTCGGGCCTTCCTTGAACCTTCCAAAGCTTCTTGAATCAACTTCTAAGCTTCGGCGATTGTCCTCCACGGCATTGCGGGACCTTGGGTACTTCCGGATACAACCGGAGATTATTTGGAGCTTTGGACACACATTTTAGCTCCGATTTTCTAAAACTCTTCAAAAACACAACTCGCACAAAATCAATCGTTTAAAGGCACAAAATGCACGTGTGTGTGATTACAACGAGCAAGATAAGCCCGGATATATACAACATTTGGGGCTTATCACGCGTGTGTGAGCAAAATGAGCTAAATAAGCCCCAGATATCTACAATATTGGGGACTTATCAATATGGTATGGACGTATGGTAGTACTTCTATCATTGTAGTATGCATCATGTATGTGTAGTTGCGTACTAGGATACTATTATTATGGAATTTGCATCAAAACTACTTCTCAAAGTCAAATATTGGTTACAAATCTCTAAAAACGTTCAATTCTGTCATACATAAGGTTAGAACATATGTATCAATGGTTTGTTTAGCATTTGCTAGTACTTTGAAAAAATTCACAGGTGCGGTTTTTGATTCCTGTTACAAATTTACCGATACGCCTGATATCCGTTACACTCTACCGCGACCGCGATTTAAAACCACGGTAAAAATGCATTTAATCTCTAGTGTGCTACCTAAAAAATGTTTGCTAAAATGTACACCTAAGCACATGTGGGGCCCTATTTTATGTGCTAAGACTCAGTTAGCTAGCTAGCTAGTTAAGGAAGAATGCACTTTAATGAGCTACCTATATATGTTCATTATCGTTTAGTCTCTCATCTCTCTCTCTCCCCCCTTAAAGTCTTTCTCTCTCCCTCTCTCCTCTTTCTTTCTCCTTAAGTCTCTCTCTCTCTCCCCTCTTAAGTCTTTCCCCAAATTTAGGTAGTGACTTGGAGCACTTTTAGGGAGTGAAGAGTGCCACCTAAGATTTTAGGGAGTCAATTTTTGTGCACTAGAAAGCATTTTTTGAGTTTTTCTTAGTTAGCTAGATAGAGCACTTTAGAGTACTCTTTTAAGTAGTGCACTAGAGATGCCCTTATATGATTGTGGTGATTCTGGTTGTACAAATGGAGCATTGGCATATGTACTCTACAAGTTTAATTACATTAATAACGAAAAGAATCATTATCATAAACAGTCAAGAACTGTGAATGGCAAGCATTGTCCCGATATAAAGATTCAAATTAGAACATAAACAGCTGGTATTTATAGAACAAAGTACACTAATTCATGACTGGTTCGAAATAATCTATTCCAAGCTGATTACAAACAGCCGAGGTTGTTCTGCCTCTCAATGAACCAAAGCACAATACCAAGACCGCTAAGATCTTCCATTGGTCTCTGTCAGCACAAAACATGAGTTTCTTGGTTCAGGATTCCTACTGAAAACATCAGTGTCTTCTTTGCTTAGCACGTTTCCATGAGTGCTTGCCTCTTATCTTCCATTTATCAACCCCAGCAGGACGGTTCTGCTCACTAATTTCTCGAACCTTGCGCTTCCTGCAAAAGGTGGGATCCACAAGATGGGAAAATTAAGCACAAACTAGAGGTTTTTCAACAGAAATTACTCACTAGGAAAAAAAAGCCTAATAAGTCATTCCCTCGGCCTCTGTTCTTTGTTTGGCTTCTTCCTTGTGTTAATGAACCAGCTTACTGGTAAAAAAATGCCTAATCAGCCAAATCTTGTCGTTTCTATCACGTAGCCTCTCCTTGCTCAAGCATGAAATTCTAAGAAACTTTCAGGTGCAGTTTACAGTTCAACAGATATATGATTTTAAAACGTGCTAAGATTTTAAAGTTAATCATGCATTTCTTCCTTTCCTTTCTAAGACACCAGTCATGCCATCCAGTACCGGCATGTAAATAAATGGCCTTGGATAACAGAAAATGTTGAGTATGCTGCCTCACCTGTACTGCCCAAGGGTTTGATCAGAAAGTAGCTCATCAGCAAGGGAAGCTTTTCTCTCCTTCTTTGTAAGTCTACCTGAGAAGAAGTCTGATGCTGACTCTATGACTGTGCCCACCTAATTAATTTTGAAAACGCCAAACATTAGACCACTTAAACAAGTGAAATTAACCTAAGGCAGCGAAAAGGAAACAATGGACAAAGTACACAGATGATCATTGGTTGTATGCTTTGCCAAGGACTTGCCTGGAAATACTTGGGAAAAGTTTTTGATTTTGAATCACCCTTCTTGTAGTGCCTCTTCGGATCAATTACACTCCTCAACTGTAAACAATCTAAACGTCAATCCAACTGAAACAGATCCCAAAAAAATGGTAAAATGACCATTGACCATATTCGGACGGCAAATTCATAAATAATCCAAATCCATGTACAGTAAAAATGTAACCTTGATCAAATTCAGCCAAGTTAAGCTCATAAAGGTAGTTTACTTATCATGTTTTAACAAATGAAAATGAGAAAATGAGTAGGACTTAATGAGACCTAGTCAAGATGTATAAAATTTGAAAGTCAATCCAAAGATGATTGTGGAGAATTCAGCAGTGCAAGAGCAGTGTCGTTTAGAACAGGGATCTGCTTATTACAGGAAAACGACACACTATACTTACAGTAGTTCACTTCACAATGCAAGCAAGAAAGGTTCATTGAAATATTTCTTACAAAATAAACCTCAGCATGAAGCCAACTACTAAGTATTATATTGGGCTATATGTGTTATAGCCAGTTGTTACCAAAAATGTGGACTGTTTCATATGGCGAGTGGTATTAGCATGGTAGACAACACTATGGAACATGTAATGCTTCAGCAGGTTTGGACTATGAACAATTCGAACATTACTCAACAAATCTTATATAAATAATTACACAATTAATACAACACGCTGTGCATTTCTACCTTCTTTTTAAGCTTCCATCTATCCATACTGACAATGTAAAAAAGAGAAAATCTAATGCATGTTTCCTACGTAAGTTGAGCTAGTAATGTGTTACGGCCTACCTGTCTACATCTTTTCTAGTCGAAACTCGACTCTTCCTGAATTTTCTCTCATCGTGTACCATTATATTCTATTTAGTCAAACACTACGGGAAATGTTGGAACACTTTGGGAAGTGCAATGCCGTGAGAACAAAAACGAGTCATGTTCCAGAGTGCATACTAGACTCCCGGGGAGATTAGCAAGAAACTTAACTTCAGTTTCGGTAGGGTTTAATCACAAGATGCTAAAGCACATAAAGCATGCATCTTTTTGCTGATGCAGACCTATTGGAGTAAGTGATGACCTAGCAGGCGCAGGTGAAATCAATACAAGGGCATGATGAATCCTAATGTCAACGGATGCCCATTTCATTCCCTTATTTCCACCAAAATGCATAAGCTGCGAATAATAAAAGGCAGTGGTTTTCTCATTCCCTTATTTATATCCGCACTGTTCTTTTTTTCTTTTTTTTACTTCATTCATGAGAAATTAGAGCATTGCCCTTTCACTTGTTCAAATTTCCGTACATCAAAAGACATTATTGTATGTTCACAAGAATGAAAGACAACAAAGGAGCGCCTGCAAATCATAAAAAAGAGAAGTGCCAAAATCAACCTAACCATCGTGGAATATCAATAAATTAATATCAACCTAACCCGAAAACAAGCTCCAACTGTAAGACGGTGGGTGGTGGCGCAGTAAAATAATATGTAGAAGCAAAACATCATTAGTCAAGGGAAACAAGGAGAGGTCACCTTTAGTAGCTGCATATCTTTCTTCAGCTCCGGGGTGATAGTTGGGGCAGGCATGTCAAACCTAAATTACAACATACACGAAAACCAATACACATCAACAAAAAGCGCAAAAATTAAACACACAATTGTGGTCTATTAAATTGTGCTCCATTAATTGATACCAATTCTTGCCGGCTGTATCTTTGACTTGCTTCCTCAGTAATTTGTTCAACTTTTTAGGGTTGTTAGGAGGAAGGAACATGCCATCAACAAGCTCTGTACTTGGCCTATATATCGCAACACTTTCGGGCAAAGGTTGAGATTTAGCAGACCCGTGTTTGGTCAGAGATGGGAGTTGGGGCAGCTTAGGTTCCCATGAAAGGCCGATCAGTGGCTTTCTTTCCGCTGCTTCAGCCATTCTCATCCAATTGATGAGAATGAGAGAGAGAGAGAGAGAGAGAGAGAGAGGCGTTAGGGTTTGGACGTTGCAGTGTGTTGAGAAAACATACAATGCTGTGCCCACGGCCTATTTATGCCCGGGCCCATGGCTATGGAATGATTTGCCAAAAATAAGTGCAGGGGTGTTATTTATCACCCGGACTAAATATCAACCCTGCAAGAGTGTTATTTATGGACATCCCAGGGGTGTCCATATTTATGACCCCCTAAAACCCCTGGAAAATGACAATTGTACCCCTTTTAATACCCCTCCCAAGACATTGGCATGTGCTGTGTTTTTTTTTTATTATTTGAAAATGTACTAAAAAATTAAGAGTATTATTTACCCAAAAATAATAATAAAATTAATTAGTTTTTATAATAAAACAATTATTTACCCAAAAATCTCGTTAGTATACATTTTTTTACCCAAAAATCTCGTTAGTTTTTTGACATACTTTTTGGAAACTCCTAAAAGATGATCCGATTCAATAATTTTTATAATAAAAAATAAACATCTAAATTAATTTTTATAATAAAACAATTAATATAAAAATTAATTACAATTAAATCTTATAGCTTAATTAGTTATTGAGTTTCAATAATAAATTAATTAATTATTAGATTTATCTAATTAAAAAAACACAAAACTAATACGAATATTCACACAAGGGCAAAAAAGTCTTTTGACAGCTTTTTACATCATCCACCCAAATATAATCCCCCTTCTTACAAAATCATCCAAACCAAGTACTACTTAATCCCCCCTCCATAAATGTCACATCATTGTGGGGTCACCCTCCATATATATTACCACATACTATCTTATACCCCCTCCATATTTAATACCCCTAAAACTAATCCGGCATCCAATCGGGCCGCTACTATTGTCCAACTTGAGTAAGGCCTTGTTCGCCAATAGATTTTAGATTTTAGGTACATTTTATGAAAATCTCATAAAATAAATATTTTATGGAGGAGTGATAAAATGGAGTTGTTTTCCGAACTGATAAAATGTAGTGATTTTTCAATAGATTTTAGGAGGATTTTATGAAAACTCATAAAATCACTTTTACATTTTATGTGTTGAGATTGGAGTGTCATAAAATGTGAGATTTTATGAAACAAAAATCTGTTGAAGAACGAAGCCTAAAATTAAACCTCCTTACCCCAGCGTCCCATATTTGTTTGTTCCTTTTGAGAAAGCGTGTATTGTGCATACAAAAATAATGTATTTATCAAAATTATTTTTTAAAGAAATTTACACCAATTTTTTCTACTCAATGAAATCTTGTAATTGGTGTAAATTTTTTTGGAAAGAAATGAATGCTAATACATTAGATTTCGAGTGCAAAATGCATAAAAATAAAAATAAAAACAAGTAATTTGGGGCGAAGTGAGTATTTTTTTTTGTGGTACTGTGGGCAAGGGGATCCTGTGCACTACACGGTGAAGTGCTCATCATCTGGCCGTTCATTTCAACAATGATTTGAGCTGTGCATTGTCGAAATGGACAGTTGAATGATTCACTACACGATGTAGTGCATTTTGTGCACTGCATCATCCCCCATCCCTACCAGGCAGGCTAGTGCCTCATTGGTCGCTTGGGTTTGGGTGGCAACGAAATTACGGGCAAGAGTTGTGCTAATGACACCCTCTCGAACTTGGTCTTTTTGTGATATTGGGTTGTAGTTCACTAGTTTTGGGTGGGGGTGGTAATTGCTATGGCTCTTTAGTCCCATTTCAAAACCCGCTGTGAGTCTAGAGTTTTTATCTTTACGCCCAGGGCAAGGGTTGCTATGCTCAGTCACCCACTATGCCCTTTTATAATAGCACAAAATAAAAATACATTAAACCTGCTCAGAGCAAAACAAAACTATACCCATTACCCAATATGTTGGGATGAAAAGCAAACTTCTTTTTTTGTTTTCGAACATCAAAATCAACAAGAATGAGAAAAAGAAAACCTCATTTATCAATCTATATTTGCATACCACACGATAGGCAAATGCAGTGGACTTGAAAAATCTCCAGAAAACCATTCTTAATTTTCTAGAGTTAGATATGGAACTTGAAAATATAAATTGAGGCGTACCTAATTTTTGTTTATTTGGAAATTGAAGTTTAATTTTACAAAATACAAAGTAAAGACATTTGCTCATTCATTCAACTATTAGCATATTACTCTTTCCCACTTCCTATTTTGTAGATTTTGTTTCTTAAATGTTACCATCTTTTTATTTTAATGATTGGCGACCACAGTAGGGGACAATATATTTATCCATTTTTATGCAAAATGCTTATTAGGTAACCTCTTTTCAAATGACAAACCAAATGTATATGATTAATTCAATGTAAAACTACCTAAATTCAATCAAGTTCTTTCTATGAATAAAAATCACATGGGTTAACTTCTCAAAGGTGTGCTTGTTTTGAGATGGCTATATATGCATATTTGTACATCCTTGAACTTGACATTTCTTATGCTGCAATTTTCACTAGCTACAATAGTTATGCAATTCAAACACTAAAAAAATGTTCTGCTCCATTAACAAAAATAAAAAAAAATGACCAATTGCTACTGGGTAGAAAAAGGGACCTTAATTAACCAACAATTAAAAGTCAACTTCATACCATCAAGTAAATCTATGAAGGTAATGGAATCATGAGATCACTGTCATTGCTTCCATAGTTCTAAGTTTCTAACCGCTTTAAAAAAATAACCAACATAAATTTCTAGCCAGTAAGTCAACAAGTTAAGTTCCAAAAGAAAAACAAACAAATGTCAAAATCATCAAAATCCAAAAACTAAAAAGGGAACCAATCAGGTACGTGGGAGTTTCCTTCCATTCCTCACAAAAACCAAGCATAGCCTTTCCACCAAGGGAATCCACGAGGTAGGTGGGTGTTTTTCCCCCCCTTCCACCAAGTGAATCCAACAGGTACTCGAGAATTTTTCTTCCCCCCACTCCTCAAAAATAAGCACATCATCTTAAAACACAAGGATCTAAACTTCTGCCCCTGAAAGTTACCAAAAACACTACCAATTCTAAAATTTTACTTCACTTTAAACCAGAATTCCAAGATTATTAAAAAGAACAATGTCATGTTCCAATTTTGTGAGCCAAATACAACTAATGACCGAATTACATTCCCTGCACATGCAGTCCTTTCCTTAATATAACTTAAAACCAAAAGAACTTACCTCATTAGGTTAACCAATCACAAACTCACCATTCTACCTGTATTCGCCAAAATAAAAGAAACTCTTAATATGAGAAGGGAAGGTAGGTTGACTCAACAAGGGAAACCAGCTTTTGGGGGGACTCCAAAGACCAATGGTGATTAGTCTGCTGCCATAAACGGATCTACTTCCCCAAGATCAGCAACTAGAGGTTCCAACTCTGTTTCGACCTCATCTTCTCGGGCAAAATATGTAGGAAATGGAAGCAGCGAAGTATCTGGTTTACTGTAAACAGCATCTTTTATGAACACAAAGTTCCCCTCAGCTCCTGGAACCTGTGAAAGAATAGCTTCTCCATAAACATACACAAAAAAGTTCCAGTTTTGCCTCCCCAGTTTTATGACTATTGGGAATAGGCAAAAAGAGTACTAGAACTTGAACATAGAAATTGCAGGCATGCGAAAACTTCTATAGATTTGAATAATCTGTGCATCCATTTCGTCATATATTAAACGATTACCACATTTACTTTATAGTGGAGTACCTGCATTGGTTGGTCAACCTCCATCAACTGATCTTTAAAGTAGAAGAGTAGGAAGTTACCAACTAACTTGGTAAACAAATGGCATTCTATGCCGAAGATATGAGATTAAACCTCAACATATGAAGTCCAGTAGAAGTTTATTTGATCGCCGTCGGATATGCTATTGTATATGGTTCTAAAAAACGTTTTTAGAAAATGAAAGTAAAGAGGATAATGAGAGTATTGGAAGGCAAAGTAAAGGAAGGCTTTGAAATTGTATGGCAATATGGATAACAGAGCAATTAACATGCATGCGATGAGGAATGATTCGACCCAACTGGAAGTTGGTGATAGAAATCTGGGCACCAGGCGAAAAAAGCAGAGACTAGACTGATTGTCACGTGAACAGTTCACACAGGCAGATTACATTCCTCTTTCATTTTGATTTAAAGCATTCACACATCAAGAAGATCAAAAGAGTATAAGACCATACTTGGCCCTTCACCCACATCAAATTCCTCGCCGGGTCTATTTTGTAAACCCAAACATTCTTAACAGTCCGTTGCTTCCCACCCATGCGCCCAGGCATCTTTTTGCCTCTAAACACCTGTTCACAAAAAAAAAAAAAAAAGAACAACGAATGCATAACATAAATCCACATTAAAACTAGAGTTTAGGGAGAAAAGGTTTGAAAAAACTCAGCAAATTGTAAACAAATCACAAGAGTTTGAAGTACAAGGTTCTAAGCAAACCCCAAGTTCATTAACTTGTTACTTAATTGTAATGGTCCACTACCAACATCCTTTATTAACTTCATCGAGTTTTACCTAGCGACCAAGGTAGAGAACATGAATCAAATAGAAAAGCTCTCTAATGCACACATGCCAACTTCCTAGGAGTTCCAATTTAAGTAATCGGTATAAAACACTGCGCGAAATAGGGCTGAAGCTTGTGCAGAGTGAACCAATCAACTGAAACCCATCCACAAATATGTTTTGGGCTTAATATGTCCCTTCAAGACCAGCCTTCGGCGGAAAAATGGTCCCTAGGAGCAGGTATTAGGCAACGAAAGCCAAATCATACACATACACTCAAGTCCATATTTGCTGTCATAATACGAAGCAAAAGGGTACCAAATTCTTTTTCAAAGTCAAAATTTGGCTTGGGAAAATAGTAGCACCACTATATCAATTATCAAGTAAATAGAAGCATGTTTTATCAGTCAACAATATGAAAAATATTTTGGATCATAACTTCAGATTCTGGTTAGATTACAGATAGTAAATTCAAGTAGGAGCACATAAAACTTTCTATTATAGTAGTTAAATTATGATTAAAAGCTGAAACTGTTTGTTGCAATAAACTTGACCAATCTTTTGAACTCAAATATCAATTCAAAATCCTTATGAACGAGGCTTAGTTGGATGAACGAGACGGACCAACTGATGGGTGCACACCCCTAACCACGGGTAGTCCAAATTGGGAGGAACTATTATTAAATTTTCCAAGAACTGATAGCTTTCAAAGGAAAAGAGAAACAAACATCTACTACCAAACCAAACAAATGTAATATTATTGCATTAGAAAGCTATGTACAATTACAAGACTAATGAATGGATTATATAGGCTAAGCCTAAAACCCTAGCAAAACCCTAATAACATAAAAGGACTAAACTACCCTAAACATAAAAGACAAATAACAATTTAAACTGAAACCCTAACAGACGGAAACCCTAAATTATAATTCCTAATTTATACTTCATAGGGACATCGTCACATGATGTCATAGCATCTTTTAAAATCCAATCTTCATTACTAGGAATCGGATGAGAACAGCTGCTGAATAACAAAAGAGTGCAAGAAGTTGTGCTTAAGCCAAGGTAATTAAGTTGAGGAAAAACTGGGATCAGGCTTGGGGTCAGATTGGGGTGCTTCTTCGCAGGTCCTAGTGGTACTTGTGTTTGGGCCACCTAAAGCTGACGAATTGCAAGATTAGTATATAAAAAAGGTCTACACGGGAGGTAATTACCTACGCTTTAGGTAGCCTATCTTCACTTGTCATCTTGCACATATACTTCATAAACCTCTCTAAACTAGGACAATGTTTTTTTGTTAGAAAAATCTTACTTCTACGCAAAACTTACACACATTTACATGTGTTTTGCAGGGTCTACACATACTGCATGTTGTATTACGTGGACCCACAAAACAAGTGAGTGTGTTTGTAAGTTGTGTGTGGAACTAGAATGACTGTCTCTGTAAACAGTCCTTGCAGGCAATCAGATCAAGATCTTACTTCTCACATGTACGGTATACCAGTGCAAGGGCGTCCAAAGAGAATGAGAAGAGTGGGTGGTTAGCACCCAATAATTAAATAGGTTTTACTGTAGGCCAACATATGTTATTCTGTACGGTAAATCCATTTTCATTGTACAAGATATTAAGTCCAAGCATATCGGAATGTCCTTTGCAGCTAGCACAACTCTCGAAGTTTCATAATTGTGTGATGATCGTGGATCCGTGAATTTCACGATGTTAACATTTCTTTGTCCACTGAACCGACAATAAGCTCTCAACACATTGCAAGCTATGTTCGCAATTGGACATACTGAAACACCAATTCACTGAGCGAGGAACTTATTTCTTAGATAACCATCACCTAATAATATCTCCATAACAAGAGGAAAATGGTAAAACTACAACTAGGGCACAGCAGCTACTCCTTGGTTTTTTTTAGACGACATTGATTCACAACTACATCTCATAAACTGGCCTCAAAAGCATCTGTTTTTTGCTTTATCCACTAATATCCAAACTGCATAGAATTGCTCACATAGTAACGTATTAGTAACGAAATTCAAATTGAACGAATAATAACTATATTTGAAAAACTATCCCTGGCGCAACCAGTACAATTCAGTTTCAAATGAAAGCTCATCAACAAAAGAAGGGCATTACATACCTTCCCAGGATCACCCCCTTGACCAACAGAACCAAGACCTCGATGTGATAATGATGCTCCGTGAGATGCAGGACCTCCCTTCATTCCATGTCTTTTCATTCCACCCTGGAAGTCATACATAAAACGGTAAGTTCCAAGGCAAACCATAAACTTTCTCGCTGCATCAACAGTGATTCCAAATAGCACATGTGATGGACTCAATTCTACATTACCCAAATCAAGTGAGACATACAAAGCAAAGTATTCAATAGACAACTTCTAACAAGGAAAAGAATGTGGCAACAAAGAAAGCAAGTTGTTCTTATAAAAGAAAGAACCGTTCGTCTACTTTTTGTTCCCAAAATACCCTTGAATGTTACAAAACATGTAGAAAAAAAAAAACACAATAGCGTCAGAGACCCAGCCACTTCCCTTTTCCCGAAACGCCTCAAATCTTCGGATACCAATCGGCAAACCATTTAAACGAACAAAAATCAGTCCATTTCCAAACCTATTTGATGCATTCATTACTGTGGGAAAATGGCCGCACCTGTTAATTTGTTAGCAATGTCAAACATGAATTGGAATGGTAGTGCATCGAAGACACAATTCGCAAATCTCGATGAGAGAAGACACCAAGTCATGCCTTCCAAGTCCTGTTTTCAATTGAGGAACAATCTTTTCCTAACCCACAACCCTTTAGGTTTGACCGTTATTGCTTTCACAATCATTTCTTACATGCAAGAGATTTTCTGTTATCCTACAAATCTGTGTCTGACTACCAATGGAAAAGATCGTTTAAGCGCTAACCTAGAATTGTTACATATTTTACTCCAACCTCTACTAATTTCTGATCTTCAGTTTCTTTGTCTTTCCTCTAATATTAATAGAAGAGAGCATAAAGTGTTTGTAGAAATGCCTCTTGATATTGAATCCTACAGGCTCCGTAGGTTTTCCCATACTTTTAGTTTCCAAATGTGCCCTCCACCTTTGCAACAATTTTAAAAATATGGCTAGGGAGTTAATGAAAACTTCTCTTTGGCTACAAGTGATAATTTTCATGATTTTTCTAGGTATGTGAAAATAATACTTCATTTCCTTAAGTCAAACGAATACTTCATTTCATGTTATACATAGGCCAAAGTTTCATGTATCTACCAATCTATTATTCAAAAGAAATTGCCGAATTGCAACCAATTTCATTGTCACTTGCCAAGACAATGTAAAACAAGCATTAGACGCTGTGGTATGACACAGTTTTTTTATGATAGGACTAATAGACTAATAGTTTATTGGTTTGAACAACCAACAGATACATCAGGTCCATAAGCTTCCCTTGGTTTGCAGGCATAATTTGTTTTAATTGGATATGATGATTACAATAAAATGACCTCAACGGATGCATATGGTTATTTATATTGAAAAATTCAAGTTTTCCAATTTTATCTTCATACAGCTATAGGTGACTATCCATTACTATTTGGCAACTCAATAAAAACGACTATTTGGCAACTCAATAAAAACGACTATTTGGCAATACTGATATCCTCTGTTATGAAGAATATGTTTCGTCTTTTGTTTTGCAGAGTGTATGGTCATATGAAAGGTATTTTCCATTTTGCAGGATGACCCACTTTGTGAATTGTGATTCTATAATGGAACTTCTTGAAAACTTGAATGCTAGGATTAGGTTATGTTCGATTTTAGTTTATATGTGATTCATTGACTAGATGGATGGATGTAAAAGAAAAAGGAAGCCAAAAAAAAAAGATGTATGAACAGATGAAGAACCTAATATGTAACAGTACATTAATGGCATATAGACTGTCTTTGGATCATGAATTTGTGGGAGGGAGAGTCCTTTAAACGAAACACTATGAAGATAATGAATGGGAGCAGCTATAGAATTTGATTCCACTATCTATGTCATTACTTTCGGCATGCCATTACTCCCAGTATGTCATTCTGTCAAGCCATGATTTAAACACATCTAAGCTCAGGATGCCACTGTTCTTACTTAGATGTAAATTGCGGTTTTAATGGTGAAGCTGTGATATTTTCTGTTTTTGGTCTAATGACTCCAATTGTTCTGACATAGTCATGCATATGCAAAGGAAGTTTTCACGTACGAATCTCAGATAGTTTGGTTTTGCCAGTGGTGCCGAAGATGTTGCTTTGATCGACTACACACGCTTACCTGGTCGACCATTGAAGAAATTCAGCCTAGGCATGGAGGCTAAACCCATAAACATACAAATTCTATGACAAATTTGAGAGGCACTAGGGTATCCGCATTGGCTACATGTTTCCTCACGTTGTTGAAGTTCAGGCTTTAGTAGGAATGACACCGGGCAAAGAAAAGACCAATCCAGGTACTAAGCTGAAATTCGTGCAGACCATGTAAGTGGACCCGTTTGAAGGAATGGATGGTGGACTTAGTAGCTAGCTGAAGTTTAACCCTGTGGCTATTGTATATCTCGGTTGGGTATGAGCTGTGCCCATGGCCGGACCTGGTTAACATTTAGGGGTGAAAGAAAAAAACACAAAACCAGACCGAACTGAAGAACTGAACCGAACCGGTGTTTTTTTTTCGGTTTTTTAGTTTGGCCGGTTCGGTCCGGTTCTCAGGAATCTGAAATTTTTAAAACCGGTTCGGAGAATTTTTTTGGTGAACTGAACCGGTATACAAATATATACCTTAAAAAGGCAAGAGGCAGGGTTTGAACCCTTAACCTCACGCATGAAAGGCCAAGTGCATGACAGCTTTGCTGATAGGCCAATTGTGTGGAGGATACAAAATAAATTTATTTAACACTCATTAGAACCTCTTTAGTCTTTACCCCTTAAATTCCCAGATCCCCAAAATGTTACCATTCACATTTCACACGCCTCTTTTCTCTCTTTCGTCTCTACCACTCTCTCTCTCTACCATTCAGCACCACTCTCTCTACCATTCTCCAACCGACTCATCTCTCTGTACCACTGTCTCTCAATCTCACTCCGAAATCGTCGCAATCATCGTCGTCCGTCATCATGGTTCGCCATACGCAAGGAGTTCGTCAAATCATCAGATCAAAGCTCTCTCAGATCGTCAAGCAATCAGATCGAAGCTATCTCCGTCATCATCATCAAGCTATCAAATCAAAGTTATCTCGTCCATCATCGTCGACTCCGCCATCAGAGATCGAAGACTGTCGTCATGGTTCGCCGTTTTTTCTGTATTTGTGTGGTGTGTGATGTGTGTATATTTATTATGTATGTATATGTGTAAAATTTGTAGATCTGTTCCATTCTACATCGTTTCTGTTCGCTGGGTTTGCTGCCTTACTTTCATTGTTTCAATTGATTACTTTTGCCTTGTGGAGGTTTAGATCTGGAATGGACTGAAGGTCTAGTCCCGATCTATTGATTCTCTTCTCTCTCTCTCTCTCTCTCTCTCTCTCTCCGGCGAACCGAACCGACCTTGAAACCGGACCGAACCGGCCAAACTGAACCGAGGTCTAGATAACCGGTTTCGATTCGGTGGTGCTCCCGAACCGAACTTTTTCGGTTCACTCAAATATGGCCGCGAACCAGACCGAACCGAACCGGTTTCAGCCCTATTAACATGACTCGCGAGAGAGAGGGAGGGTGGTGGGAGGATGCCTAGGCTAAGGAATGTAGCCTCATAAAGGGAATATTCAAGGAAGATGATGCAGGAGAAGTCATCGGAAGAGAAATGGGGCTGCCCAGAAAATGGAACCACAAAAATTTGGAGTATCTTCAAGCCCAAAATGTTGAAAGAATTTAGCGGGGTTGGAGTAGAGAATTTGCTGAAACTAGAGAAGGGAGCCTTGGCTTGTTGTTCTTTACGCACCTCGGTGCCCCTTTTGCCAGGTGAAGAATTTTCCGCTAAAATGAACGTGAAATATGACTATTGTGAACACTCTAACAATCATTTTCCCCTTTTTCCCGCTGAAAGTAGGCAATGGAAGGATGATATGTAATATTGCCTGAAAAGTTGGCAGGGATAAGTAGCGGCAGATGCAGGATTCAAATCGCGGGAGACCAAATCATATATATATTCATAAATTAACAACAAAATATCATTTTCATATATTAATAACACAATTTTGACTCTTTGAGGGGACCTTTCTTCATTGTTTTTACAAACAAAACCTAAAAATATAGTAGAAAAATTAGGATAATTGGGGTGGTGTAGGGCCCGGTCCCCCGCTTGCACCCCCTTAGGTCCGCCCCTAGGGACAGGCATGAGGGCGGGAAAGTTCGGTGCAGATGGTGACCAGATAATGTTAGAAAGGGTTGAAGTTAGGAAACTTCCTCACAACACTCTAATTTCCCACACACTCTTCTCGGCCCGTTGAGCACCCATTTGAGAAGAGGGATGTCAATTTGTTGATGGCTTCGATGAATGGTCGCTGGTGATAATGAACAAGGTATCGTTAATGCAAGAGTCTTCAACTCGTTAGAGGAGTGAAAACCAGGATTTTCCTTCACTCGCATACATTTAGCTTATGAAAGAAACATAAATGGACTCGAAATTTTGAATCTGCAACACAGCACAATAAAGGAACGTAGTGCACATGAAATTTCAATTGAGTGCATTACTGTACCAATGTGCTTGATGATGATTCCTTGTCCGTCATCTATATAGTATTCTATATAGTGTACAACTCGATCAACTACTTCCCAGTACTTTTCTGCCACGACATCAGCACTTAGAAGTAATTCCCAGGTTGCACGTAATGGTTCCCTATGAAATAAGACTTCAAAGGTCTGATTGCGATTCTGCGAAACTTTTTGATCTCATTACTTGCCTTTTTGATACATAACTATCCTTTAAACCCTGACCAAGGCAGTGTAAAGGTATTTTTCACTCAAACTAAGACAACGATTTGAATTGCCGTGTTCTTGTGACCTGATGAGAAATCAAGATTAGAAAGTGTATACACGTGTTCGTTGGGCAATTACTGCATGGTTCACTGCTTAAATCTTGAAGAATTCACAGGGGCTTCAAGCCTTATATAATCATAGGGGATTGGGCATCGTTTTGGAAGTCGTACTTAGAAGTCGACAAGTAAATCCAGTATCTATTCCAAGTTTTACCGTGGATTAAGTCAACATTCCCTGTTATGGGCAATTTAATTAGGGAAATGCCTTCACCAACTGATCACGTGCAACAAACATGAACAATAACTAGAAATGAAAAATAATTACCCAAAACTATAACCAAGGATAAAAAAAGGAATATAAACTATATGACCTGAAAACCTTTGCCTCTAGTAATTCCAGTGACATCAACATACTGGCCGGGAACAAAGTGGCGGACATCAATGGAAAAACCAACAGGAAGAAGAGCGTCCTCTGTCACTGGGAATTCCCTCAATTTCCTCTTCATTGGAACACCCTGAGCTCTAAAGTGACCCACTTCTGGTTTGGTCAAATGCTTTTCTTTCTTGTGTCCACAACCAATCTACATAGAACACAGCACCAAACCATACGAAACTTGAATAAACAAAAAACAATCTTTAATAAAATCAGATGATTTAATCAATTAAGGCAAGTGAGATGACCTGGAGGGAAACGATTCCTTCTTTTTCAGGGGTCTTGACCTGAGAAACGATGTTATCGTCAACCCAAAGAACGGTTATGGGAACCCTAGCTCCCCATTTATCCCAAAGAGCTGTCATTCCACACTTGACTGCGATGACTCCGGTTCTCTTCGACTTGGGGGTCATCACTCCTGGTTTAGGTTCGATGATTCGAGGCTGTGCTTCGTTGGTGCAGGATTCATCGATTGAAGATAAAGAAGCAGTAGTGAAATTTTTTTTGAAGTGAGAAATGGGTGAAGGTATTGGTGGAGTGAGAGAGAGGAGTCGAAGGCGAGAAATGAGGCCTCTCGATGCCGCCGACATTACAAATACTCCCACCTGAACAAATTACTCACTCACTCCAATTCAATTCAAGATGATGATAATAGAAGAAGGAGATCTAATTCGCAACCTACAATGGGATAGTAGAGGAACTCATCAATCAAATGATTGAGCAAAAGGGGTTTTGGATCTTCGCCCGTACCAGAACGAGAGTCTGGGGGGCTTTTGATTTGTGTAGGGTTTTAGCCGAGGGAAACGTTCACGTATACTACAGTCCACTGCTTTACAAATTGCTTATTCGAGCTATTTGGAAGTCTAGTAGGAGTAGTATTTTTTATTTTATTCTTAGAATATTTTTTCGAAGGGCTCTACAAAATTTCAGCTCAATTGGACGGTTAGAAGTGCTTGAACCAAAGTCCCACCGTTTCAAACAAAAAAATCTTGTTTGAAACAGTGGAACTTTGGTTCAAGCACTTCTAACCGTCTGATTGAGCTGAAATTTTGTGGGGCCCTTCGTAAAAATGTTCTAAGAATAATGAATGGTTCGGATCACTTGTGTGGGACCCAAAAGTGGGCCCCCGAGAGGGCTCGGTACATTTTCTGTGCAAAAACTTTTGTACTAGTAGGTTTATCCTTTATAGTATGATCAGAATAAATTATTAATTTATAGACACGTTTGGGAGATGTGTAGTGTTTGCGAACAATCATCGAAACATATTTTAATGGGATTTTTTTACAGAAATTCTATGCGCAAGGCACCGAACCGTACACAGAATGTGAGTAATGTGCTATTCAAGTAGTGTTTTGCAAACACGTTTTTAGAAAAACACTCACATTGTGTATGATTCGGTGTAAGCTTCCTTGCACTAACATTTGGAATTAATAAACCCTTCAACCGGAAGTACAAAAATGATATGCGCAAAGAAGCTTACACCGAACCATATACAATGTGAGTGCTTTTCTAAAAACGTATTTGCACGGTGGAAACCCTACTCCATTACTTACTTCCACAATGGAAATAATCAGGGATAGCAACGGGGCAAGTCAGACTCGGATTTATTTTCTCCTTATCCGCCACGTTCGGAAGGTCCTTTCGGGAGTAGAGTCGGATCAAGGAAAATCAGAGAGTCTCTAGGTCGAAAAATAATGGGGTCTCCATTTTATTTTATTTTATTTAAAAAGAGCATGAAAACAAATATCACCCCACCCCATTTGTTTATTGGATCGGCAATGCCCGCTCAAAACGGGGTGGAAACAGAGCGGAGGTAATTGTCATCATTGCGAGTGTTAGAAGCTCCATTAAACGTTAAACTTTTCCTTTACAAAAGCCTTTTCTTTTTTGATCATCTAAGAGCGACTTCAGCCTTCACTCAAACCCAAACCCAAACTCAAATTCAAAATTTGAGTAAAAATAGCAAAAACTATTCTCTTGTCCTTTACCCGTTTTCATACCAAACCAAGGGAGAACCAAAACCAAACTTAGATTTCTTACAATTATATTGGCCTTGTTCGTTTCCCTGTTTAGTTTTAGTTTTAGTTTTGATGACATTATCATTTCCGTCATTTCTCTCTCTATCTCTCTCCACTCATTACACCTGCTGACATCATCAAAACTAAACTAAATTATCTAACCAAACACAGCCATTCTATTTTGGTGGCGATGGTTGGTTGATGACGGTGGTTGCAGCACTTTTATGGTGGTGGTCAGCTGTTTCTGATTGATGGCAGTGGTCAAAAAAGGTGGACAAGTTTTGACGAAGCCATATCGAAGGTGTTTGAAAGGTATTTGGTTGACTTCATTGCGGTGCGGTGGTTACTAGTTATCTACTGGTATTGTTGATGGAGTCACAAATCAACGATGGTAGACGGTGGTGATAAGCTGCAATACTAGCGGTGATGTTTAAGGATCGCAAAAGAGAGAGTGGCTTGGTTAGCGATAAAGGATGGTGAGGAGTAGCGTTGTAGCGGTGGACGACGATACCCTATAAATCTGAGTAAATGACTAACGATGCTCATATCAAATTGAGCTTTACTCAAAATTTCACTCGAATATGACTAAAAATTTAATAAGGGTCAGTGATGCTCTAACAAAGATCTTGGGGATGTCAATTCTATCCAGCCTTTTTTATCTGCTTTTGTTACCAATCATATTTTAGTGGAAAATTTCGAGAATTGGATTGGATTTGGGAACACTAATTTTAAGAACAATGTTACAAGCACTAAATAGTTTTCAAACTAGTAGACTAAACATAGCAAGTGGTGGCTAAATCATGCGGTAGAGCTCTTGGATGCCCCACACTGCACCCCGGGATCGAGTTCCATTTCTCCCTCCCATGTAAGAGATTAAGAAACGAATGACAAAAAAAAAAAAAAACTAAACGTAGACATGACAACACCATATTCGTGCACGCTACAATACATGAGTAGATTTATCCATTAAAAAACTGCCACATCCCGATTTCGTACATTTGTTTGTAACTTTTTAAATGCTTCTAAATTTTTCCTAACTTTAAAATATGTGAAAATAAGATATTGCATTTCTCAATCTCCATTTGAGTTCAGATAAGTTTCAAACTTAACTTTTTATATTCTACCATACTCTCACTCGACGAACATCATAAAATAGTCTAATATATTTTAATTTAAGATTTATAAAGGTTAATTTCAAATAATTCCACATAAGCATATGAATTTTTATAAAAATGTTCTCATAAATAAGTTATAAGCGCATGTATGCTTTAGTTATTTAATAAAAATAAAATAAATCCACAAATGATGTATTTGAGTTGAAATGGTCAACTTGTATATTATAGGATGTGAGAATATAGAGATATATCAATAGTTTTTATTTGAAAGATATATTATTGGGCCACTTAGCCAAAAATCTAAAATATTTGACATTTTTAAAGGGAAGGACAAAGAACTTTTGCAATCAAATATAAAAACAAAAAACATTTGACATTTTTAAAAGGAAGGACAAGGAATTTTTGCAATCGAATATAAAGACAAAAAAAAAAATAGTAAAATGTTACTAATTTTTTCAAAGTTCTAATTTTGTACATAAAATTAAAAAAAATCACCATCCTACCTCCAACCGACTACCACCCATCTGTGGCCGACCACTTCCAGCGACCCAAAAAATTAGTGAAATGTCACTAATTTTTAAAAGTTCTAATTTTCTTTAAAATTCAAAAAAATCACCATCTTACCAACTACCACCCACCTCTTGGCCGACCATTTCCGACGATAAAAAAATTAGTGAAATGTCACTAATTTTTAGAAACTCAAATTTTGTACATAAAATTCAAAAAAATCACCACCTCACCTCCGGCCGACCACCACCCTACCTCTGGCCGACCACTTCCAGCGACAAAAAAAATTAGTGAAATGTCACTAATTTTTAAAAACTCAAATTTCATAAATAAAATTCAAAAAAATCACCACCCCACCTCTGACCGACCAACACCCCACCTCTGGCCGACCATTTCCGGCACCACCACCCCACCTCTGGCCGACCACTTCCGGTGACCAAAAAGATTAGTGAAATGTTACTAATTTTTAAAAACTCGAATTTCGTAAATAAAATTTAAAAAAAAATCACCACTCCACCTCCGGCCGACCACCACCCCACCTCTGGGCGACTGCTTCTGGCAACTAAAAAAATTAGTGAAATGTCACTAATTTTTAAAAACTCGAATTTCGAACATAAAATTCAAAAAAAAAAATCACCACTCCACCTCCCACAGACCACCACTCCACCTCTGGCAGACCACTTCCGGCGGCCCAAAAAATTAGTGACATTTCACTAATTTTTAAAAAATCTAATTTCGTACAAAAATTAAAAAAAAATCAATTCTTGCCTCTTGGCCGACCACCACCCCATCTCCGCCCAACCAGTTCCAGCGACTCAAAAAATTAGTGACATTTCACTAATTTTTAAAGTTCTAATTCCATATAGAAAATTCAAAAAAATCAACTCTTACGTCCCGCCGACCATCACCCACCTCCAGGAGACCATTCTTGGTAACCCAAAAAATTAGTGAGATTTCACTAATATTTAAAAGTTATAATTAATGAAAATTAGTTCAATTTCTCAATTATCATAAAACTAGTGAAACATTACTAATCTTCATAAGAATTTTGAAATATAGGAAGAAAAGTAATGCTTAGGTAAAGAATCCTAAATCTGCACGAATTATGTTTTCAAAACAACGGGCAATTGTCATCTTCTTCCTGAAGGTTTAGGGCAAAAGGTTGAATCAACCTCTTTCTTCTTCGTTGTTTCCCTTTGAAATGCAAAATCACAAATGCAAGATTCAATACTGAGAGAGAGAGAGGGGGGGGGGGGGGGAGAGTATGAGTTTTTCCTGCGAACAAAATGAACGATGAACTTGCATTTGAACCGGAGCGGTTCGAGCACGACCATTTCTCTAGATAATTAGGATTATTCGGTGAGTTTTCTTGATAATTGAGAGGTGGAAGTGGCAGAGGTTAGGGCTTTTCTGGATAATCGAGCCAGAGTTGCGATTGCAGAGGAGAGAGACTTCAGTATACTGCAATTGGTTGGAGAGAGAGCGAGAGACTGAGGGTGGTTTGCAGTCGAAAATGGACATTTCTATTTGAAGTCGAAAATGACGCTGTAAGTTTTTGGTGGAGGATTTGTTAAAATGTCTTTGGCTTATTTGTAAAAGGGTGATGTCCTTATAACAAATAGTAAAAGTAGCGTGTCCGTGGGTTAAAAAGGGTAAAATATGTTGTATTTATAACTAATTTTTCCTATATTTATATTGGGGCCGTATCCGGAGACACAACTTTTAACACAAATTTTGACACTCCATCTCAGTCCTTGAAATCAAGGGCTGAGATTAAATTACTCTCTCTCTCCTCCCCCATCTTTGACTGACGTTATCTCTCTCCCTCTGCCATCGTTAACCACATAACCCAATCTCACGCAGGAAAAGGAGAGGTGGATGGGGAGAATCTCGATGGTGTGTGGAGATGGAGATATGGAACCAATGTAAACTCCACACGGTACAATTATTGCACAAAATTAGCGAAATTGACTGTTGAAGGAGCCATTGCACACCTTTTCAACTTTTACAGTCTTGAAAAACTTTTAGTAAAAATGGCTACTTGTGAAATTTTCTATTCCAATTGGAGAAATATCACTGTTGTCTTCACTAGCAATAAATTAAAAAATTGCGGCTTTCGAAAATTTTATTCCTATTACACCTTGATTGTGTAGGAGTTGATTCGATGTCTGTGTTTGCGAGAGAGAGAGAGAGAGAGAGAGAGAGAGAGAGAGAGAGAGAGAGAGAGAGAGAGAGAGAGAGAGAGAGTATGCAATCACCAAAGATGGTCGCCGGAGAGGTAGGTGCCTGAGATGGGTGTGCCTAAGATAGGGTTCTGTGGTTAACACTTAAGAGCATCCCCATCAGGGAAGGCAAATGCCCCTGATGGTTATTTTGTTGAGCCAAAGGGGAGAAAACATCCCAAAATCAGCCTCAACAAGTGTTGGACTAATTTGTAAAAATTGCAACTTCGTTACAGTAACTCGGTATTGGGGTAAAGTTACTGTTCACAGGCTACCGAATAGTTTAACAGTTTCTCACTCTTTGACTTATGTCCTCTGCCTCTGTGTCTCCCATTCCATCCACTTGCACAACTCCCCAGTTGGGGGAGAATAATATTTTAAGAAAAAGGTTTTTTTTTTATGAGACTTGAGGGGAATAGTAAAGTTTGGATAGAGAGTATGATTTTGTGAATTTTTAGATAAATGACTTGCTAATTTATAAAAGATGTTTTTGAGGTTAAATTTGATGTTTTTTTGTTGAGTCTGATAAGGATGCCCTAACAATGGCAGAGGGAGAGAGGTAACGTCAGTCAAAGATGGGGTGGGAGGAGAGAGGGAAATCTAATCTCAGCCCTTGATTTCAAGGGTTGAAATGGAGTGTCAAAAATTGTGTTAAAAATTGTGCTTCTGAATCCGGTCCCATTTATATTATGTTATTACAATAACTATATGTTAGGATAGACAATTATCTCTTCATTTGGTCCATTTCAGATAATATACAAGTCCTGGGCAATAAAAAACATAACAAAAGCTAGAGATTGAGGAATACAATTCGGGATGGAATTTTTAATCGGAAAAACTGACTGAACCAATCACGTTGTTGTCAATTGAGTCAATTTTATTGGATTATTCATTTTGTCTTTATTCAAAATCTTTTTTATATTTGTTAGTTTTGCGTCAAGATTTTGTGGTTTATGAATTTATCTCGACGAGACGAATCAATCTAACTAATACTATAAAATTATGGTCAAAACTCAATTTTTTTTGAATAAAACCAAAATTAATCCAATAATCCAAGTATTATCGGCTTTATTCAAAAAAATATTTGAATAAAGACAAAACGAAAAAAACCCTAACCAAATCGCAAACAAAATCTTGACGCAAAACTAACAAATACAAAAAAATTTGAATAAAGACAAAACAAAAAAAAAACCAAAAAACCAGATTAAATTTTTTTGCCAAAGGAAATATTATTTTACCTGTTATTATTTAAATATCTTGTTCCCCAAATTTACACTATACACCTCACTTTTAAAGAAAACCCTAACCAAATCGCAAACAACTGCGCAAACATGGCCAGATCGTTATCTCTCTCTCTCTCTCCCTCCCTCCTGCCCGAGCGAAAATTAGATCAGATCGCGAACTCTTTCTTTCATCTGCGCGTCCAAAGATCAATCGGATTGCAAGTTCGAAATTAAAAGAAAAAAACTCCAAAAGGTTTTTTTGTGAATATGAAAATGATGGATGTACAACAATTAGCCTCCAACATGACTCTAACACATTCACATGGTATACAATAATCAGTTAGTACTGTAGTTACTTTTGTATTCTCATTTTCGATTTCGGGTAAAAATTAAAAAATACTTTGCGCAAGAAAACTTATACTGAATCCTCCACAATTTAAGTACTTTTCTAAAAACGTGTTTGCAAAATAAGACATCGTATTCTCATATTCCTCACATTATTTTGTGTACGGTTTGTTGTAAACTCCTTTCCTTGTACATAGCGTTTCAGCAGAAAGAAAGAGAAAGACGAGTGGCCTGCCTTGAGCCACACAACGCCTCACTCGCGGGGAGTAGTCTTCTGGGGCGATAATCTGCTGTCCCGTTTGTCCTTGGGAAATTCGTTCAGACAATGGGGGATTCGGCAGCTCTATCTTCAACAACACTACTACCATCATCTTCTTCTTCTTCAATTCTTCACTCATCCATATTTCCCAGAACCTGGGCTTCAACATGTCATCAAGATTCAGTTTGGTCATTTCCAGCAATTACGCGAAGGCAGGGCCGCCGTGGAGTCGGAATTTTGAAGGCGGCGGGGGCGACACTGCTGGAGCAGCCAGGAGGGAAGACGGTAATGGTGGAACTAGTTGGGGCATTCAATGAGCTGACTGAGAGAATGAATAATAATACCAACAAAGACCTCTTCACCAGTTCTTCCCACATACTACTCTTCAAGTCTCTCAAGCTCTCTATCCCAATTCTCCAAACACTCCCTCTCTCTCGAGATGGACGCTCTCCCCTCTCCAGGGCCTTATCTCTCGCTCTCCTCCTCGCCGATCTCCAGGTAGGTACCTACTCTCCTCCCTCGATCCCTCACTTATTATTTGCAACTACCTGCTTTACTATTGCTGCCTCTGAAAACCCAGTTTTACCGTTTACTTTTGTTATTCAATTAGAACTATGCAACCCACATCTCTGTAGCTGTTTTTATACAACTGAAATAAACTTTAGACTGAGTTTTGTTATTCAATCTATTGAGAGATTTGTGGAGTAGAAAGTGTGAAAAAGAACGCAACTTGAGTTGTGGAGAGGGATCCCTTACGTTTTCATTTCCCTCTGCGGATAAATTTTTCGGTGCCAAGCGGGTACTACTTGGTGTCTAACTTGGTACTCGTAGCGCCCCATCACAACTGTCCATCTCCGCAATCAATGGTCTGGTGTGCGCCGGGTACCGCCACGTGGTACCCGCTCGACATTGAAAAATTTCTCCCCTTTGCATAATGCCTCTACACATTCAAGACCACCCAAACTGCGCATCAATTTTCCATTGGTCGACCAGAGTTCTTATGCAGCAGAAGATCGAGGACAGGAAAATATTTGAAAATGTAAATTTTCTGAATCTGGGGACTTGGGAACAAAATTGTTCATAGGGTTGAGCTCGTCCCAGTATGATAGAGAATTGGTTATTACTTCTGTCTAATTCTTCTTTGAACGATTTGCTGCAGATGGACGCAGAGGTTATTTCAGCTGGTATACTGAGAGAAGTTCTGGAAGCAGGTGCTATATCCCTATATGAAGTGAGAAATAGGATAGGTACTGGTACTGCTCATCTGCTACATGAAAGTTACCGTGTGAAGAGCATCCCATCAAAAGTAGATGTCTTGGATGAGGATAG
Source organism: Vaccinium vitis-idaea (assembly GCA_963854785.1). Taxonomy (NCBI): domain Eukaryota; kingdom Viridiplantae; phylum Streptophyta; class Magnoliopsida; order Ericales; family Ericaceae; genus Vaccinium; species Vaccinium vitis-idaea. The sequence continues at coordinate 202,189 of OY978218.1, read as the reverse complement.
TGCTGCTGCATTAAGGAAGTTCTGCTTGACATACTATGATGTCAGGGCCGTGGTTTTAGACCTTGCTCTCAAGCTTGAGACAATGAGACATTTAGATTACCTCCCAAGGTATCAACGGCAATTGTTATCACTTGACGTTATGATGATACATGCACCCTTAGCTCATGCCGTCGGGACCATATCTTTGTCACTGGAACTGGAAGACCTTTCTTTCCGATACTTGTTCCCTTATTCGTACTTTTATCTTGATACTTGGTTACGAAGCCATCAAACAGGAAGTAAACCCATAGTAGAAACATATCGCGAGCACCTGCTTCAATCCTTAAGGTCTGATCCCTTGCTGGCAGACATGGTGGATGGTATCTCAGTTAGTGGTCGCTATAAAAGTCGTTATAGCACTATGAAGAAACTGTTGAAAGATGGCCGCAAGCCGGAAGATGTAAATGATATATTAGGGTTAAGAGTAATTTTGGAGCCAACTTCTGGGGAAAATATGTCTGAAGTGGGTGAGAAAGCATGCTATAGGACACGAGATGTTATCCGATCTTTGTGGAAAGAGATGCCTAACAGGTCAAAAGACTATATTGCCCAACCAAAACCAAATGGGTACAGGAGTTTGCATATGGCAGTTGATGTCAGCGACGAGGGAAGGACTAGACCACCAATGGAGATACAAATTCGGACAACAGAGATGGATATGTTGGCAGCTGGTGGAGTGGCATCTCATTCATTGTACAAGGGCGGTCTTTCTGATCCAGAAGAGGCAAGGCCTCCATTGTGTGATCGAAACTGGATTTTAAATCTTAGTTTGTTCAAGATTTATGGACTTTGATGAACTAGAAGTCAATCTAAATTATCAAGTTCCATATGTTAATATCAGGAAAATCCAAAAATGACATTCAAATTCAACTCACACCCCCTTGTGAGAGGCTGAAAAGAAGAGAAAAAAAAAAGGAGGTTAAGAGGCTTTAAGTGGTGTGTCAATTTCATATCCCACGCGCGGATAAAAAGAAAACAGAAAATTTCGTATCCCATATAGAAATGTTTAAGCAAATGTAGGCAAGCACCCCATCTCAATTTTTTTTCCTGTCTTTTGAACATTGTAGAGACAAAAATTATCGGTCTTTTCCAAATCATTCACGAGCTAAAATTTCCTTTTTGTTTTTGCTATTTTACCTTTTGTTCTTTTTGTTTTCCAGGGAGGGGGTTTGGCAGGTCGCAAAGAGTTTATCATGTTATGGGCCTGTAGTTTCTTACCTTTGTATTGCAAACGAAGCCTTTTGCTTGACATTGCATTTTGTACTAGACATTTGACTAAGCTTTCATTTATCTATCGACCCCCAGGCAAAGCGGCTCAAGGCAATTATGATGGCTGCTGCCGAACTTGCAGCAGTGCGTCTTAAAGATATTCCATCCACAAATAGTAAACTTATTGAAATGGATCGCAGAGATCGGGTATTCTGTCTTCTTGACAAGAATGGAGATGGTAAGATCAGCATTGAAGAACTTACAGAAGTGATGGAGGAGCTTGGTGCCCAAGGGGAAGATGCCCGGGAGATGATGCAACTTCTTGATTCAAATAGCGATGGTTCTTTGAGCTCTGATGAATTTGACATGTTTCAAAAACAGGTAAATGCCTTCACTTATTATTGTGATTGGCTTGACTATATTGCTTGCATTGCTATTGTTGGTGACCCAGAAACCACGGCTTGTAATAAAACCAGAATCTGCAAGTATATGCTAATCCTGAGGTTCTGTGATAGATGTGGTGGTCTTGGGCTATATTGCCCTTGAGTTTCTGCAACGGACGAGTGGACCAGTTCTTTCTTTTCCTTCCATGATATGATCATCCTTCTTTTTTTTTTGGGGGGGGGAACTTTTGAAAATTGAAATACAAAATTTAAGATACCACTTCACTCTTGTTGTCATGTTCCCAAAAAGTGTGAATAGCCTATTGATTTGCAGTATTGAAATGCAGATTTGGTGATATGGTATACTTTTTACACGTAAATGGTGTAGTAATGTTAATGACGTTTTTATAAAGTTTGTGTTGCTTCTACCGTGAAAAACTACTTACTGAAAGCGTGGTATCCTTTGAGTAGTCCTGGATTTTAATTTACTGTTTCGGTGCTTAGAACTTACCTTAATTTGTCCCAAGTGGTGGGCATTATGTGTGTACTTGATGCTAAATTGTCACTCTCTTCCCATCTATTATTTCCTCCCGCTTATTGTCCTCTCTCATCCCTTCTGCTTTCCAGTTGTAGTCCTCTTGTTTGGCATGATAGTTTCTTCTCGCCCTTTCCTGAATCTGGTTTTCTGTTTTCAACCCGTTGCTTTATGTGGAAGAATGTGCCATTATGAACTGACATGTGAGCATATCACTCATCTATGTCGGATGTAACTCTTTTTTTTATGTGTCAACATCTCGCCAGGTTGTATTTATGCGGAACTTGGAGTTTAGAGATGATCAATACAAGATGGTATTAAATGAGAAGCTTCAAATGGGTGATAGTAGTGATTTCATTCACTCATATAGAGAAGAGCGTGGAGACAGCCTCCCGGTAAGTTATTCATTGTGAAATATCAGAAAAGCTAATTGCAGAACTTACTCTGTGTGTGTGTGGCATGTAATTCAATATAAGCCCAATGTGAATATGCTAGGTGTTGCATGTAATTAAAACAGCCCAATGTAAATATGCTAGGTGTTGCATATAATTCGAGTCTACCGTGTAAAACTATGTATTCCGCATGGTGACTGGTACATCAACCATATTTTGTATATTGAATCAAGTTATAGTATCGAAGAAGAAAGGTTTGATCTATATAGAGATTGCATTGATGTTATTGTAGTTCCTTTTGTTGTTTTAGAATGTCTGTACCTTGAATATTTGATTGGACATTGTGAGAGGTTCTGCAATAGTTACAGTAATGCACCATGGTTACCCTCTCGAGTCTTGAATGATATGATCCGAGTCTATTCGGGTTCCATATACTTTTGGTGCGTTTCTTGGAGCAGCTTTATGGTAAAATGCAATACGAGAGTTTTGATACTTGCTTATTTTCTCACATTGACAATAGTAATGGCTTTGGATTTAAAGATATTCAGTTGGGCCGTATTCTTTTTCCCGTCATGAGTCCATGAACGTTCCTGTGGATGTAAAGGTGGTAATAGAAAAAGAACCATCGCGATCGTGTCTGAAAGAGGAAACACAGTTCAAGAAATAAAAATGCCAACATTCACCCATCTAAGCTCCCGTGGCATGGACCTATATTGGTAGCCATTCATCCTTTGCCAGCACTCATCAGGAAATGTTGGGAAGGGAAGAATTGTTTATATATCATTTATTCACCCGAATAATTAGGACTAACATATCACTATTTTCTATCGGTTCAGTCTCTCTCTGACTCTGGGTTTTAACTGCCTGCACTTTTTGGTTCAGCTCAATTCCTAAGCTTTTCAGGATGAGCAGTTTTTATTACCCAGGTAGGATTTTGGGGTATACAACTGTGTTTAGTCCACCCTCCAACTTTAGGTCAAGTTGCACTGGATTTGTTGTTTACTTTCTCCACCCATTTTCTTTGTTACTCTTTTGTTTTTCCTACCAATTTCCTTGTTTGCCATGAAACACTATAACGCCAAGTCACTAACCCTTGGAAGAGTATTCGGATACCAATCTACTTATATCATCTTTTACTAGGGATGATTCAAGTTGAAAGTATAGAAACCTTGGTAAAGTTAAATGGACATCAAATTTCATTTGTATAAGTGCATGGAAACAAACTATAGTGGTATGAATATGCTGTCTTCACAGCAACCCATCCCATGTCTCATTACATCCTACGTCAGAAGTACTCGCCGTGCGAAAATAAATATTACAATGGCACAGATTTTACTTGCACGAAAAAAAGAAGCCTTGGCAAAAATCGCCTTCTTTACAATTTTAACCAACGAATTAGAGGAACCTCTATTTTGGATGTGATGTCATATCTATTTTCTGAGATACTGCAATACATCGAGTTTCCTCACAAGCTTGTATGCAATTTCTTGAACATGTCTTCCGGCTTTTGCACTCAACATTTGATCGCTAGGTTCGATTACACAGGTTACGTTGTAGACTCTGCAACTTAGAATGTGGGGAACGAGAAATGTCTGTAGTTTTAGGTACAAATAGATACACAAGGTGTAACCAAGAATTGAAAGAAGATTTACAGGACTCCTTATTGTGGATTTAATATAATCATTCTTTACAAAGCTCATATGTTGGTGTTTCCCAGTTTGAGCAATTCCTGATTCTCAAACTTCCATGTTCATCGGCCCTTGATTTGTTGCGACACCTAGCTCATTTGATAACTTGTTGCACAACTGCAGGAACAGGCACATACGTTAGAAATATGCCTTACATGCCTGTGTATATAACACACATGCGCTCTCGCGCGCGCGCACACACACACACACACACACACACACAGAGAGAGAGAGAGAGAGAGAGAGAGAGAGAGAGAGAGAGAGAGAGAGAGAGAGAGAGAACCTGTCTATAAACAGTAGCATCTCCATATGATTTTCTTAATTCCACTACATACAGGGATGGGCTTATCTCGAACACCTGCAACAGTTACAGACATCCTGATGAATACGCACGTCGCATGGACAACAGTTGGGCCTTCAAGTGCAAAGGCACACGGGAGCTAGACTACAAGACCCAAAATACAACAATTTATGTTTATTAAACAGATACACAGATTGTAGTATATTATCGTGCCAAAAAGTGCATAAAACTTGTAGCAGCCCGTTTGTAAAGTAAACTTGCTTACCTCTGTCGCAACTGAAAGGCTACCCGGGCTCTTTTGACCTTTATTCTCTCTCATCACCTTGAGCTGAAAAGATACACGCAAGTGAGCCAATTCTCAGAACTTTTAACAGAATTAAGAAATTGTCATGGAATTGTTTTTGAATCTGACTAGAGACTATTGATAATTTACAAGAAAATCCTTTAAAAGTTAAGCATTCATTTCTTGTAAAGTAATCTGTGTGAAAAGAATGCATGAACAATTGGAAGCCCAGAGCTTTCGGAAGAACTAACCCCTCCATTTTTCTTCTGGACCTGAAATCCCATCTGAGTGACGATGTCCTCAATCCTCTCGAGCAATTTTTTTGGGGAATGGTTGGATGTAAACCTGATCTTCCTTTCTGAAATATCCTAAAACAACTCGAACAAAATTCGCAATCAAATTTCCTGGGGGGGAAGGGAATACGTGAACTTCATTCATTACTAACAAAAACCGTAAGACTGATATACAATTCCAATAGTAGTAGATTCACACCTCTTTCTCAAAGAAGCCAGAGAGATCTAGGCACGAAGACATTCCAATCAGCTGAAACGCGTTGATAAGGGTAGGCAATTCTGCTTTTTGCTCTGATTCAGTTGGCTACACCATTCATAGAGACTACACAAGGTTAGTTCTGGCAGAAAATCTGCAAAACAATTAATACTCCTACGAACAAGGATTAAAAAACAAAGTTCATACCTCCGCCTCGTGCTTTCTCAAGGCTTCATCATCTATGCGCACAGTTTCTTCGTCATCTTCAGGATTAGCAGGACTATAGTCTTTCTTGAACCAATCATGTGTTTTTATCTCAGCCATTTTAATCCGAGTGGCAGGGTTGGGATCAAGAATCCTCTTTATTAGGTCTTGGGCTCCTGGGGATAGCCATTTGGGCATTTGAGCATCTCCCTTGAATATCTGAAATTCCATTTGACAAAGATTAAAAAATTGAAACGATCCATCCAGGAATACAAACTGAAGACAGATGCTTTTTAAGTTTTGCACCTTCTGGTATAGAACTGCAAGATTTCGATCGTCAAAGGGTAGATAGCCAGTGAGAATAACAAACAAGATGACACCACAAGACCAGGTATCAGAGGTGGCACCATCATACCCCCGATTAGAAAGGATCTCAGGGGCAACGTAGTTGGGACTTCCACAGGTTGTATGCAGTAAACCGTCATCCTGATCAATTAATGTTTTACATGCACACACAGGAAATGAGTCATTTGAGTTGACTAATTGTTAAAACATAATTATGTGTTGGATAAGAAGATCGAGGAAGACTGGCCGTGAACTTCTTTCAGCAGTAACATACCCTAAAATGTTGGGGTAACGCGCTGAGGCCAAAGTCCGATATCTTAATGTTTCCTTTTGCATCAACAAGAATGTTCTCTAGCTGCATAATGCATGCATGCACACCAAACAATGAATGAAACATTTTCAAAGGATTCAATTGATATTTAACTAAATGCCTATACATATTAGCTTGTTTGATGGCATGGAGTACTTGATTGCGAGGACCAATTAATATTGCTCAAAAAATCATTAATTATTAAACGCAACGCAATTAGATAAGGTGATCATCTGAAAATGGCTAGGAAATACTAATGGGAAGTATATATCTACAATATAAATAACCTTGAGATCGCGGTGGTAAACGCCTTTGTTGTGACAGTAGCTAACTCCGTCAATTAACTGTTGGAAAACCTTCCTTGCTTGACCCTCTGAGAGTTTGCCTTTTGAGGCCTATAAAACAGAAGAGCTAGCAGGCGTTACACCAATGAATCACATGCAGATGGAAGCTTACAACTATTGGAATAAGACAAAGAAGAAGAAGAGCATACAATTCTGTCAAACAATTCACCACCAGTCACGTATTCTAGGACCATGTAGATCTTGGTTTTGCTTGCTAGGACCTGAATATAATCAATATATATATATGCATAAGCATGAAAATAAATATAGAATAAAAAAAATAAAAAAAAAAACCTTAGATACATGAAAGGAGGCCTCAGATATTACATATCACAAAGATTTTCAACAGTAATTGAAAGTTGAGGATTATAATGAAGAGACTCCACGGTAGAAGGAACTTTCTTTTTGTCCAGGAAAAGGAAAAACAAAGGCTCATAGAAGGGCATCTCAACCCCAAGGGGTTGGTTTGGTGATCAAGGCTCTTAGACCTGGGGTTTCTAATTAACCTTTCTATATGCTATCAACTTTAATATTGCCAATCCAGTTGGGCTATTTTCCGGCTTTAAACGGGCTCGGTAGACAGACTATGGTATTAATTGATCCAAAAAGGTTTGGCTCGGACACCCTTAATTATCTCAAAGAAAAATAAAAATAAAAATAAATAATGGCGCGTCTCACATTGCATGATTTTAGCATCATCAAAATGTTCTCGGTCGCTATAAATGCCGAAAACACTTAATAATTTAATAAATTATATTTATCAAGTTATTTTGGTCTAGTAGTAGTAGTGATCGGCAAGTGTACGTACGTGTTAATCTTATTGTTAGATGGAGAAGTAGTCAATAGTTAATCAATTAGGGGATGACTAGGAAGGGGTAGATTTAAGTGGGTACGTAATCAAAGCAGGTGTCAACCTTATCCTACCCCGCCACTACAATAACAACAACAATAATAATAATATGAAGACAAATGTTAAGGTTCCGTCATGTTCAGAATGATACAAATTACTCCATTCACTTGGGAATTATTCTTCGTTTCAATCAGAATTGCAGCCCCACTCGGGGTCCACCTCCCACGTTCGTTTTCACTATATCAAATAGTACTAGTATTGTTTTCTTTATGGAGTATTTCACAAATTTAAAAAGATTTTATTCACGGCTTTTCCGCCTGACGAGAGATGCATGGTTCTGTTTCTTTCTTTCTTATTGTCGTATTATTTGGAAGTATAAAAAGACGTACATCTACATTTGACAAGAATTAACCTTGTGCCAGTGAGGGAGGAGATCGACTAGACTACCACACCACCATTAATAGAGGCGAAAACCATCTGAAAATCGAGCTTTAGAGAGTTCATGTTTGAATCGAGTCCAAATATTTGAGCTCAATCAATTACTAGTATATATTTAAGAGTCTCTATAAATATGAAAGAGTTGATCACAAGTAATTAAGGGTTTATCTAAAGGAGCCAATCGAAGCTACGACTATATATGTCAATCTTGACGAGCGCAAAGTGTACGTACTGTTGTATTCGAACATGGGTCACGAAAATACAGCTCAGTTGGTATGCAACCGTAACCACAAACATTGGATTTGGAGTGACAGTTGGAATGAATACTACTCTCTCTTCCTTGGAAAAAAATAAACAATGAACAATTCGCCGCTATTATGGGATGGGTGGGTGGGTACTTATAAACATTAAACAAAGATACACAGAGGAGAGAGAGAGAGAGAGAGAGAGAGAGAGAGAGAGAGAGAGAGAGAGAGAGAGAGAGAGAGAGAAGAATCATCAAAACCCACATCATCTGCCATGCATGTGTTTCTTTTGAGTTTGACTCCCAATCCCCAAATACGCTAGCTGCTCCGAAAACATGATGATGTTACTACTAGATTCCTATTTCAATCCCACAAATCAGCTTACATCCCAACTAAACTACTACGAGTCTACTATACTAAAAGATCGAACACCAACAAATTTAAATACTCTTCTTTTTATTTATTGTTATTTCACATTTCGATGTATAATTTCTACCCAGGCCAATTAAATTAATTGAAACGCACCTCGTGTCATCCGAAATTAATATTCTTACTATTTATTTTTTCTTTTTTTGGGGGGGAGGGAAACATATATAAGAGAGCAAAGTAAACTTAGATAAAATTAAACGCTAAATTACGACGCACCTCGTGTAATCTGACAACGTTTGGATGTTTGAGGAGCTTCAATGTGCCAATCTCCCTCTTTATCTGTAATTTCCAGTCCCATGAAAAAACAAACCGTCATTCCAGAACCTTTATTTATTTATTTTTTTGGGTTGAGAAAGGATGATGATGAACACTTTTGTACGTCCTACACTCCCCCTCCTTTTTAGAGCTAGGGGGTAATAAAATATATAGTAAGTAGTAAACATATATGTCTGATATTTTGTTTGAAAAAACCGAACTCGATTTAATTAAAAATGTGGAGTAGTTGTTTAAGAAGGATGCATGATTGCTACATCTGACAAATCTCATCTGCCACTATTTTATTAATATTAATATATACTTGATTCTCCAATTGTAGTACTAAAGTACGTACGTAGTCTTTAAAGGGATCCAAAAACAGTTGATCAATTGGGTGGGAACTGGGATGACGAGACAACTGCATATATATAGGAACTTAATAAAGAAAGAAAATACCCAATTGAGGGCCACACTCCCTGTCCAGTTGGCACCTTGACAAGGAGAGGATGAGGGCACCAGAGAGGAGGAAGAAGAAGAAGAAGATGGATGAGACTGTAATGGGCAGGAATGGAGGAATGGAGCCGGGAGTGGCAGTAGGGACGGTAACCCTTGTAAGGAAAAAAGAAGAAGAAGAAAACATCCATCTAGTATTATATAGGAAAAAATAATTTGTAAAAATTTTCCTATATAATTTATACAGGCTTGCTCTTGTGTAAGTGAAATTCTTGGCTCTGTCTTAGAACAGTTGTAGTAGTAGTAGTACAGTGCAATTCCAGCACAATAGCAACCAATCTCTCTCTGGTAGTTAAAAAATTGTCAAAGAGAAATATTGATGAACAAGGACCTCAGATGAAGAATTCATAACAAAAGTGTAATACTACTAGAAATTAAAGAAGGAAAACAAAAAGAGAAGGAAGGAAGGAAGGAAGGAAGGAATTGGGACCTGATCGGTGATGTTGAGGTGAATGATAGTGGTCTTGTCCAAGATTTTGAGAGCAAAAGAGTGGCCAGAATCGATGTTCTTAGCGTACTTCACTTTTCCGAAATTGCCTTCCCCAAGGGTCCTACCGATCTCATACTTCCCCAATCGCATTCCCCCGCCGGCCCCCTTAATACTAGGATCAGGACTAATATTCTTCTTCTTCTTGGACGTTTTCTCAATCTCCTCCCCACAACACCCTACCATCCAAATACGAGCGTATTATTATTATTATTATAATTATATTAACACCAGCCAATCTCCCTAACGATGGAGATTGATGGGGGTTTTAATTGGTTTCTCTCTCTATCTCTCTCTCCCTGCCTCCGGCGAAATCAATTTCAGAGAGGAAGAGGGAGAGGAATAGGAAGAAGAAGAAAAGAAGAGGCAGATATATGACGCGGATGGAATATAAATGGACCAACGGGGTGGGAATCTTGTGAGGACCCCCGCATGTACGTGAGTTTGTCTATTTATATAAACTTTTCCGCATAGGCCAAGTCCGTCTCGTCTGTCCTGGGTCATTGCCACCTATTTTCGTCTACACATTATCGTAGGAGGAGTAAATGTTACTAGGATTTATTACAAATTACCTCCTTAAACTATCACTCTTTTTCACTTTATCCCCTTTATCTTAAATAAACCCACAACTTCCCCCCTTAAATATATCATTCACTATCACGTAGCCCCTTTTTTACCTACTCTATCATCCATATTTGAACACTGAACTCTAATATGTCATGCACATTTGTATACTTTATCACACAAATGCCCCTTTTTTCCCCTACCGCAATCATTTTTATGACTTGTATTTAAATTATTAATAAATGTTAGGATCATCAAAATTGGAGTCGTAGAGGGTCCCACAAAACAAGTAAATAACGGAAAAAACAGGTTCATATATTGAATTAGATATTAGATGATATATATATATATATATATATATTTTTTTAAAAAGTAAAGAGAAATTTATAAACGTGTATTGAGAATAAGCGAACAAACTAACATAAATCAATATCTCATTAAAAAAAAGCTACTATATTTTAGTCATAAGTCACTCATATATGCATGCTATATATCGGAGTCTAAAGCTCAAATCTAGACTGAAGAGTAACATAAGGGGCTAAGTGATACTGAATGATAGATTCAGAGGGGAATGTGTAGAATTTTTTAACTGAAGAGGATAAAGTGAAAAGGGGTGATTAATTGTTTAAGTGGATAATATGTAATTAACCATAATCGATCATTACACACATGTGAAATTATTATTATTTACTTTGCCCCTGTTACCTCGGTCCATCCTTTGGTTATCTCCATAGGACTACAAGGTTAAATTATACACAAGTGTACGCAATAGAAGTTATATAGCGGTTCTAACCACAAGTCATTATTATTTACGTTAAAGACCACATAATAATATTTTGAGAAGCAATCCTCACACTTAAGATATAAATATCTTCTGGTCATGTAGGGCTTGAGACTCTTGATTTGAGGGAGATCATAGTCTATGTATTAGATGCTAGATCATAGTGTTTGTTAGGTTATTAATTCTCACAATTTTTTTAATATATTTTTCTCATCATTATTAGTTTGTAGAAATATCATTATCCACTCGTATATTTTCCTTACGAAACAAACACTTTATAACGAATCATATAACATTCTCTTTGTACCATGTCTCCTTCCTATTATATCTGCTCGTATTCTTTAATAACTTATCTACTGGTAAACCGGTCCATAGAGGATTAGTTGAAGACAATTGATTATATATCGAAAAAAATTATAAAAAAGTAGTACGTCAAAATCAAAGTTAGTATTAAATTTAAGTCCTCCCCCAAAACATCAAGTTTTATTTAGTTATGGTATATTTTTTTTCAATATTTAGATGCTTCAGTTGGAACCTATATAAAGAATCAATTTCCTTAATTTGGAAGATCTTTAATCCAAGATGCTCTTCATGGTTTAATTTAATTGGTGGGAGGAATCGCATTATTAAATGACATAAAAATGTTTCTTATGTGGTTCAGGCGCATACATATATATTTTCTGAATCAACAAGATCCATTTTTATTAATCTAGAGCATTACGATATTGTTTTTACTCGAATGCATGTGTTGAGATGGTATTTAGTTTACCCTACATTTTTAGTATTGGGTTTGCTTACACGGAACATCAGGACGGCCAAGTTGGCAATTCCCGTGTCTGACTTGGAATTCCGATCCTGCTGTAAACATTGAAGGGTGTTGTTAATCTCACCTTGCACGTATCTCACCCTTGTACGTATCAATCAACTTTGCCAAAACACCAAAAAGGGTTTGGCGTATTGGCAAAGGCTCAAGGATTAGGGTTTGTTAAAATCTGGAGTATTAGTTTTTTGAGGTCAGTCTATATGAAACTTTATTCATACATTAATTGGACTCTCCGTAAATGGGCAACAAAATTTGGCCTACAAAATTAGTTGAGGTACATACCGCGTGCGTAAATTAGTCCGGATACTTGAGTTATCAAATTAGTAAAAACTCTACCAATATTTTGGACATTTCACTTAAGTATATTCAACGTTTTCTAGTAGTTTATAGGAGTACTTGGTTTGGCAAACAAAACGCGGTCACTAAGGCAATGGGGGGCGGGTGTAAATGGAGACCTTCGGTTGCAATAACTTAATTGTGGTCAAATTACTAAATCCAAAAGCCAGCCACCTGATTCATCATACTTTTCAATTACTCAACGTGGCGGAGGCCGGCAGTCAAATTAATCCTTTATTACACTAGTTTATTAGTAGTTCTGTACTATGTGTATTGGATATATAATTACTACTACAACTATTAGATTAGAAAATTATTAGATGAGATTGGGGATATTAAATATACTTATTAATATAATACTAGTCCATGCATGTTAATGACTTTTTTGACGTTTCTTCCGCCCCGGCCCCCTTCGTGATCTACAAACCATTTCAACGTGGGACGAGCTTATATATACATATATATATTTGTGGAAATAATAATTTAGTACTCCACATCTCTATGTCGGAAACTTGGGGTTTGCTATTCTCTCAACTAAACTAACTTAACCCCCCCCTCCCTCCCGGCCCCCACTAGGGGGAAAACAAAAAAAACTGAAAGCAAACCGACCAGTACGAGAAGGACCACTGATAGCCACAAAAAAAAAAAAAAAAAGTGCCGGAGAGGGAGCTGGGCGATGGTGGAGTCAGGGGCATCACAATATATTCCACCCAAAATTGATAGATATCCGAGTAGATCCGCATCTATTGGAGCTGTATTTGCACATTGGAGTATAATTTAACCCCGGTTGTTATTTTGGTTTTTATATACTATATTTGAAAAAATGAACGGTTTCGATTTGTGAACCTTGCTGGTACACAATATCGATCTGCATTGAAACTCAAACTCAAACCTTATTACATAAATGTCGTGTGTTTATACGTACGCACAACAAGATTCAAGAAAAAACTAAACCAAATTGATTGCCATAAACAATTAATGTTTACGGTTTGGATGGGAAAAAACAAAAAAAAATCCAGAAATCTATTGGGTTTGAATTTGAGTTTTCTACTAGCTGCTAGGAGTACCGAATTTCACATTTTGTGTTGGATTTTGTAAAAAATCGGGACCTAGATCAGTTGCCATATTATATATAGCTTCTCCCGGCCCCAAGTGCTCTGGGCTTGTTTTTGAAGATAAAGAAAAAAGAATCTGTTGCCATAGCTAGCTAGCTAATTAATTAGTGGAGTGGGAGGCCGGCCTTTGTATTGTATAGTATAAAATTAATTACGAGAACATGGGGGTGCCGACTTTGTTGGAAGTAAGATTGGGGTACGTGAACGTGTCCTTTTTCCTCTAGACTAGAGATTAATTAATATGCATGTCAATTAATATTCCTAGCTCCTGAGTAAGCGAGGAGGATACCAACAACCTTGATCATCACCCTTTTTTAGCATCGGTGTGACTAATTGACAATGATTGATCCTATATATATATCCTTAAAACAAATTAAAACCTTTTTGGTATACTACTCTAACCAAGGACTTGTAGCCTAACGGTTATTTCATAGTTTTCCCACAAAGGAAATCAGGGTTCGAGCCTCGACAGAGGCGTTTGTAGCCTAGCGGTTATTTCATAGGTGTTTTATTTATTTATTTATTTTGTTTCGCTGTAAGTAATTGGACCGTGAAATAAAACACCGGCCTTATCACGTGAAATTTCTCACAATTCTACTGAGTCCTAGCTAGTATCTTTTTGCTTTCCCAATTTTTTAAACAATTGATTTTCTTCATCAGTTGTACAAGACAAGCTATACACATGCATATATATATATATATATATCTCTTGTGTCACACAATCATATAACATTGCATGATAAATAATTGCAGTCTCTAGATCTACTCTGGGTAACGTCCATATATATATATAGCATGTTTTGTTTCGTGGCAACGTGAGTCCTAGCTAACTCGACCCTCAATTTCTGGGACTATCCATGTGTGTCGTATTAACGTATCCCATCTTATGAGAAGATGATCGAATAATATTCATCCAACTCAACTTCCGTTTAACTTAATTAAGCTCATGGTTGTTCTTCTCCTTAGTTCTGTATACAATTTTATATTCGAGGTTCAACTACAGAGAAGTGTCGGACACAGCTATGCAAAATTTACACACACGCACACATCATATTTGTATGTATAAAAAAACAAGGGTCGTTATTTTTGCACTCCCTTTTTTTACCATCTACACTTCTCGATCTTTTTTGTGTGCAAAAATGCACAATTACCAAAAAAGGTCAAGTAATTTGGGACGGAGGGAATATTACAATTTTTTGGTGAGGTATCGGGTGCCAAGTGGAATAATTAATTAATTAATTAATTAATTAACTTTCTTAAGTTTTTGTTATTTAACAGATATTGAAATTGTCTAGATCGAAAAGAAGGGTCAATTCTGAAGAAAAAGGAAGAAATTCAATAATGCTGGGGTGGTCACACACGTTTCTTAAATATATGACCGATTAAAACTAAACTCATGCTCGATCGATTGGAGATGCTTACAAGTTACAAGCTAGCTATACTACTACGTCATTATTCAACATCCTCCCATACAGCTTCCTACGTACATATAGAAAGAAAAAACCCATGTGGAGTAGTTCCAAAGCAAACAATACATTTTCATCTCATCTCATCTCAATTTGAATACCATTTACGCTATCTGATTTTGGGATGTCTCTTCGCGTTGACTTTTAGTAATTAATTCTTTCTCCTGTTTTTTTTCGTATACTTTTCGTCTTCTCCTCGAATGTTGTATTAAAGATTAATAAAATCCTTTTTTGTTGTTAAAAAAAAAAAAAAAACTCTTTCTCCGGTCAAAATTGAAGTGCTGCAAAAAATTGTTTGTTAATTTTTAGAATATACGGTACGTATCCCATACTCATGATACGGATATATGGTTCATTTGTGTTTGTGATAGCTAGTCACACATTACCCTGCCTAATTATCTCATACTAGCTAGTTTTAAAAGTACTTTACGCAGTACGTCGTATAATGCTGTGGTGGAGATAGAAGTTTTGTTAATCTAAATCCAGAGGGCCAAAAAAGCATTCAAAGACCAAAAATCGTCTACCAGTATATCGTATAGAGCCCCAACACTGAACCACCCAAAGTTTGCCTTTTTCGGGGGAAAAAAAAAAAAAGAAGCCAGTACATTGGTAATTGAATACTTGGAGCAGAAACGGTGTGACATAGGTGAGAGAAATAATATTCGAAAATTAAAGGCTGATGTAAGAAGAAGACGACAGTATGCCAAATTAGGCTTTTCCGGGCATTTAATAAATGCCGTTAAAGATCAATAAAATGCCGTTAATACTATTCCTGGCATTTATTTGCGAAATTAGGAAATGCCGTCTACACAGGTGTCGGTAAGAGATGGATGAAGAAGAAATCGTAGTGTTCCCGCAATGACGGTAACAGATTGATGACGGCAAGATATGGAGAAAGAAGAAATTGATTTGGGGCTTTTCGTTTCTCTCTCTCCCCACTTCCAAAATCAGCTTTTTTTGTTTTGGGGATTTTTTTTGGTTTAAGGACTGGAGTATTGATCTCTGCCTAGAAGAGCAAAAAAAGAAGGGGGAAAAAAACAGAGGGAGGGGAAAAAATAGGTGGGAAGGGAAAAACAGAGGAGAGAGACGATGTCGTTTCACTAGGGCTAATTATTTCGAGCGTGTTCCTGGTTCTATTGCCGCACATAAGTCTACTAAAAACGGCATTTTTATGAGTAATGCCGCTTTTGGGTTCTTTTAACCGGCATTTTACGAAGAATGCACGCATGCAGTTATTTAACAATATTCATAAGTACTGTTTCTAGTACTCCATTGATCCATATTGTCATAGCTGGTGACTTATTTTTGATAAACGGATGTCCGGACCAGCTTGCACGCACTTCAATTAATTCTGGGACCCAAAAGATAACGATTAGGCATCCAGTGGCCTCAAGAGATTGCTAGCAAGAGGAATCCAACCCGCATAGCCGGTGACTTATTTATGTACTTAGTACTTACCTCGTTAATGGTTGGTTTGTGGCCCAAATCCGTAGAAAAAGGACAAATCAAAGGTGTGAATTAATGGAAGGCTATAGAGGCAATTAAAAGGAGTGGAGCATGGAGGCTAACGTGGTGCATTAAACTTGGGAGTAATTCTGAACTCACAGTCCACACTGTGCATCTAGCGTCCCTTGGCTCCATGTGATACATGCCAACAGTGACCGGCGGCCGACACCCCGGTCCCCCCCTCACGTCTCATTCTCCTCCTCCTCCTCCTCATCATCATCCACTTTAAAGTGTACTCCATTATTTGTCCCACCCCAATCAAAACCCAACCCACTAGCTACTGACCATGTTATTGTCTCTTTATCTACAGTAATAAATTTACGTCCTTCCAAACTCAAAAGCCATGGATATCTAACATGCCGGCCCCCATCTACCAATTTTAATCATTAAGCATATGTGACAAGCATGCAACACATGTTCATTACTAATAATTGTAATATACTACCAGCTTCTGTTTGCCGCGTCAATGGCAATTAACTTTATAAAGTATGATGATCTGTAGTACGTGTAGCGGCCGGGTTCATAGGGGTCAGCAAAGACCCCTCTTCGCATCACAAAGAGCTAAAAGGGTCAGTTTCTCAGAATCTGTAAAACTGAATGCAGATCGATCCGTCTCGCTGGTGCCGAGAGTACGGTGCCCTCGGCAAGGAACGCGGATGTACGGTTCTGGACGAATATAGATTTGAACGATGTCTGCCGAACGAGAGGTGCCGAGGACACGACATTCTCCGCTTGGCCCTCAGAATACCCTCGGGATCTCCGCCGAGCGACGTGCCGAGCGGCTGAGGGGCTGGGCCACTCGCGTACCGAGTCGGTCGACTTCGGCTACGTGGGGGGCTCGGGTGAACTTGGTTTGGCGGTGGCGTACCAGGCACGCTGCACACTCCACGATGGAGCATTAATTGCGGCAGTCACCTACTCTGCCACCGCCGCCTGCAGGAGCATGTGGGTGATGGAGAATGTCTCGAGATGATTTGACTACTCGAACCCACGTGCCGTGACGTCAGCCTAGACATGGCGTCTGTGGCAGAGATAGGAGTCACGTCAGTTGTCATTCCGAGCACGAATGACAGGCGTGTGAAGGGCACCGAGCGCGTGGGACGCACGCCCCCTGCCTATAAATACCCAATTACAACTACCACAATGAGGATCCCTCTCTCCTCATTTACTACCCTCATAACTCTACTTCTCTCTCTAGATCTCTGGTGTATTTCTTCCCTCCGGTGACTGACTTAACCGTCGGAGTGCCTTCCCTGGCCACCACCGTCCGGGCTAGGCACTGACGTGGTTGTCTACGTGTGCAGGTCACCCCCACCGGCATGCAGCGAAGGCTTAGGCGTGTACCACCCATTCCACCACTACCTATTCCACTCCAGAAGGTTCAGAGAGCTCACTCCGGCGAAAAGACTCCCATAGTACGCATGCATTATAATCGTGGACTGAAGCAGGATTTCAGTGATAGACCGATGTATTTCGGTATGCTCAGCCCATCCAAGACTTCCCAAGGCAATGGGCCATACGGACCGAGATGAGCTCTCCTACAACCCAATATCGTTCGCTCAATCGGCTACGCTGACTTGTAACTTCGTTGTTATATCGATCAACCCAAGTTGGTCGGCCCATGGTCTAATCCATTTGATATTCGGCCCACTACAATAGCCTCTCAATTTCTCGGCTCTAGCTGTGACGAGGAGTTGATTCCACAGAAAGACCGAGCCTTACAATCATTAATACCGAATCACAACATTCTTTTGCAATTCTCAATTGGCTAATTAAACCGAACCATCACCAGGAACAGGAGGTCCTCTTATAAAACCGAACCGTTTTCTCTAGTACTTTTCCATTTCATGTGCCACGCTCTGGTCACTCCAGGGTTCCGTTCAGTTGTCAAGAAAAGATGAGAAAAGATGGGAAAGTTAGCTTTCCCACATATTTTGGAGTGTTCAGTTACCAGGAAAGTGATGGCATCATGGAAAATGATTTTCCCACTAGGACTCACTTTTCCTTAAAACATGTCTTGCAAACTATATGGAATTTAGTATCGCGGGAAAGTTCTATCCTCCCTTCATTCTCAAGTTTTTTTCGCCAACATTCTCCTTCTCTCCTTTATTTCCCTCTTATTTCGTACAATTCTCCATTTTTTCTTTATTTTCTGCTATAAACATAGGCAACATAGTCAATATGTTGGTTTTACATATGTGTGTTTTTAATGTTGTTATCAGTCTTTAATTTTGTTTGTACTAACCAATTAATTACTATCGGTTACCATCGATTTTATTTTATCTTATCTATTTATCTTTTAAGCATCCAAATAAGCCGGCCATTTGGTTTTTTTTTTAATTGCATTTGTTAGTTTGCATCAATTTTTTGTCGATTACTTCATCGTCTAAACAAGAGAAATCGAAAAAGTAAAAATTATGATCAAAACTCAAAATTCTTTGAATAAAGACAAAATAAACACCAAAAAAAAAAAACTTTTTGGCTTTTTTTTTTCTCTATTAAAAAAAATTTGAGTTTCATAATTATTTTTTATTTTTTCGATTCCTATCGTTGAGACGAATTAATAATCTACAAAAATTTGACGCGAAACAACTAGATACGTTAAAAAATTGAATAGAGATAAAAATAAAAGTCTATTGGCTTATTAAGCCAAACAAAACTCAATACTTTACTTTTTTTATGATTGAATTTAGAGTTACCTAATGATTCAAAGGTAGCAATTCGTATGTATTGATTTTTTTACCCAGATAAATAGCTCCCAAAATTACTTTTATTCGATATAGTTATAAAATAAAGATAAAATAAGATTCCCGTAAGTTTCTTTTTCTTGGCAAATGAACAACTCAATTTTAGTTTTCCTAAATAAATCCTTTGTCAAATGAACACTCACAGGAAAATAGATTTTTTTTTCTTTTACTTCACTTCAATTCACTTTTCCTAGGACTGACTTTCCTACACAATATAATAGGAAAGTGCACCCTAAACCTAAAGTCTAGGGTACCCTAGGACTAGGGTACCCTATGAAAGTGCCTAAAATCCTAAGGTACTCTATGAAAGTGCCTAAACCACTAAAACCCTTTAATAGGAAAGTGCCCCCTAAACCTAAACTCTAGGGTACCCTAGTCGTAGGGTACCCTATGAAAGTGCCTAAAATCCTAGGGTACTCTATGAAAGTGCCTAAACCACTAAAACCCTATAATAGGAAAGTGCACCCTAAACCTAAACTCCAAAAAAGAGTGGCTTACCTTAGTGGTAATTAGACATCTTTTTTCTAGACCTAGAGGTAATAATCCCTATTATTTAATACTTATCTCCTTCCAAATTGGGCTATCTACATATGAGCCTATGAGAGGTCCGTTGGAAATGCTCGTGTTACCCCTTCAACTATTACAATTTTTCATTTTACCACCTCCATTTAAAAAATCACACATTGTCGTCTTAATAAATTATTTAATACTTATCCCCTTTTGTTACTCTTTTGTCATTTTAATGAGTTTTTTCATGAACCATATCCAGTAGTACAAATAACCTTAAATTTTTCATGTTTAGGTTTGTCCCTCTGATTGACCCAATTGTTCTTCGGGCTACCATTGCCCGATTAGGCCCAAGCCCACAAGGGGACGGCCTTTTTCTACTGGACAAGGAAAACACAGGTTTGAGAAAGGTCCACATAACACCAACTACCCTCCCTCCCCAAAATGGGATCTAGAGGAAGTCAATTTCCCATCCCAGCTGAATAAAATAAACTGGTATTCATTATTCGAACAACACCACGAGACTTGTAAAGATCATAACAGACGAAATTAACTTTTGCCTTGGCACCACCCTTAGGTTGAGTTTTTCAAATGATTTTAGCAACCCAGTTGCTAAAATCAAATCAAACGAAAAACTCAGTCTTAATCTCATTCTAACAGGTTAAACAGACGAAATAATTAACTTTGATTTGGAGGTCCAACAAAATAGTACGACTTTAGGCGAGGGGCGGAGGGAGAGGGGGTCAAGTATCACTTGACCCCATTGAGATGTCATTTTCCCATAGGTTAGGTGTAATGTTATTGAGAGCATGTTTGCCCCATGTATATGGTACTTCTTGTCGCAAGAGTTTTGCAAATACTACAACCTCGTGTCATTACTACACCTGATTTTTTCATACCTTGTTTAACACATACTCTCTCTCTCTCCCCCATGAAAAAAAGAAGCAATTGAGAGAATTTGATTTGTTGGATTGGAATGGAAGTCCTTTCTCTAGGCAGTGGCGGAGCCACCTTGAGGCAAGTATGGGCACGTGCCCACAATGCCCTTTCCTATTTTGTTAGTTTTTTTTTTTCCCAACGGTAAGGGGTGTTCGAATCAGCTTACGCGCACCTCGACTATTCTTCTCTCCGATCCGGTCAAAGGCAGACTATCCACTCCGGAACTAGATGATTCAAAAGAAATCTCTCCCTTATGGCCTGGCCCCAAGAGTTGCCAAGTTTTGAAGATGTCAAGGTTTATAACTCAATATCCATGTTGCCACTTGAGCTACCCCTTGGGGTTTCTTGGGTTTCTTATTTTGCTTGTTTTACTTGCTACTTGAACCCTCAGTCACATAATCTTTCAAAATGGTTCTCTCTCCCGCTCTCAATTCTCACTCAATGTTCGCGCTCTCAATCCTCACTCTCACGAATTGTAGGTGTTTGGAAGGTTTTTGGAAGACTCACACAACGAAACAATTATCATTACTTAAACAATTCTTTACTTAATAATATTCACTTATTATTCACGAGGGTAAATAATAAAATAGTACTCTACACAAAACCTGAAACTATCATTAATTTATCATGCTGCAAAACGCATGTCACCATCACATCGCCCACCACCATCAGTTCGTGGGCGTGTAGGTTATTGAAGCCTGACTATTCTCGGACCTCGTGGTTAATTTATAGTGTTCTGATGCCTAATCCTGGCTAGGCCACCGTTTCTTGGTTGTATTTAAACATTTTGAATCACTAATCCTCGTGTGGAATTATTGAATATTGTCCATAGATATATAACACCAATATAGGTGATTAAATAACCGGTTTAATGAGGAAGCGCCAAAGTTACTTTTTTAGTGTAGTTTTTTGGGGTCTATTGTGGACGTGGTTATAAATTATGAAGATATTATGGAAATTTGTCCGTACACAAGCTTAGGCTACGCAAGCAAGGTTGGAAAGGCATAACATAAATAGAAAAACAAGATAGTAAGTTATTTCCGCCGGCGGTGGAAACAAATATTTCCTCCAAATCAATCACAAGTTTAGTCACACGGATCGCTGTGATTGGAATGGAAGTCCTTTCTCTAGGCAGTGGCAGAGCCACCTTGAGGCAAGTATGGGCACGTGCCCACAATGCCCTTTCCTATTTTGTTAGTTTTCTTTTTTCAACGATAAAAGGTGTTCGAATCAGCTTACGTGCACCTCGACTATTCTTCTCCTCGATCCGATCAAAGTCAGGCCATCCACTCCGGGACTAGAGGATTCAAAAGAAATCTCTCTCTTATGGCCTGGCCCCAAGAGGTTGCCAAGTTTTGAAGATGTTAAGGTTTATAGCTCAATATCTCTGTTGCCACTTAAGCTACCCCTTGGAGTTTCTTATTTTGCTAGTTTTACTTGCTACTTGAACCCTTAGTCACGTAATCTTTCAAAATGGTCTTCTCTCCTACTCTCAATTCTCACTCTATGCTCGCACTCTCAATCCTCGCTCTCACGAATTGTAATTGTTTGGAAGATTTTTGGAAGACTCACACAACGAAACAATTATCATTATTTAAACAATTCTTCACTTAATAATATTCACTTACTTTTTATGAGGGTAAATAATAAAATAATACTCTACACAAAACCTGAAACTATCATTAATTTCTCACACCGCAAGACGGATGTCACCATCACATCGCCAACAACCATTAATTCGTGGGCGTGTAGGTTATTGTTGAAGCCTGGCTATTCTCGGACCTCGTGGTTAATTTATAGTCAGCGTGCTCACTATGATGCCTAATCCCTGGCTAAGCCACTGTCTCTAGGTTCACCGTTGGTTGTATGTTGGTTGTATTTAAACGTTATGAATTAGCTAATTAAATAACGGCTTTAATGTGAGAACACCAAGTTACTTTTTAACTTTTTAAGTGTAGTTTTTTGGGGTCTATTGTGAACGCGATTATAATTTATGGAGGTATTATGGAAATTTATTATTTTTTGTTTGTCATTTCAGTGTAGCTTTTAGGGAATCAAGTGTAATTGAAATTTAATGTCATTGAAAAGAGAGAAATTTGTCCGTACACAAGCTTAGTCTACGCAAGCAAGGTTGGAAAGGCATAACATAAATAGAAAAACAAGATAGTAAGTTATTTCCGCCGGCGGTGGAAACAAATATTTCCTCCAAATCAATCACAAGTTTAGTCACACGGACCGCTGTGATTGATTTGGAGGAAACATTTGTTTCCACCGACGGTGGAAATAATGTTTCCCCTAATGCGTAACATAAACGAGACACAAACACTTAAAAACGACGTGCAGCCAAACGTAATCAACCTACGTAGAGAGGAGAATGTTTTGACTTCAGTACTACAAGGAAAGGGAAACAAACATTAACGGGAAATTTAAGGAAAAGCACAAAATGGAGAGTCACTACCCACTACTGCAACTTTGTGAGCAACTACAGAGATTCATTTAGAGTTCGTCATCCCGAGTAGTTCCTCGGGCGAGGTTATCTTTCATCTCTTTAGATTTCTGCTTTGCAGCTTCGTAGTTGGATGTTATCGTATCCTTAGCTTTATTTTTGGCAGTTTCATACCCTTCGTTTGTTTTATCCTTTGCCCAACTCAAGTGCTCCGCTCCTTTCTCCATAGCCGCCTCTCTTGCTTCCTCTACTACCTTCTGGCACGCCGCCTCATACGCTTCCCGTGCCTTTTGATATGCCTCTTGTGCCGCCTGTTCCGTCTTCTGAGATGCCTTCTCTTTAGCCTCCAGCAACCTTTGATATGCCTTGTCCCTGGCTTCTAATGCGGCCTGATAAGCCTTCTCCAGGGCTTCCTTGATCTTGGGAGATGATGATGATGTTTCCTTGGCTTCTTCGGCCTTCTCCTTGGCTAATTCCTCTGCTTTTTCCTTTGACTCTGATGCTTTCTGTGAAGCTGTTTCTTTTGCGGACGCTGCTTTCTCTGCTGCAGACTCCTTCACTTCTCGTGCTTTTTCCGTGCTGTATTCTCCAGCTCCTGCGTTGTTATTATTATTATTATATCCAATTGATTGAAACACATTCATCATTTAGGATCTCATGTTGTAAATTAATTAACACTTAAGAAGTCAGAAAAGCTACCTAGCTCTTTTATTTCACCATGTCCATGTAAATGCATTTACTATAACGAAACTTGAATGGGCGAATCGACATATATATATATATATATAGGGAGGGCTTCTAGTCCGGACCTCCCATTTCCGGACCTCCATGATCCAAATTTTTTTTTGACGATCCGAGCCGTCCAATGTGTTCAAAAGGTGTTTTCAAGGGTCTCTCGCGAAAAATCTTCAAAAAAAAATACCGAGAAGGGCTTGATCCAAGCAATTTTCGCAAAAATATATAAATACAGTTTTTGCGAAAAACTGCTTGGATCAAGCCCTTCCCTGTATTTTTTTTTTGAAGATTTCCCGCGTGGACCCTTGAAAACACCTTCTGAACACATTGGATGGCTCGGATTTTCCAAAAATAATTTGCAACACAAAAAAAGCCATGTTTTTCTTATTTTCGGGAGGTGTGGACTAGAAAATCCACCTATATATATATAGTTTTACTACAAATTTTACAGAGAAACTAATAATAAAGAAAAATTTAAAACTTGGGTAAGGTAGTTGCCCGGCTCGTGATCCGGTCAGTTGTACAAGTTAGTAGTAGTAGTGAGTAAGGGGTTAAAAAATGGAGTACGTACGTACCAACAATCTTGTCTTTTGTAAGCTTGGCAGCATCGTCGTCGTCGTAGTCATTATTGTTGTTGTTGGTCTTGAAACCTAAGCCCTCGGAAAGTTTTTCCTTGGCCCAGCCCGCCCACGACTTTGAAGCAGCCTCCTTTCCAGCCTCTGCTGCCTTCTCTTGTGCCTTTTCGGCTTTCGCCTTCCCCTCCACGTACTCCTCCTCCTCCCCACCACTAGTACCTATGCCGCCGGCGGAGCCACTAATGCCAGTACTACTTACGTTAGCAACCAGTACCCAAGCCACTAACAGAAACAATAACCCCCATGATCTGAATATTACCATTGTTTGACCCATCTGGATATCTATTTTGATCTTGAACGAAACAGTTAATTTCCTTTCCTGCCCCTCAGAATTATAGTGGTAAGAAATTAGGATTAGGATCTAGAAATATTATGCTCTTATAGTATATAAATAGTCACTACGTACACGAAGCTCCGAGAAGGCCTAGGGGTGAGAGAGTGAGTGAGATGATGGGGTTTCGAGGATGAGCAAGCTAAGCCAAGAGACAAGTGTCACGCAACGTGGTCAACATGTACGACAGCGGAATTTTGAGCGAGACATGTGTCTCTCTCTTACCACCTCGGTTCTACCACTCCTATATATATCATCATCCGCAACAACATATTTAAATCTTTGACTTATCTACTATTTTGGTCCTTATAAAATATATCAAATTTCATTTTTGTCCTTATAAATTTAGTTGTGTCAATTTCATCCTTGCTGTAAAAAATTTTAGATCAATGTTACCCTTGCCATCAACTAGGAGACAAAAAATGACAAGTGCCTAACGGTCTCGTGATGTGAATTTAAACGTTATTCTAATGCTAGGGAAATCAAAACCCACCCAACCATTAACCCAAACCCTAAACAAAAAATGCTAGGGACACACCCTTTCAACCACAACCCGACCGCACCATGCACGTAAAAGGCAGGCCCTGCCACTTCACTGAACCACTGATTTCTCTTTCCTCAACGATTTCGGGAAAAGTTTTCATGAGTTCTACAACTCCTCGTGGCTGAAAGGGTGTGCCCCTAGCATTCTTGAACCCCCAAAATACTTCAACCTTTAACCCACATCCAGATCGACCTCGCCATTGCCGTCTCTCCTCTCCATCACCCGTCATCATTGATGCAAACCCAGAAAAACTCACCTCCCTAACTTCCCCATACCATCTCTAGTTCCCCCTCCATCTCCATGGATCTACCAAGGCCGCATATCTACACAAGAGATAGAGAGAAGAAGAAGAAGGGAGGGGGTGAATCAAAGCAGTTGCTCGCCATCCGCACAGATGAAAGCCAACCAATTATGGAGGGTGATGGGTGCTTTTTGATTTTTCGATCTTCGAAGCCACCACAAATTGAAGTATTGGTTAATTCTCATTTTCACTAGGGAACATGGCATGAAAAGTCAAAATCTCTATTTTGACAAAAGTTTAATTTTGGCGTGATTCTTCCATTTCTTTTATAAATAGTCATTCAGAAACTTCTGTAACATGAACAATGAACCGTCCATGTGATGTGAATATCAATTTTAAATTCATCATCTGCAATTTCCCTCCCATTTGGGACATGTTCTCTCAGAAATTCAATAATTCTATCCGGTAACTCTACCAAAGAAGCCGACAATTCTTTGAACTTGTGTTTCTCCTCATAGTTCATAGTTCCTTTGCAATGGTCTCTCATAACTTTATGCTTTGTTTCATTGGTTTTTTCTTTTTTTCGGCTTAATTGAATCATTTAGGAATTTCTTCTAAAAAAATTTCCATTATAAGGACAATGGAAGGGATGGGGAGAGGAGGAGAGGAGGAAAAGATGGGAAGAAGGAGGTAGGTTTTGGGTTTGAATTAGAGTGTGTTTGGTTTTAGCCTTCTAGATTTTGTTGTGTAGAGGTTGCTAACAATCCAAGCCGTGCTAGGTGGCGCCAAGTCAACTCCACATCATACTATCCTTACATTAGAAAGTTCCATTAGTAAGTTAATGGTAAGGACAACATTGACTTGTGATTTTTATGATAAGGACAAAATTGGCACAGTTAAATTTATAGGGACAAAAATGAAACCTACTATATTTAAAGAGGACTAAAAAGGTAGATTTGACTATGAAAATTCCTTTATTCTCTTGTTGGCATAATTTAGTTTGTTTCGGGCCCATGCCATCTTATACATTTGAACATCATTATAAGTAACAGTTTTTTGTTAATTAATTAAGTAATATTATGATACATTTATTTAACTTGCACACGCATCTCATGTGCCACACTCTGAGGATTCAAAATGTGGGAAGGGCAAATTAATTCAAAATTCGGAACATCGAGAGCAGTGCCACCTCATCATAAATGCAAAAAAAAAAAAAATTGTGATTGCTATATTTGCGTTTAAAGCAGTCCACTTTTCAAAAATAATCTTTCTGTTTTGATATCTATCGATGTCCAATCAAGATAATTTTTCAAGGGTCTTGCAAGGATACAAAAAAGTGCACGCATTGGGTCTCACTTGTACTCTAAAGTACACTTATACTTAGTGTACTTTTTGTACCCTTAACGGGTGCAATATTGCACTTGTTAGCATTTCCCATTTTTCAAATAGATGTTTTTCTAAACAATGTCTACATTCTACAATATCAGCAATTCATATTATTGAGCACGCAATTGTCTAAATGATTTTTTTTTTTTTTTTGAACTGAATTGTCTAAATGATTGGATCAGTAATTTATGACTATCTATCCGATTGAGCTAACTTATTACAAGCTTACTTGAAAAAATAATTTAAAATTATTGACTGGTTCGGATTATTTGTGTGAGACCCCAAAGTAGGCCCACACAAACGCGAGAGGGAGCTAAAGGCTCCTGGGGCCAAAACGGTGCAGTGGCGCTGCCAACGCCTGCTACAGACACCCTGCTCCCGCGGTTGACAGATACCATGCTATGCTCTTAAAGTCCCTTTGCACTAACAAAATTCTCAACCCATGACTAAACTATGAGAGACGTTTCGAACATCCTTACATCT
Organism: Vaccinium vitis-idaea; assembly: GCA_963854785.1. Lineage (NCBI taxonomy): Eukaryota > Viridiplantae > Streptophyta > Magnoliopsida > Ericales > Ericaceae > Vaccinium > Vaccinium vitis-idaea. The sequence continues at coordinate 174,865 of OY978218.1, read as the reverse complement.
TTTTTTTTTTTTTTTTGGTGCTTCAGAAAATCCTACTATTCCCGATTGTTAGATAGGCAAACGCAGAAGAAGGATATGAAGTATTTCCATCTTCACGCAACACATTCCTATTAACAAAACTCAAAACTTTAAAACTAACTTGAAATTATCCTCCTAGTACAATTGGGGATCTTGCACTAAATATGAAAAACCAGCAATGATGAACCCCTAAATCCGGTAGAATGATAGTAAAAGGGTCACATTCCTATTGCAAATTGCAATTATAGCTGAGATAAAATAGTAAAAATGCCATCTTACTACACAAATATGTCTAAAATAAGACGAAATAAAGGATGATGACAGATTTTGAGACCGCTGAGGCTGTAAAGGTTGCTAATGAGGATGGTACATTAGAACCAGCCCTGTATCTCCCTTGCAAATTTTCACCAATGACAAAGCAATTACAATAAAAGTGTTTCCAAAAATCCGTTGCCAGATTGCAGGACTCAATATATGCAGAAATTGACCAGTCATGGGCTCTATCCAGGAGCAACTACTCAATGCAAAAAGGCATGCAAAATCTGAGCAAAATTTTGTGCTACATCTAACATTGCATCGCTTGTCGTGTCACAGTCTAAATGGGTTTGGGAAAATAAAACGGTAATCACAAAACGAGTTAATACATTCAAACGCGAAGATACCAATCATCTTGCAATTTCCTCATTTGTCCTCTTTGCTTGTCAAACTCGTTAAAGGCTAAGCAACATGATGCATCATCATTCTTCAGTCCCGTCCTGTTCCAAATAAAATCGTAGCTCGTCAGTAAAAAAAAAAAAAAAACTCCAAATTAGACTGTAATACTCAAATATTTTTTCTGTTTTTTTTTTTGGTAATTAATATTTTTTTTTTTATATATATATTTTTCTGTTTAGGTTTTGGAGAGGGGAAAAGGCATCAAGAGTTGCAAGGTAATTGTAAATATGAACGTGCTAAATGCATCAATCAAAACTAATGCCTCATCCCTAATACTAAACATAAAGTCAGCATATAAGCATTCCATACGAATGTTAGACAGGGTAATTATTGGATATATTCACAAGAGGTAAATACTTTAGTACCAAGTCCTTCATTCTGACAACACTAGAAAAGGTCAACCTTACAAACAAGAAAAGCAAGAGCTACTACCCTAAGCGACTAAGCCATCACATAAACAATGCTTTTCACTAGAATTTGAAGCAAATTGCCGAGAGGGAAATGGCTTCCCACACAAGCCATAACAAGAGAATTTTTTAATCATAAGTGGCTAAGCCATCTCATCAACAATTATTTTCGCAGGGGCACAAATTCCACCGATGAAATAGGGTATACCACATAGAGTCTACACCATGGATAAAGCAAATATTAAATACTCCAGATGCTAGTGACATAAAAAAAACCTTGAGACGCCAAAAGAATGTATATTATATAAAAATACAAACATAAACAGCCAAGATAAGCGCTATACACATTTGCCAAGTGCAAGCAACCCAAAAATTCTGAAGTTTTATCACCTGAATGCTGTACAGTTGGCATTTCCTCTTATTGTGGCCAAGGCCCTTGCACTTGCTACACTGAAGTTGGCGTTTGATTATTTCTACTGATCCAGGTTGCTTCATCTTTGGCCTACCTGGTGGGCGTCTAGTTGGTGGAGGAGTTACTGAGAGTTCTCCCTCTGTCAGTACAGTGTTCAATGGCCTTTCCACATTTGGTACAGGGTGAATCGATTCTGCATATGTAAGGCGGTAACTCTCAGCTGTGAGGTATCGTGAGCAATAATCATATGGGCTCCTACCAAGGCATTCAAAAACAGCAATAGCATGGCAGCAAGGCAACCCAGTAAGTTGCCACATTCTGCAACTACAGTCCCAATGATCAATGTCCACTAAGTCAATGGATTCACCACGAACTTCAAATGTGCTACCATGTGTAGGTAACACTTGAAGCGAGCATGATTTTGAGGTCTCATTTTGTAGCTTTTCCTCCATAGATGGTGTAAGCCTTGTTCCCCACTGACTGCAAGCAACTCGCCTTGTATAAAACAACTCCATCATCTTTCCCCGTAAAACATCAACAAACTGAGTTATTGGCAACTCAGTTGCCTCTAACACCCAACTGTAAAAGAGCTCTCCAAAGTTAGATGTCATATGGTTATACCTTGCCCCTCCAAAAAACGCATTTGCCCAGTGATCAGGCTCACTCCTAATGACCCAATTGTAAGCTTCAGGCGAGATAGCCTTTACATTTTCTGTGCAACGTTCGAAAGCTTCAAGTTTAGGAGCATAAGCAGCAGCATAAAAATCTTCAACCATAAGACGCCTTGCTTCATGTGAAAACAGTCCTTTCAAATCTCTATTAAGTTTCTCAGCAAGATATCGCAGACAATACCCATGCTGGCAATTCTCAAATATTTCACACAATGACTCTCTCAAGCCCTTCTGGAAATCTGCAACAAATGTTATTGGACGAGATGTTGACACAGCAGATTTTAACTCCACTAGAAACCAATGCCAGTTGTCCTCAGTGTCGGCATCTACAACGGCAAAAGCTACTGGAAAGACACCATCATCCCCATCTACACCCATTGCAGCCAATAAGGTCCCTTGGTACTTGGAGTATAGGGTAGTGCAATCAAGGAAAAGGAGCGGACGGCAACCTTGTTGGAACCCGTATATTGAGGCATGAAATGACACAAAAAGACGATGGAAGCTTGAGTCCTCCTTTGTGGCAAACGTAGCAATGCTACCTGGGTTAGTCTCCATTATCTTCTCACAGAGAAGTGGTACCTGATTATATGCCTCTTTATAAGAACCCTGAAGCTGCTCCCTAGCAATCTCCTTTGCACGCCATGCCTGAGTATAGTTCAGTTGAATCCCATACTCGCGTTTGATATCACTGGCAATATCTTTGGGTTTGTAATTTGGAGAAGCTTTCAACTTCTCCTTTATTATATTTCCCACCCAGCCTCTTGTTGCCCTATACCCAGCTTTTACGGAAGCTCCTTCACACGTATGTGTTGAGCTCATTTTCTTAATACAAACCAATTGGGTGGTAGCCAACCTGGATGCATATATACGCCATGGGCAACCTTCTGATTTGCATTTCGCGGTTACACGACGATTGTCATTTTTCTTGAATTTGTAAGCAAACCCGTGTGCAATTGAGTATTTATGAAGAGCTTCCCGGAATTCGGTAAAGCTGCGAAACCTTTGGTCCACACCAGTAATCGTATTCTCCCACTGCGTCACGGCTCTACGATCATTTTCACCATCACCATCGATAACGGCAAGCTCACCACCTAGCGGTATCCTAATATGTGTGTCCATATCAATTGGACCATCAAGATCCATCATCATATCAACAGGGACAGCTGCAGGAACCACTGCTTCTGACGCGGTTGTCCTGCTCGACCTGCATGAACAAGTTCACCATAAGATTCTTACTAATGCAAAGGGAAAAGTCACAGTTTCTCCTCTACGCAATTTAAAAATTTCATTCAGGTTCATAATCACAGCACAATGCCACAAGGTACTGAGCAACATGTTTGTCAGTTAACCTTCAGCAGCTGCATTTGAAGAAACAACAAACATGAATGACTGCTGGAAATCAAGTCACTGTGACAGTGCACATGCGGCATCATGCATCTAAACAAGTGAAGATTAAACATGCCAATGCTAAGTACCTACTGGCAGGCAGATTTGATACATTTGGAGTAACACCTTCCTCTGCCATGACAAAAACCTCCACCTGGTCTGAATCCGTGAAAAAGTTAACCATGCGCTTGAGGTCCTTCTCTTTGGAGATTGTAATAAGAGTCTTTTTGTTTGAGGGGAGGAAGTACTTGATCAACATGCTGTCAACACTATAGTGAAAAGTTTCAGCTAGTTCCTGCTTGAAATCACTTAACTTTGTTTGCTGATCAAGGTCCATAGCATAGGCCTCCCCACCTTTGTATGTCATAGACCCATCTTTACTGGTCTCAAACTCACCCCATGACTGACAAATAGCAATAATCTTCTTTGTGGCCATGTTGGGCCAAGAAGAATTTTCAAAAATTGATTATATTAAAACCAACTTTTCGAGTGAGAATCAATGAGAGCTGCTGGAAGACACAAAATGAAAGTTGTACAGGAAGAGTGTGTTTAGAACTTCAACCACATAACACATATGACCTGCATTCACAATAAAATAACGACAACGTTAAATCCCTTGCACATGAAGAATGTTAGCATGGATAATTGATTATTCCAACTTCTTCAGGAGAAGAAGAGACATCTACCTAGCAAAGAGAGACGTATGCAGGACAAAGTTATCTCTGTTAATTAAGTGATCGCCATTTTTTTAAGAGCTGCAAATGGTTGCTATAAGGCGATACATAAAGATCAGAGCATCCAAATGACAAATGGTATCAAATCTTCTTTTAGAGTCATGGTAAATAATTCCTATTTTACTCCTGGATAAATCAATTTCATGTGAGAGTATAATCCCTAAAAAAAATTCTTTGTTTCTCAAATATGTAATGAGATGTTTCAGAATATGGACCCCTCCATGCTAGAAGAACCCAGCTTTAAGGGTAAATGTTTAAACTGTCGGGTAAAATGGTCTGGAACTGAAATACCGAACCATGATGATACGATAAAAAAAAGGAAAAGTTCATAAACAACAAAAACATCAAAGTCAAATTTTACCCTTCCCTCCACACCAAATATTAACGCACACAAATTTTCAACTGGCTTCTAACTGATAAGACTAATGGCCATAGCATTGCTGTGTCATAACAAAACCGAACATCTTTCAAGGAATGTCTGCATAACAGGAAAAAGGTCAGTCATAAATCATGAAGACCTGCAAATTTATGCGCAATAAACTCAACAGATAACAACCCACAATCGCTACTTTCTCTTGAAATATACTTCTAGCCGTAAACAGGGCCTGCATTTGGCGGAAGCTAAGAAAGCCACCGCTTTCAGGTCCCAAAAGAACAATAAAGGGAAGGGTCTACAATGTTTGGTACTATGTTTGTTTAAGCATCTCATCGAAATTACCCATGAAAAACAACAAACAGAAAGAGCGAGAGCGCGCTCGAGAGAGAGAGAGAGAGAGAGAGAGAACCGCTCTTAATGTTGCCGGAGCCGCCGATCGTAGCCAGAGCTGCTGACCTTTCTTCGATTTAGATTTAAGACTTTGGGGACCTGATCGATATGTATTTGGGATTTTAGGGCTCAGACATAGATATACTCTTTAGTTTTTACACTTTTACCTTCACTTTTTAGTTATCACAGTTTTACCCAAAGAACTTCATGGAAATTACTATGTTAGGGAAATTTTCAAAAAAATAAACCCTAAACTTACAACTCAATGTGTCATAAACACCTAAATTTTCATTTATTTCAATTAAACTCCTGAATTTTACTGCCATTATTAAATTAGGCACCGGTTTTCAATTTCTATTCATTGCAAACAGAAAATGCATATGTGGCATCCTTATATACCCAGATGGCAACATAATGTTGTGGTGGCAAAATTATTAACCTCCCTCCCCTTTAACCCCTCCCCACCCCACCCCTAAAAGATAAAAAAAAAAATGCAAACGCATTCCCTTTGCTACTACTTAGAGCATCAATATCAGGGTTAACAAACACACTTTCAAGTTAAATGTGGAGAGGAAACACTTGAAAACATGAAAAATCAGGCTTAACAAATGTTTTGCAAATTTGTAAAACTTGTAGCTTTGCTACAGTGACACCACAATTTTGTTAATGCACTGTTCCATTCACTTTCTTTTCTTTATTCATTTTTTCCGTGCGGTTTCTGGCTTTCAAGGGAACCGAAGAGAGAGAGAGAGAGAGAGAGAGAGAGAGAGAGAGAGAGAGAGAGAGAGAGAGAGAGAGAGAGAGAGAGAGAGAGGGAAGAAAAAAGTTTTTGAGGAAAAGTTGTACTTCACTGACACAAACAACTCCTCCCCAGGCGGGGAGTTAATATTTTAGGGGAATTTTTTTATTTTATTTTATAGATTTGAGGGGAATAGTTTAATATAGTAAAGTTTGGATAGAGAGTCTGATTTTTTGAGTTTTTGATAAAGTGACTTGCTAAATTGTAAAAGGTGTTTTTGTGATTAAATTTTGTGTTTTTTTTTTTGTGCTTTTGATAAGGATGCTCTAATTAGTTCTCCATTCCAGCAAAAATTTCGAACAAAAGTTGTCTCCTAATTGCAAATACATTCCCACTTCTCCATTTCTTAAATCCATGCCCAGCAAAAATTGCAAACACTTTCCTAAACATAAAAAGAAAAGACATGGGTTTATTACCTTTGTTACTACACACCTTATCCCTTCTAATTTCTCTCACCAGTAATTCTCACTAGAAAAACAAAATGACATCTCACTGAAGAAAAACTGTAATACCCTAACTTAATTACTTAAAAAAAAAAAAAAAAAACCTGTTATATGTAGGATTTAGTTTGCTACGAGACAAAAGGAAATTTATGTTGCTGAAAAAATGTGCCCACGTAGATTGCTTGAGCTAGGGACTGGAAAAAGAAAAAAAATCAAAAGTAGGTACATGAGAAAATGGTGGAAAATGTATACGAAAATTTATGTTAAAGTATGGAAGGAAGTGGTCATGACTACTTTAATATTTTGCTTTTTGTTTATAATGAAATGGGGAGTAAATCATTCAATTATATTATTTCTGATGTATGATGCCTGAGGAGTAAATCATACAATTATATTATTTATGATGTATGGTGCTTGAGGATTCGGGTCGTTACAAAAACCCTACTGGTGGCGTCCAATTCAAGAATTCTCGTCCAGAAACAACATATTCAACTTCTTCTTTTCGAACTCCCAAGGAATCACTATGTAGCCTTCTATTTTGTTAAAACCCAACCCAACGGCGACTAGGTCACTGTTTAGAGACGTGGGTTGTTAGATCTTGACATATGTGAAACGGTTATTAGCTAATCGACTTGTTGAAGTGATGATAAAAAGGAAGAACAAGGATTTTGCTATGACATATAATGGAGAAACTAATTTTACATGTAATCTACCCTTCTCTACTTTTAGTATCATTTCATGATGGGATTACAAGTTACAACAATTTGAAGTTTATCGTGTGTCTACTCGCCTGACTCGAGTTTGATTACACTTCCCTTATTTATCCCAAATTTTAATAGAAATCAAACAAATTTAAACATACTTTCAATAACTATCTTTAAACTGTGGCTTCATTTCGTATCAAGGGTAAAATCGTAAATATAAGCATATCAGCAAAAACAATATAAGGAGGTTTTTTGTCTTAACAAAAGGGACTTTCAATGTTACAATTCCAATGAATCAACAAGAATAATCAAACATTAAACTGAACAAAGTTTATATATGACGAGATTAAATCTTCCAAAATATAGCTATTCGATTCGAAATGAATTGGACACCAGATCTGAAATGCAAGACAAAAATAAGTGAAAGAAAAATGTGAAAAAGTTGTTTATTGGCGCCTTTCATTTTATTCTTCTGCCATTTACAGGCATGTGGTGATAACTGCATGTCACTGTTAATCACTAATAGTAAATCATTCATTACATTATGGAGTATCTTGGCCCGTACTTCTCCTCACCTTCACTGATATGTATCCCTGATTTGTACTATCTTTCTTGGTGCCCAAACCTTAACAGGTATTTTTGAAGCTTCTATCCTCTCAGCTTTCCTGCATTTACTCTTAGTTTCTCTGCACGTGTGTCTAGACCAGGATGTGTATACAAAATTTGTACACATGAGAAGGAGGGGCATGTTCGTTTCTTTTGGACTTCATAAGTATCGTCAAACTGATTTACTCCATGGGACGATGAGGAGACACAAAGGCAATATTGAAGCACAATTACATTATTTACATCAGCGCTGCCATTCTAATTCACAACTGCAATTGAAGCAATGCAACTCCTACCAAATTTTCCTCATGCAATGTACAGGGTAATTTGCCCAGTGTATGCACAAAGAAATCATTATACATCACCTGGCATTAATGCCTCATTCTCTTGTTGTTTGGTGATATAACCAAACTAGTAACCATCTGAGCTGACTAGCAATTGTGTTACAAAAAATGTAACAAATAAGCTATAGTTCAAGAACTAGACGGCAGAGTAACCATAGACTACTTCAAAACTTCTGTAGACAAAAGACGACACTGAGCGTATTGGGATTTAATTCCCACAATTACAGATAGGTGATAACTTTACTCAATCGAAAGAGAACAACAAACATCATCAACAAAATAAAAAAAAGAAAACCCACCCATGCTTACGTTACACCAAATAGCAATTCACCATTGTTTCCACTAAGCTGAATTATTACGCTCTGAATGCTGATACGAGTATGAATCATGAGCAAGTGTCTGCATCAGTGGACAAACAAAACAGAACATATCAGATTGACACCAAAGCAAGCAATTCACAAAGGAAAAAAAAGAAAGAAAGAGCCCAAATGTTGTAAAATAGTGGACATGAAAACTCGATCAAATCTAAAGAGAGAGGAGGCACCGTCTTTAATATGTAATTTCTCCCTACAAACTCCAAAACAGAATCGGAAAAGAAAAAAAAAAGATGGACGAAGTTAATTTCAAGACATCTTTTAACCGAGTCTCAGGGGTCAAAACTTAGCTCGAGGAAATCCAACATGAAGGTTCACTGTTTCCCTGGAAATATGTCTATGTATAGTCCAACGCAAGTCAACAGTAACATTGAAAACCCTTTAACACCGAAAACCATTCAGATTCACCTCCTATCTATAAACCAGACAAGATTAATAAGATTAATTTCCGCTCCCAAGTTTGTACAAGGCCTTAGAATCCACCCAAAACGAGAGAGAGAGAGAGAGAGAGAGATCCTCCCTTTGCCATCACATTCTATCTATGCCATGTTATTACCCCATATAAAGGCCTTTATATCATCTTCCATTTCCGCAACTATCAACTACTTTTGGCTATCTCGTGTTCTTGTTCCTTTAAATTAAAATTATAAAACTACTCTTCCAGCCCAAAAACAATACAAATCGTTCTTCACTATAGAGAAGGCAAAGGTACTGTGAAATTGTTAAGTCAATTCGAACTTGCTTGATCTGTTCAATTACGACCTTGCTACTACCCGTCTTTGGTTGTCTTTACTCATGATTAGCATTTAAACTAACTTTCACAACAGTGAAGAACTTAGCTGAAGTTGTCATAAGCCCTCTAGGAAGGATTGGTAATGCACAAGGATCCTAATGATTGCACTAACAAAAAGGCAGTGGTAAGAATTCTTTTGGTAGTACTCACTGACAACATGAAATCAGACTTATAGTACATTGCAGAAAAGTAAAGCCACAATAACGTGTATTAAGACTAGAAGTCAATGACAAAACTTCAGTAACCTAAGATATGTATTGAAAATGCAATGCCTCACAGCAGCAAAAAGATATTACTGCCCCTATGCATCAGCAGAGATTTATAAATCACCCAAAAAGTCTAAATATGCCTATGTGAAAAATGGGCCCTTCTATTGACAGTTCACTGGGTTGACAATAAGGTAAGAACAAGACAAAAAAACACACTCTAGTGTACTTTTTCACTTTTCTATACACTTTCACATATTCCTATTCACTTTTCATACATTTTAAACTTTAACGACGACCCAGTGGGCTGATTTTAGAATTTTCCATAGAAAATTAAACATCTTCCCAACGTGAAAACAAAAGAAAGTTGGGTAGAAACTAAGCATCATCTCTAGCATATGTTGGTCTCAGTTTAGAATCTTTAGAATGCTACACCACATATGGAAGGAAGGCAACAACAATAAATAAAACTATTTGAATACCTGCTCCTGTGAGCGGAAATACATGAAGGGTGTATAATGAAGGAAATTTGAGACCCTTGAGGTATAAATATCAGCATACCTGCAATTCGAAGTGGTTCAAAAACAAACATCCAAAGAAGAATACTAGGTACTGGACAACTGCAGTTTCTGCCACAACCGGAAAGCTAGATAGGATGAAATGAACTACGGATATCAAAAGATTCAAAACAGAATCACGTACTTCTCGATTTGTCTCATTAAGTGGCTTTTGTCCCATAGACCTGCACGGGAAAGAAAACCCCACCTGACACGAAACGGGTCAGCGGGTCAACTCCAAGTACTAATGCATCAAACTGCACACACACACATACCGAGTGTAACCTCCAACAAACAAACGTTCCTCAACACTAGTCCACATCCTAGTTCATATTATTTTTGGTATAAAATAGGCAACACATGCATCTTTGAGTATTAGCATGCGTTGTTTATCTTATGATATGAGGTGGGACGCAATACTGATGATGTTTCAAACTATAAAATAAGGAAGAGATAGAAAAAGAAAGTACCCAACTCGCTACCTTTTAATTGCCGACAAAAAGAAGGATGACATATTCTGGGACTTGAAGATCCGAACCTCTCATATATGCCCTCTCCGCAACCAAACTGAGTTCTATGAACTCCAAATAAATATTCTCATGTTGAGGCTTTAACTCTATCAAATACTATTATATTGGAGGTAAGAACTTTTTTACCCATGCTTTTGCGACACACAATCAACAAACAAGCCTTTCAACAAGTGCCAAATAAAGGGAGGCTGAATAATCATGATACCCAATTAGAATTCTGGATCAGTTTTGTGTCAATATGAGATGACTGGGATCAGTTCCGTATATTGCAATTTGGCTGAAGTAAATGATATCCACCAACCAAAATAGCAAACGTAAATGAAATATCATGATATGTAGGGTCAACACGTTTTGACCCAGGCAGCATGTATAAAATTCAGCAGTATTCAACTGAATTATCAACACATCAGTTAGTGAGAGTGGGAACTTGTACATTGAGACCAGATTCAAAAGAGGCAAACAATTAAAACAAGTTTTTGAACATTGACTAACCTTCTGTTGAAGTGCTCTCCATCCGTTTCCAGCAGTGGAGCAATTTTCTGGTCCAGTCTTTGCATTACAATAAGTAGCCTCTGAATGCTTTCCGTGAGTTCTTGATCATCCATGTTGGTTGCAGCAAGAGTCTGATATGTGACACAAAATAAATCTCCTCACATTATTCAACTAAAAATTCATCATTTTTCTAGACTCACCAACCTTATCATTTGTTGTTACATATACAAATCAATTAAAAGTGTAAAAGCATCCAACTTCTAACCAACTGGAAATTACAAGAGAGGCCATGCAGGATCATATACTTGTTTGAATGTAAAAATTAATCAACGTGGGACAACTTACAATAATCCCCCACACATGCGACCTCCGACTCCCCGGTGGATACCTAAACAGACGATCTAGATCATAGAAGATTACAAGGAAATAAAGTGCGACAAACGACGGAGAAATCAATCAATCCCGAAAATACAGCTTTGATACTCAAAACAGATTAGCAAAGAATACATAGGCCACCTAGACTTACTATAGCATTGGATGCGATAATTAGCCAAAGCGGGAAAGGTACAACAAAATGAAAGTAGCACAAGAGCCTAACTAACTGAAAAGCAAGAACTCCGCATAGAAGTCAACATTTTCCTTGATAGTGGAGGTCAAGTGCAAGAAAGGGGAATAAGCACTATAAAGGTTCTTTATTCACACCGATTCTTCTCTGCGCTCAAGCTTAAATCATCCCTACAAGTTTTAGTCCCATTTACTTGGGTTGGGATCGTGGAATGGTCTTCTCCAATGTTGCAAACATCTCAATGGAAACTCTTTTCTCTGATTTCAAGTGGACATGAAAAGGAACACATGAACCTCCACTCTAAAGAGTTTGCTTATGGGCAGGAAAGTCACCTGCAGAAAAAGCCCTTACATTGAAAACCTGAAGATAGTGATTAGAGGAAAGTTTTCCATTGAACTCCCCTAGGAAGCTACTAAGGCTGGGCACAGATTCTTAACATGCGATGTTGTTATAAAATGGTTATGATCCTATTATTTGTGGTGTTTGTCAGGTAAGAACCACTGATCACAGGACATGTTTTTTGTGCTCTTGAGTTTAGTTGCAGAAACACAATTCTAGGATCCTCGTGCACATTTGCCAGTTAGCCCTAACTTCTAACAATTAATGCATGTTCACAGAAGACATGACTTTCGGGAAAGTACAGTTCACAAATGACATGTTGTTCGGCTTGTGATATCTGTTCACTAAATGCCACAACGTGCAAAATCGATACTCGTTGTAATATTTCAATCACGCCATTATAGTTCTTTGCAACATGAATTAGACTGTAATTAAAGACAAAGAACTAAACTTCTATACCAGAAACGAGAGATGTGGTTCAAGTTGAAGACCAGAAAGAGTGGGCTGGGAGGCCTCTTCACTCTCCTTCAGCCGATTCAGATACCGAATCCTATCTCTTGGAGAGAGGTGCAGAAGCTCTCCCTTTGATTCAGGTCCACCACTTCACTTCAACTGATGTGGACGCTCGTCGTGAAAGAAGTAATGAAAGGGAAGCCCCGGGTCAAACCGCGTTCGTTGTTGCCTGTATAGCTTTCTAGAGCAGAGATCTAGCAACGCATTCTAGGCACAGATCATGGGTATTGGATGTATCGTTAGGTTGTGCCGAGTCAAATCTGCTCCGTTTTTTTTCTGTTGCAGAAAAGAGATCCCTTCCCCCTTGCTTTAAAAAATGAAGAATATGAAGTCCGGGAGGCTGCAGGTACTATGGATCCTCTGACTCCCAATTGGGTTGCCTTCCCAGGTCTCGCCGGTGTTGCCTGTAGGTCGTGATGTGCCTCGAGATGGCCGTCCCCTGTCCCCCTGCCGGTGGGGAATGCACTCCCGGGTCGTCGCTCTGCTGCATCTGACCCGTCCTCTAGGCACCTTTGGAAGGCAGGGAGTGTGACAACGTACACGCTTCCCTTTACTCCAGAGGGCCTTCTCATCAGTTGCAGGGTTTGGTGACCCAAAATTGACTTGGCTTCCTCTTTTCATATGTGAGCTAAGCTAAGCTAGCGATCGAGAAGAGAACGCAATATAGGTCAGTCTTGCTACCTCCTTATTTGCCGCCCCCTGCTTGCTCATTCGTGAGAGGACCTTTACCTCATATCGTTGATAAATTCCTGGAGGATAAGCTGTATCTTACCGTCCTCATGGATGACTCTCTGGTGGTCAGGCTCCCTCTTCGGAAGAACTTGATATTCTTTATCTGCTACTTTGATGCGGCCAGGCATATGCGCGCCTTCATCCCTTCCGGAAAGCTGGGGTGGAGTCTGGATGGCTGACTTGACCTGCGCGTCTGCCTTCCTTTCGGGCACTCTTTCAATGATCTCAACTCACTAAAGCAGTAAGATGACGAAAGCTTATCGGAGACAGAGAAAGCAGAAGCTAGACCATCAGGAAAGGGGTCATAGGAGGCTTGCTCTTGACAAAAGCCCTTCTCTTTTTTTGACCCTTGCAAGTCAACATCGATCCTACGCTTCACTTTGATGATATGCAAAGAATTCTTCTGCTCGAGAAAGACAACCGGACCGATCTCCTCGAATGTCGGAAAATGAAGCTTCAAGGTTCAGGATTGAATAATACTTGCAGATCCAGAATTGGAAGACCACACCCATGCGCCTTCTTGAAAACTACGGCCTTCAAAGGACTCTCCTTTTTCCTTAACACCTTAAAAGATTCGCCAACAGATCGATTTTGCTATAACTCATGACCTCTTTGTCTCAAGAGTCGGAGGCGGCCGCTTCTGTTACTGTTAGGTTGAGCGAGTGCCTACCTACCTACATAAGGTGGTTTCCTCTCCTCCTGGGGTGGGACCCACTACGAATGGGATGGACGAATTGATGAAGCTTCAATTTCAAGCTTTTTCCCTCCTTCGTCTTATCGCTCTGCCTTTAGCTATTCGGATAGACCACACCTTAGAAAGAAAGTCTGCTATTCTTTTAAATTTCATGGAAGAAATCTCGAGAATGGACATCTATTATCAGATGTCTAGGCAGAATAATATAGTAAGGATAGATATGCCAGAAAGACACGATACGGGGAGCCGTACTCTACTCTATGGGAGAAGGGCAAACACCAAATGACAGTTGCAAGGCCAATAAAAGACAGAAAGATGCTTCAGACGAAATTTTATTCAATTGGAAGTGTACAAGTGCAATCATAAGTTCAGTTGAATAAGCTGATGCTATTAGGATAAAGTAAATTAGATAGCCTTCCCTACTGTGGGAGCGAAACCATAATAACCAATTACGAGTAGAAAACCAAGGTCAATTTGATATAAACGACATAGTTAAGTAAATAAGAGACCGTGACACGTGGCTGCGCCAACCAGACACCAACAGAATATAATGCTGAGCAACAAAGACGCTGAACAGTTTGAGGAGCCAAAACATATTGCAAGGGGTAATGCCGAGCAAAGAGTTAGGCACTCGACACGAAGAGTCCCCGACCAATAAGATACTCGGCATAAAGAGCGTCCGAAGAACAATCAGCACAAAGAGAGGCCAACCAGATCGTAGTTGGCAAAATAATTGATCGAGGAGGTATGAGAGCCTTCTCAGACACGTAAACGGAGCCACTTGAGTTTGACAAGAGCCACACTCATAAGTAGGGCTGTGTAACCGGTTCGGTCCGGTTCAGCGGCATTTTTAAGCGAACCGAAAAAAACCGGTTCGGGAGACACAGAGAACTGAAACCGATTTTACAAGGGCGGTTCGGTTCCTCCGGTTCGGTTCGGTTCGTCCAGAGAGAGAATAGATCAGGACTAAAAAAAAAAAAAAACATACAATATCTGTTCAAAACCATCAAGATCTACAGATTTACAGTCCAATATACATCAAAAACATCAAGATCTACAGATTTACAGTCCAAGTATACACACACACACACACACACACACACACACACACACAGAGATACACACAAATATACACACAGAAGCGAACAGATCTTGATGAGAGGATACCGATGACGACGATCGGCGGAATCTACTAAAGCGAACAGATCTAGAACAGATCGCGCTGCCATCTCGTGTTGACGAAGATCGAGGTGTTGCGATCGATGTTCGATGGACGGGAGTTACAACCTCGAGGTGAGAGAGAGTGGTAGAGAGAAGATCGGCGTGAGAGATAATGGTAGAGAGAGAGGGGGTAGAGAGAGAGAGAGAGAGAGGGGTGGGACTGGCGGCGTCCATCTCTCGTATATACACTTTGATGATGGAATGAAATGAAATGAGGAATGGGACGGGGTATATATATATATGTAATAACTGAAGCATGCAATAAATATACTAATTATCTACAACTCTCACAAGTCGACTGCCAGCCAAGTGGAAAGTAACTTGGCTTCTCCACGTTTGATCGCAGATTCAACAGCTGCTGCGATCATTTTTTGAAGTATATATGTGTACCGGTTCGGTTCGGTTTGGTTCGCCTTAAAAAATCTCCGAACCGGTTCTCAAATTTTATGAAGTCCAGAAACCGAACTGAACCGGTAAAAGAAAAAAACCGAAAAAAAAATCCGGTTCGGTTCTCTTGTTCGGTTCGGTTCTCCGGTTCCTTTGTTCAGCCCTACTCATAAGTTCCTTGAGGAAAGCATGACGATATTCAACCATGGTCCGCCAACGGGTAACCCATCCTGGGCATGGTAACCAAAGGATCCCAATTGCCTACAGGCTACAAAATAGGAGAAGAGACCTCAAGAGAAGGTATGTAGCCTGGTTGAGTTTGATCCATGGGCGGACATAGGGGGTGCCCAGGCCCCTGCACCCCTCCAAATATTCTCACATATCATACTAGTTTTTTACGCTAATTTGGAATTTTTCTATGGGATTAACACCTGCGATTCCTGTAGTTGAAAGTTTTTCCGTAAACTCATATATGCATGTGGAAAGAAGTTCTTAAAATTTGAAGCTATCAACCATCTTTTGGTCGCATGTATAAAATTACATGGCAACTATGTATGTACACACAATTCAGTCTCTTTCAAGTAACAATATATGCTTATGTAATATATTTTCATTATCAATGTAGAAATACATGTGGTTCGGGCTCTTGCTATGTATAAATCTTGCGTCCGACACTGGTTTGATCCCCAAGAACTCTTGCTCCCTCTAGGATTCTCTCTTTTGCAAGAAAGTAATGAAAGAGGTCAAAGAAGATTATGTTGGAGTTCAGACTAATCAAAGCATAATCCCTCAAAGAAGTAGTGGCACAAAAAGAAACTCCCTACACCTACGAATGGAGACCTGTGTTCACTATTTTTTCCAGCCACAACGGAACTTGTGAAACCACAGGCCTAACAGAAATATTGTAAAACCAAGTTCAGCATTCAAATGACAGCAGCAAAACCAAGTTCAGCATTCAAATGACAGCAGCAAAACCAAGTTCAGAAAATAAGACCTAAATGTGTACAAATTTGAAATTCGTTGTTTCAAATAACCACAAAAACAATGTATATTGCGTCAATAGGATTAAGGCAGGGATGACTGGATATGATACACATTGCCAAATGCAAGAACTATGTCCTTAGAGAGCAGAATGCAACAAAGATGCATACAATAGTGGGGGAGGGGGCAGACCTATATAACTTCTTCTTTTTTTAAAAAAATAACAGAAAAGACCTTGTTCGAGCTCGTTCAACATTGGTTAATTATAACCTCCAAAGCTAGTATATGAGCCTAGGCAGAATTTCCACTCATTGCCAATTGGTTTTGAGTTGGATGCTTTAACATGATATGAGAGCTAGGCATTTGGAGGCTTTTGGACAAGACTCTATATCGTTGATGGTTGTTTCCCCCTTCGTTTGTCGTTGATGGTTGATAGTTGTCGTATGTGTTGAATCATTTGTTTACCTCTCCACGCACAGGCCAGGGGTTGCACGTGCGAGAGAGTGTTAGAGTTTGTCCCACATTGGTTAATTATAACCTCTAAAGCAAGTATATGAGCTGGGACAATTGGTTAATTATAACCTCCAAAGCTAGTATAGGTCTGTTAAAGCATCCAACTCAAAACCGATTGGCAATGAGTGGAGAGGCCGCCAGGCATATACTAATTTGGGAGGTTATAATTAACCAATGTAGAACAAGCTTTAACACTCCCCGCACGTGCGACCCCTGACTTGCACGTGGAGAGTTAAACAACGGATCCCTAACATTGGGATCATAACGAAACTAGGTGCACTACAGGCACGAACAACGGGGCAATCAACCAAGAGAGTCTTATCCAAAACGCTCCGAAAGCCTAGCTCTGTTGTTATCATTTTAAAGCATCCAACTCAAAACCAATTCGCAATGAGTGGAGAGGCTACTCAGGCTCATGTACTAGTTTTGGAGGTTATAATTAACCAATGTAGGACAAGCTCTAACAGAACCATAACAGATAGTTGCAAACTTACCTGTGCAGGACGCCCCTTGGTTCTCCTCTGCAAAGCCAGACGAAGTTGGTTAAAGAGATCGCCAACTACTTCCTTCTGATTGATAAGCTCCACCAGTGTAGCTCGATGACCTCGACCGCGAATCAAAGCACTATACTGCAGCATCAGAATTCCCACAATAAAGGAAACCACCAATTATTCAATTAGCCAAGCACATAAAAACAATGTAAATGGCATCCCAAACAATGGATGGATTAAGCTTTGAGATTACATTGATACTAGATTCACAGAGGGAAAAGTGTTCTATGTCGAGTAACATTCATCATTGCTTTAAACCTTATGCGGAGTGCTCTCTAGCTCAGGTCGGAGATTGTATAATTTTCATGCAACTTGTAGATCTGCACTATGCTTACTAATGCTACAGATTTCTCAATCTTGGTAATGATTTGGACATCCACAAAAATCAAATCCAAATTATAGAAGGGATAATTGTAATACAGTAAGTGCTAACCTCTTCTTCCAATTCTCGACAAATCAAAGCTGTCCGCCATCGCAGATGAACTTTGGATTGACTTACATCTGTATATATATGGTCACCAACATACAATATCTCATCGCCATGAAGGTTCAGGGAATTCTCAACCATCTGAGCACTGCCCCCAGAGTACAACCCACCTGAAGGAGGTAAGACAATGGACAATCAAGTTACAACTTAGAGAACACAAGTCATACATATGCAAAATATATGATCAAGAACAATGTCATCCACCGAAAAGGACACATCTGCCGGTTGTTACTTCAAAGTTCAAATGCATCTAGCAGCCATAAAAACTGCTTGCTGCCATTAACAAGGACTGAAACAACTTGGCCAGCTGACCTGTCTCAGGTCAACCGCCACCCCAAGTTACATTGGTACGGACCGTACGGTGGTACCTGGCAAGGCCACCAAGCCCAAACAAGATGTCCAGCCCCAGCTTGATATATTTAGCTCCTATTAAGCTTCAGTAGTCTGCTTTTCATACATTTCTATATTCTATAATCTTCAGTGCTCTAATGTAAAGAAATCAATGCGTAACAGCCTAACATAATCATGGTGCCAACGCTTTGCAAAAATGTCATCGTTGGAACCGATGCTGACCAACTTAGAGTTCTTCCTTGAATACTTGAAGTCACATTACCCAAAAACCTATACTTACAGAATCCCACTTCTATTTCATTAGAGAGAGAGAGAAGGTTATGTCTCTGTGTGTACATTTTTGCATTACATTTGACTGAAGGATCAGATAATTCATCCAAGAATTAGAGGAACAAAGACGAAGAGTTCTAACCCACCCCCAACCAAACCGAACCGAACCTTATGTCCCTATCAATTGGGGTCGACTACATGAATCCTTTTTTCCATTGAGCTCTGTCAAGGGCTACTTGTTCAATTAGTCTCAGTAGACTCATATCTTAGTGCACTACAACATCCAATGTCAATTTGGGTCATCCCCTCCCCATAGCGCTACTAGCCAAAACTATCCTATCAACTCTCTTTATTACTGCATCTACAAGTCTACGGCAGATATGTCCAAATCACCTTAATCTATTTTCTCTCAACTTCTCTACAGGTACAACGCCTACCATCTCACGAATAGTTCCATTTCTATTCCTGTCCCTTCTAGTCTAACCAAACATCAATCTCAGCATTCTCATTTCAGCTACTCTCATCTTGCTCACTTGTAGTTTCTTGAAAGGCCAACATTCTGTTCCATAAAGCATCACCGATCTTATGGCAGTTCCAAAAAAACGAGTGGCAACTTTGAAGAGAGCTTTACAGAAGGATAGAGTTGACATTTTTAGAGACCAAAATAAGATGTCCAAGCCCCAAATTTGAGTTTGCCTCGCGATGCTCACATTTACTAATCATGAGGTGCCCCCAACATGAGAATTTATTCAGTCATTTCTCTTCCCTCGAATCTTACATTAGTTAAGTCGTTGATTGGACCATAGAGAACATAATTGACCAACCAATGTTACAAAGCCAACCAAAGGGAAAAAAAATGCTCAGACGAGAAGACACACAAAGATGAACATTTTAACTCCTTCAGTACTAATACACATGAGAATGGGAAGCAAGCAAATGAGCTAAGGTACTATGCATGAACTACCTGGATGAGCCTTGAAACATGGACGCATTAGACCTTCACCTGTCACCACTTCATACAGCGGGTGTGACATTTGGAAGAATTCTGGCTTCCTTGCTGAGACTATAACCTACCAAGAGCAAGAACTCGGGATGATACTAATATATCTTTTGAGGCTTTCAAAAACCAACAATTAAGACAGATGGGACTGAAACATTCGCAGGTTTAAGAGTCAAAAAACTACGTATTAAAAGGATTCCATCCTCTAATCTCACAAGGAAGAGAACTGCCCCCTAAACCTTTATATACACGATATAGGACATATGAGATATTTTCTCATACGATTTCAAGGACGAGGAGATTCTTAATCCAAGATTGCCACATTTTGTTTTGGTATGAGAGGCAAAAATATTTGATTCGAATTCAACGCAAGAAGGGAATATTCAACAGAGATAATGCAAAGGTCCAATCCACCACATACTCGGAAAGGAGTAGATAAAGTGAGAGATTTATGGTAGGCATAAAGTGGAGTATACTTACCATATCAAATAGATCTCGCCAGCCCATCTCATTGGGAAGAAATCTATCAAACGAGTGCTGCATCATTTTGTCAGTGTAGTGATAATCTGAGTTGGTAATGAGCAAGAGTCTTTTACCAGCCTGATGCAACAGAATCCGCAACCAACACAAACAAATTGAACATCATTAGCTGCTTAGCTAGAAAGGATGGTCAAATGATATAATTGTTAAATATACTAAACTTACCTCCTTTTGATCCAAAAGTGCCAAAGGTAACTCGGGATCGGGCTCTACAAACTGTTCAGGCTTGGACATTATCTCATTCTGTAGAGATGCAACTAATTTGTTGGTAAATTGTAGAACACAACACAAACTTAAATAACCACAAGATCCAAAAACGTCTACCTTAAGCTGACCTTCTACATGTGCTCTGAAGAGGGCTTTTCTAACCGCCTGAAACCAGTGGCAGGAGTTTATTAAGAAATGATGAGCGTATAATGCTGCTGTTCCAAATAGAACTCATTAAGATGCATTGCCTTGTAAAGCCCTTTATAATCAAGCGGACCAAGATCTGGATCGATAGCTCCTTCATCCAATTTGTCAACCATCTGAAGGTAAAAAAAAAAATGCTTAATATATGTAGTACCTACTGTTTTAACAATGTCACAGACTGACAGACCAAAAACCTCATAATGTTAGAAATGTAGAAGCAAAAAGACGGTTGTACAGCATTGGATGTCAAACAGGTACAAGAGGAAGCCCTTTATAAATGCGAAAGTCCGTACATGTGCAATAATGACAAAAGGGAAGTTAAGTCAGAGTGTGTCTGCTTTATGTGCTCAAGGTGTTGACAATCAAGGAATACACGTCATGCAACTGACATATCCCATCTTTTAACACTACTCATGCAACTGATAGACCAAGCAATAACATTAGTAATTGCAAAAGTGAAGACAAGTTTAAATAGGTTATTGTGTCTAAGAATAAGGCAAGTATTAATGATAGTCTAGTAGCATTTCAGCTACCAAACAAAGCGCACACAATCACCCAGAGTGGGAGAGAGATTGTGTAGCTCAGTTCAAAGACCAAAAAAATATATACATAAAGAAGCATAACAAAACTAACCAGGACCACAAGAGAAAAATATTACAGTAAGGATAGCTTGCTTATAGAGCCACTTGAATGAATGAGTAAACTACCTGCATATAAGCCACGGCTTCTGAAACTGAGAACAGCGTATTAAGGAACTCCCACCGATTCTCCTTCCGCAGATCCACCAGTTCCCTCCCATACATCTCACTTCCACACGTATAAAGTAACACGCACAATGAAAATATTACCACATGTGCCGCAAAATTTCCAAAATGTTAAGAAAATGTAGGTTACACATATTTTCATACACCTGACTGCTGGGGCAATCTATGATAAAAAGCATCATCCGTGATACACATGCCAGCAGTGTGAACTATTTGACATTCACCTCAAACAAATGCTATCGACTTTCTTTTCATGAGATTTAATAAGGTCAGACAATTGGAGTAGGTTGCATGTCCACCAATCAACTATGTTCTCTCAATGCCCCAATTAGGTATCTCGGATTGCCTCACCCAACATATCAAAGCAGATATAAGATTCAAAAGATACCTTACAGCTCGATTAGATAGCATTCGTGTGCCATGCATAGCCCTCTTCACGTATCCAAATCGATCAGCCTTGACCAAGTTGCCCTTCTCTTTATCAATAACAAGGCCTCTTATTACCTAACAAAAAGAATGGAGCTGTGTGACCCTCAAAAACAACCAAGATCTATCCAATTTCACAAAAGTTCACCAAGTTATCAACCCAGATAAAGACATCACCAAGTCTGGGTCAAAAGCAAGTCCGCCAACAGGAAAACCCATGTTCTTTAGGTTATCCATGCAATAGTCATAAGCCCGTCCTTCCCACGCCTGCAATATAGTAAAGCCGTCTCATGCATGGTGCACCATAAGAGTAACAAATCAAATCTGAAGCAGCTTATTAAGTATATCAATAGTAGCAGTAAAACTGCACAGGCATGAGAGTACAAATTCACCCTCAAGCTAAGGTGCTTGTCTGCTTGATAATATCATGCAAAATCGAAAATGTCATATAGAACCCTTTATGTGCATACCAGTTAGCACGAATATGAATCCATTTCCTAAGGTATTTTCCATTGAATTTTGTGCATAACCAGAGTTATCGAAGTATAATAGATCCCATGTGAACAAAAAGATGGAGTATGCAATTTTTTGTCCTGTTGCCAGCTTTGCTAATCCCCTCCCTCAATATCATGGCATGGGACTTAGTAACATGCTTAGATATTTGGTAACTACATCAAACTGATTACTATACAAGAGGAGGCTGCAGGGTAAAATGGGTAGCTTCCATAGCTGAAGGAATGAAGCAGTGGAATCAAGACATTAATAACCATTATAGTTAATGACTGCAAAATAGTAAACATGATGATTACCATCACATTGTAATGCATCAAGGTGTAGTCCATGTCGTATCCAATCGCACTGATTGACCGGAAATTCAATGTCCGGCTACAAAATATGCCACGTGGAGAATTCCTTGAAGAAAATGGACTCTGCAAAACAATCCTAATGTCATGAGATATAAAAAAGAAACAACTCTAATGGCATAGGAATGAGGAGGCTTGTCATGAGGGGAAAAAAAAGGGGGGAATTCCCAGCCGGTACATCTTTTGTGGGCAAATTACACCCAGGTACAAGTAGCACCGGATCCAATAGGCAGATGCACCAACAGGTACTCTCTCTCTCTCTCTCTGTCTCACCCAGGTACAAGTAGCGCCGGATCCAATAGGCAAATGCACCTCCAGGTACTCTCTCTCTCTCTCTCTCTCTCTCTCTCTCTCTCTCTCTCTCTCCACCCCACATGGGCACAATTTCTCTCTCCTTAACTCCCCAAACTATATGAAAGTGCCTAAATGTTAGGGTACCCTATGAAAGTGCCTAAACCACTAAACCCTATAATAGGAAAGTGCACCCTAAACCTAAACCCCAAAAAAGAATGACTTACCTTAATGGTAATTAAAAAAAATGACTTACCTTAGTGGTAATTAGATACCTTTTTCCTAGACCCAGAGGTAAAAATTTGAAAAAAAAAGGTCAATTCAGTAGATCCCTATAAGAGATTAATAAAGCTATTTAGGCATCGATAAACTGCAAAGGATAAATGACTCTGGTAAGGATGATAGAAAACATATGCATTTCAAGTCTGATGCAAAATGCTCTAATTTAGGCGGAGTCTTCTCATTTCAAGTTCATATCGTAACCACGTCCGCTGTAGAAATCAAATGCGTTAGACTATCTCCATAATTATATGAGAGGTTAATCTTCACTCAGTAAAGGGTTCAAAACGGGAAAAGTTGAGCCAAGAATATGCGTAAAGTTAGCTAAGAGAGGTTGAAGGAATGAAGTGTTCAGTTGCAAGTACCCTGGTTTCAGTAATAGAAAGCGTGATGAGTGATAACTGACTGTACTGAGTGGACAAAAATTTTGTGTGAATTATATTCAGCTTCAAACACAAGTAAAATCATCCAAAAGGCATCGACAAATAGAAGAGGTTAATATTACTGCACCGATATCCCTAAGTCGTTGAGCAAGTCCTCTGCTTCTTGAGCTTCCATCCTTGCCACCTCCTCAATTGGACCCTCCAAGCTTGCTTGACCATCAATTCCTACAGTTGAAAAAGACGAAAATAAGTAAACAAAAGAGCAGTGTATGGACTACGTTAGCCAGTCATGCTACTTCTCACTAGGCGAAACAACCAAAATTTAAGAAAAATGGAGAAGTGAAGGTAAGGAATTTGTTGGCAGAAGCAAAGAAAGGATATACTTGCTAATTTTCAGATGAGCAGAATAAACCAAAGAGATATTTCCCAAGCACATAATCAATCCCCACACCAGACTAGTAAACATCACTGTAATTGACTTGAGGTATTTTGGATATCCTCACTCTTCGTGGGGAAATCCAAAGTTATATTTATTTATCTCTTTATATGTACTTTTTTATTAACTTGTTAATCTAATTGTTTCTTTCGATTAGCAAATAGCAAAACTGAATCGCACATAGTTCTGATAGACACACATTTACAATGCAGAGTTAGGGAGAGAAGAGAAAGAACCGGATGTCAAATGCAAGTCGCCTTTGGTGCTCTGACCGAGATAATCAACATTGTGTTTAGAGGAGGAAACTGAGAAGACATCCCCTCCGGCTACGGAGGAGCATCGAGGGATCATCTGTGGATGATAAAGTTGAAAAAGATGGAATAACCAACAAAAAAAAAAAAAAAAAAAAAACAGGGTATGGACTACGTTAGCCAGTCGTGCTACTTCTCATTAGGCGAAACAAGCAAATGTATGAAAAATGGAGAAGTTCAGGTAAGGAATTTGTTGGCAAAAGCAAAGAAAGGATATACTTGCTAATTTCCAGATGAGAAGGATGAACCAAAGATAGTTCCCAAGCAGATAATCAATTTCAAACGCAAGACTAGTAATTATCACTGTAATTGACTCATATAATATGATTACATGGGCTAAATAGAATCCCCACCTTGGTTTCTTCACCCAAGAGAAAACCCAAAAGTCACATCAAGGGATTTTGGATATCCTAACTCTTCGTGGTGAAATCCAAAGTTAAGTTTATTTATCACTTTATATGTAATTTTTTATTAACTTGTTAATCTAATTGTTTCTTTCGATTAGCAAATAACAAAATTGGATATCACAGATAGTTCTGATAGACATGCACATTTACAATGCAGAGAGAGGGGGAGAAGAAAAAGAACCAAAATTGAGATGCAAGTCGCCTTTGGTGCTCTGACCGAGATAATCAGCTTCGTGTTTAGAGGAGGAGTAGGTAACTGAGAAGACATCCCCTCCGGCTACGGAGGAGCATCCGGGGATCATCAGGTGATGATAAAGTTGAAAAAGACGGAAATAACTAAAAGAAAGCAGAGTATGGACTACGTGAGCCAGTCGTGCTACTTCTCATTAGGCGAAAGCCGCGAAACCATCAAAATTTAAGAAAAGTGGAGAAGCAAAGAAAAGATATAATTGCTAATTTTCAGATGAGTTGAATAAACCAAAGATAGTTCCCAGGCAAATAATCAATTCCAAACGCAAGCCTAGTAAACATCACTGTAATTGACTCGTATCATATGATTATAAGGGCTAAATAGAATTTCCTAAACTTGGTTTCTTCACCCACAAAGAGAAATCCCAAACGTCACATCAAGAGATTTTGGATATCCTTACTCTATACTTTTTATGAACTTGTTAATCTAATTGTTTGTTTAGGTAAACAAATACTAGCAAATTGAATCGCACATAGTTCTGAATTTTAACCCACAAATTAAAAATCCTGGCAACACACACACACACACACAGAGAGAGAGAGAGAGAGAGAGAGAGAGAGAGAGAGAGAGAGAGAGAGAACCGGAATTGAGACGCAAGTCGCCTTTGGTGCTCTGACCGAGATAATCAACGTCGTGATTAGAGGAGGAGGAGGAGGTAACTGAGAAGACATCCCCTCCGGCTAGGGAGAAGCATCCGGGGATCATCTGCGGATGATATCTAATAGTAAGATCGATATTAGTATTACTAGTCTTCAATTTTCTGTTGTTGGTGTTATGAGGAGGAGGAATGAGGAGGAGGAGGAGGTTGGGTCTCAGAAGAATGGGGTTCCTGGTACTACAGGTTGAGGAGGAAGCCGCCATTCCAATTCAATTCAATTGAAAATAAAAACAATGAATGGCGAGGAGGTGCCTCTCCCACTCCCACTCCCACTCCCACTCCCGCGCAGTATAAGCAAACAATAAATGATCCTGAATGAAAGAAGAAAACCACCCACACCACGCCACACCGGACCCCCAAACTTCAGGCTCGGAAGCAAAAGTGGCCGGACTATAACAACGACAACGACAACGACCAAGACCAAGAACTACTCTCTCCGGTCGACCTTCTTTTTTTTAGGAGTGTACTTTTTAATTATGCCTCTTTCTTTCCCTCCCTCCGATGGGCAAAATATCTCCACCCTTTTTCCAGTTTCAGGATGGTTCCAAATGCAATTATTGGTGTCGCTGAACCGAGAAAATTTTGGGTGCAAATAGGGTGTGGGTTACATAATGCCCTACAGCCGTCCGATTGCATCGATTCTCGCGTAAGCCCGCTCGGAATTTGATTCTGAGAACGATGAACGGCTCGGATCGGCCGTTTGGGACCCACAACGGCGTCGGCGACGCCATCGGTACCATCTCGTTTGTGCACGTATCTTTACGTTCATTGAATTGGATTTCTGGTCCTCAAGTGCCCAAGCCTCTACAGGGATGTAGCATGGAACGTTGATCTTCGTAATAATAAATTTTTATCTTAACCATTACTTATAGTGATGGACGGTTCAATTGGGGCATTGCAGGACCCATTAGCAGAAGAAAGTTTAATTTTGATGAAATTAATGATCCCAAAAGGTTGAGATTATGCACACGGTACAATCATACGCCTTATTCATGCATTTTGCGAGATTACTTCCTCTGTAAATTAGAAAACAATTGTCCACTACACTGTTGGATTCACATGGTAACAAAAATACGGTACAATATTTTATTCACTTTCATGTTTTTTTCAAATGATTTTAGCAACCCAGTTGCTAAAATCAATCAACCCTGATTTTAGCAAATGAGTTCACTAGGTGCTAAAATTTGGGTTGATTTTAAGCTAAAATCAATTCAAATTTTAGTACCTGATGAACTCATTTGCTAAAATTAGGGTCGATTTTAGTAACTGAGTTGTTAAAATCAAATGAAAAACCCAGCTTAGTCTCTAAAGAATAAGTTAGGAGTACGTTAGTGTAATAGCCCGCATTTTCGTAAAATAGAATTTATAAAAAAAAAAATAATAATAATAATAATAATTTTTTTTACATATATATTATACTCTGAGATATTTTGATTAGCAAATTTCGCGGACGAAATTATTTTAAGGGGATGGGTTGTAACAGTCTGGTTATTCTTTTTATAAAAATATACTCGGTTTTATAAAAACTTAGAATTTTATATATTTAGACTAATATAATTATTTCATTTTGTGACTACATATAAATATACTTACGCATGAAAGCATAAGCCCTTTACCCAAACCAAATTCTCCCAAATTTGGTCACAATGAAACTAAACCCATCAACCCCAATGTCTATCAACCATCACCCACATGTCTTTCCATGCTTGACTATATTTGGCATCTGATTCAAAATCAGCCAATAACAATTGCACACCTCTCCTAATAAGTTTCCTTAAACCATGGTACATTACCCTCCTCTAATCACTTCATTAACCAAGAGTTTTTAGACCATACTTACACCTCTATATCACCCTACTCCATTTCCGAAAATCTGATGCACATCATACAAACTTGTATTTTTTTTTACTCCACAGTGAACACGAGAGAGTGAGAGTTCAACACCATATTTTCGATTATCCTCTTCTTCTTCTTCTTTTTGTTTATTTACTGAGAGATTATTGGAGGTGGCTGGTAGGAAAAGGAAAGGAGATAGAAAAAGAAGATTAAAACGAAGGAAAAGGAGAAGAAAGAAGAAGTTCAGTCCGTTCGACGCAACCGAGGCCCATCCAAATCACTCCGGTTTAGCTTAATCTTCGG
The DNA here is from genome assembly GCA_963854785.1 of Vaccinium vitis-idaea. Taxonomy (NCBI): domain Eukaryota; kingdom Viridiplantae; phylum Streptophyta; class Magnoliopsida; order Ericales; family Ericaceae; genus Vaccinium; species Vaccinium vitis-idaea. The sequence continues at coordinate 147,147 of OY978218.1, read as the reverse complement.
AAGAAAGGTAGGTTACATCCTACTGAACCCATCGGTATATAATAAGTCGATTTTTGTTGAGTAGAAACAAAACCCGAGCATTTCGTTAGTTGCAAGGTAGTGTAAATTCGTTTTTGACATTCTAAGCTACTGGGTCCCGCCCAAAACAATCTGAACCCAACTTTTTCTATGATAGAAATGTATTTCATTTCATAACGAACGTTTTGATATATAATACGTTAATTTTCGTTGAGTAGAAACAAAACCCAAGCGTTTCGATCGTTGAAGAGCAGTATCTATGCGTTTTTAACATTCTGAACTACTGGGTCCCATCCAAAACAATCCGAACCCAACATTTTCCATGATAGAGTTGTAGTTCATTTCATAACGAATGTTTTGATATATAATACGTTGATTTTCGTTGAGTAGAAACAAAACCCAAGCGTTTCAATCGTTGAGGAGCAGTGTCTATGCGTTTTTGACATTCTAAGCTACTGGGTCCCGCCCAAAACAATCTGAACCCAACTTTTTCCGTGACAAAAATGTAGTTCATTTTATAACGAACGTTTTGATATATAATACGTTGATTTTCGTTAAGTAGAAATAAAACCCAAGCGTTTCGATCGTCGGGAAGCAGTGTATATGCGTTTTGACATTCCGAGCTACTGGGTCATGTCCAAACCACTTCAAATCCAACTTTTTCTGTGATAGAAGTGTATTTCACGTCCTAACGAACATTTTGATATATTATTTGTAAATTTTCATTGTGTATAGACAAAACTCGGACATTTCGATCAGTGGAGTGAATGGTTATCAACTCACTCGGTATAGCCACCAACTTGTAATCAAGTGAATAGTTTGGACAGTCAACTACGCTAGGCCTATTTTTGATTAATTACAGTTTGACCCCTAAACTTTAGATTTATTATTGTTGGGTCCCTAAACTTTAGATTTTTAACATTTTAATCACAGATTTTGGTTACTTTATATTTTAACCTTGTATTGCAAAATTTTGTATCACATTAGATTAAACATGATCTAATTTAATTACCAAGTACATGACCAAACTAGGAAATGTGCCCGAGATTATCTCTTGACCATTTTTGCAACCGTACTTGTTTATTTATTAGACATGTTGATTATTATTATTGCAAGTATCAAGATTTTAGAAAATTGTATACATTTCTTATATTAGCACGTGGGTTTTAATAAGGTATTTTACGTGTTTACCCTTGTTGTGGCAAAATTACAATTTTGCCCCTGCATAAAAGTTTTATTTACAAAAGGCCCCCAAAGTTAGTAAAAATTACGCGAAGGACCCTAGAACTGTGAAATTACTTTTGTCACCCTTATACTTACTTAAAATTTCGAGGGCGACCCCTTATTTCTATAAATTACATTTATGATCCTATACTTTATTTAATTACGTTAAGGCCCCTTGTTCTCAATTACTTTGGTTTGTGATGACTTGTGAATTTGTGAATCGTGTTATTTGATTTTTGACCCTTAGAATATCGTTATCGCTTTGCTTCTTCTGTTGTGCGTACTTATCATGAAATCGTTGAATGTTAGAATGGACATTTAGGTTCTCGGGTTGGGTGATCGTACGCAGATTTCACGTAGACGTTGAGGTTAATGGAAATTGGAAATGAATTGATTTATGGGGAGTCATCCCAAGATTTGTTGAATGGCAGACAGCCAAGTGATTTCTGTTTGGAGGAATATTTGGCAGCCTGCCAAGATTTCGAAACCCTAGGATATGACAATCTGTGATTACTTCATTTGAATTCTGAGGCGTTAAAAGGGTGGATGTATTATAGACCGAGTTACGGCTATATACCTACAGGAGCTGACAGTTGTCACTCGTAGCCCAGTGGTACAGTCAGTCCCTGGGAAATTCATCCTTGTGAGGCGGTTGACGGTTGGATTAAGTACGTAACTTATGCCTTCCGTCAGAGCTCCCAGTCAGGGCAAGCAAGGGGGGAGTTTAATCACGGATTGGTCATAGTCCTTAGTGGTTATTTGGGAGGAAAGTTCTCTAGGTTGAGAACTTAGATGAAAATGTAAGTTAATGGCTAGTAATAAAATCAGTTATGTGTTTACTCTTTTACGTACTGCTTTTCAATCATATATGTTGTTCTTGTATGTTATGTAAGGGTTGGGGGTTAGAGTAGCTATTGAGTGATTTATCGCTCACGGTGTTACACTTCGTGTGACCCTGGTATAATACCATGATGTTGTTTTGCGACTCGGACGTATTATGCCAGATTGTGATCAAACAGGAGGTGTAGGTGTCGAGGGCGATGCTTATTTTGGAACAGAAGGTTTTCCAATGGATCAGGCTCAAGAGGAACATTGGATCAAGATCTCAACCTTAACCTATAGAGCCAATCTCCCTTATTTTTGTGTTGAAAAACTGTAATCTAATTTCCCAACAAAGTACTATGTTATTGTTGTAATCGAATTAAGACAATTATGTTATTTCCGCTGCTTATTTTATGAGATCCTTTCTATTTATATTAATCATTTATTAAATGATTTAAATTAATGCTTCCGAAAATCGGGGCGTTACAGTTAGGGTCAAACTGAAATCTGATCTACATCTAGAGGATTCTATTTTATCCACTTTGCTGTAGCATGTAGTTGCCTAGGATTTACTGGTTGTGTTTGGTTAGATAATTTAGTTTAGTTTTGATGATGTCATATAGTGTAATGAGTGGAGAGAGATAGAGAGAGAGAGAAATGAGAGAAATGATGATGTCATCAAAATTAAAACTAAACAGGGAAACGAACAGGGCCACTACATCTGTACATCTGTAGTACTATTAATAGAGAATTCATGCATCTTTCCTTTTCATTTTAGTTTTAATTCCATCGTCAATGTTGCCGGAAGCAGGGGGGCCCGCTGTGTAGTTGGTCTAAACTGCACCGTTTTGGTGCCCACCCAAAGCCTTTGCAAAATGTAATTTTGTGGGGCCCACTTTCGGGTCCCACACAAACGATCCGAACCGTTAAATAATTTTAAAATAATTATTAAGGTGATCTCAGAGAAAATCAGGCCCATTGGATATTTTTACATTACTCATCCATTCTTTGATTTTCATTCAGAATTCAAGACCCTACCAGTTTGAAAGAACCTTCAGGAAAAGTTATAAAATTGTGTGCTTGGAAAATCATTGATCTGAACAATAAGAGTCATAAGGTTCGTTGAGAAAAGTATCTTGTAAAAAAATTATCTTGTTCGGACATCGAGAGGTATAAAAAAGGGTGGCCCTAAAGCCACGACTGCTTTTGTTGGAGCCACGACAACTTTGTAGTATTGACCTCATTAGCCTTGCATCTGAACCCACTTTCTTAATCTCCTCTCTCTCCTATTGAAAACCCAGATCACGTTAAGTTCAACGGTTTGTCTGGGTCAAACCCTTATATCCTCCCTCCAGCAAACCACCATCACTCGCCATTCTCCTTATCTCTGCCTCTATCTCAATGTACAATCCTCCAGATTGTTTGAAGTCTTGAACGTCCAAATCGTCCCACCAAGTCTCTGACTTCCACTACTTTTGGAATGAAAAATTGAATAGCAAATCTCATCAAGTATTCAGTTTTTGTTCACAATTGAATTACCGCCATCATTCCGATTTTTGAAATCAAACTAAAATCGCCGACTTCCACCGATGAGTGCATTTTTTTCTCCAGAAATTCGATATGATCAGGCAACATCAGTAAAGGGGCCGACATTTGGTGCCAAGAGGAGTTGGGTAAGTTTTGTTCAACGCTTTTTTGCCATTTTCCTTGAGGTATAGCTGAGATTAATTCGCGAAAGAAATACTAGCGGATCAGATTTGTGTGGGCACAAAGGGAAAGAGGAAGAGGCAGAGAGGGAAAGAGGGTAATGGGTTTATGGACAAATGGATCCTGGAGTTTGAGAAAGGGAGATGCAAGAGAGGGGAACAAGTTTATCTCGAAAGGGAAGTAGTATGACTAAGATGAGAGAGGTAAGTGCCTTGAAGAGAGAGAAGGGCAAAAGAGTGAAAGACTATTAATTGTCGTGGCAGCATAAAATTCTGTCGTGGATTTAACATTTTCCATAAAAAAAAATTCATATTTTTAATGTTTTGATACTATATATGTAGTACTATTAATGAGAATTCATGCATCTTTCCTTTTCATTTTAGTTTTAATTCCATTGTCAATGTTGTTTTACCTTCTCTCCTATTTTGTTTCCCTTATTTCTTGCACCTTGCTATGTTTTTATGAGTGTTGCTTGCAAATATTTTTTGGGGGGGGTGTTTGCTTAATTTTCGTCATGGCTTGTCAAGATCAGATGACACCTTTTATTATCAGAGTGGTTTTCTGCTTGTTTGTCTCAATTGTCCATGTAGTGAGTAGACAGAGTAGTATGCCGAATTCAACCCTAATTATGCTCAGGGCCCATTGTAGATCTGCTATTTTTTTGGACCTGGTCATATATTTATGGTTTTTCTATGCAAAGGGGAATTTGGGGCTTGTAGGATTTGGTGTAGAGATTTCCAGATACCGTTGGTTCATTTTATTCTCCTATTTCTTATAAACTTCCTCTGCCGATCTTTGCCCATGGGCATAAGCTTTATCCCAAACCAAGTGAATCCTTGTGTATCTAGGTGATTGCTTTGTTTTGTGTTTTCATATTTGTTGTTCGTAATTGGCAATTCAAATGTACATGTTTCAGCATATCTGCAAGCGAATTTTTTTTTTTTTAACTGGAAGACAATTTTATAAATCAACCAACCTCAACAGAGGCATCACAATTACAAATACTAGAAAGCAAGGGAGGGGGGTTTGAAACCCAATTAGGTGGGAGTGATCCCTTAATATGTTGGGATGCAACCCAGTGAGCAACTCTATTACAAGTTCTAGGAATCGAAACAAAAGAACAGTTAACAAAAAGATATTGAGTCCTAATATCCTCAACAATGGCAGAGCATTCCCACGGTGGCACATTTTCGGTTGAGCAAAGCTTGATAATGCACTGATTATCACTTTCAACAATGGCCAAATGGTGATAGGAGGGCAAAACCATCGTTAAAGCCAATCTAATCGCCAGGGCCTCTCCTTGAAGAGACGAGGTTATGCGAACAACAGCTGTCCTTCCATCCAGAATCTCACCCCTATGATTGCGAAGAATCACGCAATAGCTGCCTTTGTGCTTCCTTTTGCCATAGCCACATCACAGTTGATTTTAACCTTTCCTTCTGGAGGTGGAATCCAAGCTTTAGCTCTGCCCATGTTAGCAACCAAGTCACCATTGGTTTCACGCTTAGCCTTATACCTCTGAAACTCCTTCCAACCATAAGAGGCTTTGTCAATTACCACCCTTGGATCAACTTGCACACAGTTAAAGACCCAATCATTTCTAGCTTTCCAAATTTGCCAACCGAGACCAACACATTTGCTCATGAAATCACGACCCTCTGTTGTTGAATTAAAGCTTTCCATAATAGATATGGTCCACCTCATGACAGACGAGAGTGCCAAAGAATCCACCTTGTACGTTAAACTGCTACCAAACCAAGTAGCTAAAGTCCAGTCGCACCAGAATAGAATATGCTCCACAGATTCAGGCTCTTTGTGGCAGATTGGGCACAGAGGAGAGGGATTGCATTTTCGGCGATAGAGGTTCTCCTTAGTGGCCAGCAAATTACAGCAAGCTCTCCACCAGAAATGCTTCAATTTTGGAGGCACATCCAAATTCCAGATAAATTTCCACACGCTGACAGGGGGCTGAAATGAAGAGGAGGCTTTGGTAGGGAGAGTTTCCATTGCTTCAGCTGTTGCTACATGGTACCCTGACTTCACCGAATAAACACCATTAGGATTGGGATGCCAAATAAGGAAGTCCTGCTTACCCGAATGGGAGATAGGAGTGCTAAGAATTACATCCGCTTCTTCTTGGTTAACAATGGCTCTCACCACCTCTTCCTTCCAAGACTTGGTTCTCTCATGAATGACATCATCAACCCACTGTATCGGGCAGTCTGGGGGCGGGCAGAATGGACCATAAAATCTTTGGATGAGGGGAGCCATTTATCCTCCCAAAAGTGAATTAGAGATCCATCAGAAACTTGCCACCGAACACCCTTCATCAAAATGTCCCTGCCTTGAATCAAACTAGACCAAGCCCAAGATGCTTGTCTTCCCTTTGGGGCATGGAGAAAATCAGAGTTAGGAAAATACAGCCCTTTGATAAATTTACCCCAATAAGAGTGTGGATTACTTGTGAGCCTCCACCCTTGCTTAGCTAGCATAGCTAGGTTGAAGGCTTTGAAGTCACGGAAACCCAAACCCCCTTGAAACTTTGATTGCGTAGCATGGGTCCAAGAAGCCCAATGAATACCTTTATCCTCCGGGTCCCCTCTCCACCAAAAGTTGGAGACATAACTATTCAATTTATCACAAAACTTCTTGGGAAGGAGAAAACAAGCCATGGCGTAAGATGGGATAACTTGAATGACATATTTGATCATTACCTCCTTCCCGGCTTGATTCAATTGCTTTTGTTTCCAACCTTGGAGCTTAAGAAGGGTTATTTCCAAAAGAAAGTTATAAGCTTCCATTTTGGATCGACCTATGTGAGCTCCCCGCGGAAGTTCACAAAAATGGTTGTTGTTTGGAAAATGATTTTGATTGATTGGATGGAGTTGCCACCCGGGTTTGAGGACCGTACCCGAGAAACCTTTTGTCAAAATGACTCTTTCGCCCCTGATATGTAAAATATTTTACCAGTCTGCGTTTATTGAGATTTCTCGGGTCCGGGAGCTAGGTTACGAGAGAGGAAGGGATTCAAAGCACCCCTCTCGCCCGGCACAATTACCGGTCTTTATTAAATATTTAAGGGATTTTGAAAACACTGTTTAAACAGACTTTTATCAAAAGTTCATACTAGAGCACATAAACATATTAATGTAATTGATGGAATGAGAGTGGATGCTTATGCAAAATGGTATGGGTGAGTGAACATCATGCATAAGGACGTTCTAATATGTAATAAAATCAGCAGTCCCAATTATGACCAATCAGTATAAAAAATCCACATAAACAGTTTCATAAGCAATACGTGATCACGCCCGGATTATATTCTAGTCACCTGGACCGGGAAGATCCAGTCACCTGGAGTAGGTATGGGCGCCTGGAATGGGGGGAATCCAGGCGCCTGGATTGAGCTTGGGGGCTTGGATCTCATCAGTGTAGGCGCCTGGATTGCTGATCATGCACAAATTTCTTTAATCCAAGCCATGAGACAAATGACAAATATGAACTTTGCAGCCGGTTCTCACATGTGTATCGTAATACTAAATGCCATTGTGACCTAAATGAACCTCAAGGTTAACATTAAAATATGATGTAAATTTGGAAAACCAAGACTTTAGAATGTTTGATGAAGGAAATGAAAAAATGTCAGATTTATCCTAGGCATGCATTATGCTCTTTTGTACAGATGACAAATCTCTAATGTGTTTATGGCCTAGAAGAAAAAAATAAAGAGGATGATATGAACATTGATCATGGGATATTTCAAAGACCATGTGATGAATGCAAAAGACTATAACGCACTTTCTTCGTTTGATATGATACTTCTAATGTTGTTCATAACCACAAAGGGACATCATGCATTTCATAATCTAAATGCTAAGTTCTTTCTCTTGAACATCAACTTGCTTCCAAAGTATCATTTACCATGCTTTAGAATATCCATATGGACCATGTAATGCTAGTAAAAGGAAGGACAGATGACCAATAATGCTTTAAATACTCAAGAAAAATGTTGAGGAAATAGAAGATAGGGCAACATGAATAAGGTCCAGGCGCCTACATTAGGAGGGTCTAGGCGCCTGGATGGGGTACAGGCGCCTGCAAGGGGCAGATCCAGGCGCCTATACCTCCTGTTAACACAAATGTTTGATCTCTTTTTTTTTTTGAAATTTGTATCCCTCTCAAGCCCTTTACTAGCATATGAGGCTAGAAAGAATCTGGGAGGGTCCCCTCAGGACCTATTTGAGCATTTTGGTAGAAACACTACCTTTTTGGCTTGATCAAGGTACTTGAAATGGGTTTTTGGGTAAACTTTATGAATGAGTGACTACTGGATTTAGGTGAACAGGGCTAATAAAGGCAGTATGTAAGTGTTTTGATAAGGTTTGGGTTGAGAGAAGTATAATATGAAGGGTTAAGGTAGTGTATGAGTGTGTTTATGAGGTTGAAAGTGAAGAACTTAAAGAGGGAGTTAGCTGGAGACAAGTTTCTGGAGGGGGTTTGACAGCATAATAGCTAGGGAGAAGGGTAGATTGAACATGCCTCAATGAGAGAGAAGGAGGGGTTTTTATAGGCAAAACAAGTTCAAAAGGGCCCATTCAAGGGTTAAGGGTTCAACCTAGAGGGTCTAGGATAGTGCCATCATACGCCCCTCCACCATCTCTAACAGATTTCTGCAAAAAATCTCAAAAAAATCCCCTTCCCGCCCATTATCAACTTGAACAACACTCAACCTGGGTTGAACCCCAGGCGCCCATATTGATCAAGTCCAGGCGCCTGGATTCAATGTGGGCGCCTGGAATCAATCAATCCATCTAGGCGCTTGGAATAGAGCCATCCGGGTGTCAATGAGCCAATCCAGGTGCATGTGTTCTTGGATTCCAGATCAGTTCATGGAGTTTCAAAAGTATTTTGGTGGGTTCTTAAAGGGTATATGGGGGTTTTCAAGTCCTTAATCAAGTCTCGCATGCTCTCCTTAGGCACTTTCATCCTTGGGGAAGTCATGTAATCCCAGGGGTCCGGATTGGGATGTCGACAACCCAGAAAACCAGGAAGCCCCAAGTATTTGTCAGTTTTACTCAAAAGGGGCATCCCAATAGCATCACAGAGGTCCTTCGCAAGCTCTTGCGGGGTGTTTGATGAAAAGCAAATACCAGATTTGTTGAAATTAACAAGTTGTCCTGAGGCTATGTTATAAACCTCCAAAATCCTTAAAATATGACCACATTCCTCTTTGTTTGCATTAAGAAACAAGATGGCGTCATCCACAAAGAACAAATGGGAAAGAGTAGGACAAGTGGGTTTGAGTTTGATACTTGGGATTTTGAATTCAGCAACCTCCTTTGACACAAGTCTAGATAAGACATCAATGACCAAAAGGAACAAGTAGGGTGATAAAGGATCTCCTTGGCATAGCCCCCGAGATGGAGTAATCGAGGCCCGTTTCTCTCCATTCGCAAGAATCTGAAATCTAACAGTTGTGACGCATTGCATGATCCATTGAATCCAGATTTCATGGAAGCCCAGCTTGATCATAACCTCTTGCAAGGAATCCCATTCAACTCTATCATAGGCCTTATTGAAATCCAAGGAAATAGCCATATGGGTTTGACCACCTCTCCGATTGATCCTCATGTAATGAAAGGCCTCGTGCGCAATCATTATGTTATCTTGGATAAAGCGACCAGGGACAAAAGCAGAGTGTTGGGGGGAGATGATCTTGTCCAGGATAAGTTTAAGTCTATTGACCAGAATTTTGGTTATGATTTTGAGACTCAGATTACAGAGGGAGATGGGACGGTATTGGGTGAGAGATTCTGGGGCTGGATTTTTTGGGATAAGAACAAGGTTGGTAACATTAAGCTCTTTCAGAATAAATTTTGACTCAAAGAAGCTTTTAACCGCAGTGATAGTAGTACTTTTCACTATCCCCCAATATGTCTAGTAGAAGAAGCCCGGGAAGCCATCAGGACCAAGGGCTTTAAGGGCCCCCAACTGAAACAGAGCTCTTTCAACTTCCTCATCTGAGACCGGTCGGATAAGATCATGATTCATAGCAGGTGTAATACTCTGTGGAACCACAGCCAGAGCCTCTTCCATCTTACGGTGCCCATTGGAACGAAACAGATCAGAAAAGTAGCCCTTCGAGTGATGGTTAATGTCCCCTTCTGAGTTAAGCCACACACCATCATTATCATTTAACCTGATAAGTTGATTTCTTTGTCTCCGTTGAATGACTGTAGCATGGAAAAAGGAAGTGTTCCTATCCCCATAGTTCAGCCACCGAATTCTGGATCGTTGATGAAAATACATATCCTCCCTGTCCAAGAGGAGCTCGATCTCGTCTTTGAGTTGCCTTTGTTGAATGTCCATGATTGGGGAAGGCGGGAGAGCTTGGATTTCTGCTAGCTTGCACTTCAAAGAGGCCAACTTGTGTTTATTATTTCCAAATTCCATCTTACTCCAACCAACCAGGCTATGACGACAAGCCTTGATTTTTTGGACAAGCTTGAACATCTTAGACCCAGTGGGTGAGCAATTCCAGGCCGATGAAACTACATCTTTACACCCTTGGTGTGTTGACCACATAGATTCAAATTTAAACAATCTCGGGATCTTCTTTAAGGGAACATAGAAATTGATAACTAAAGGGCAGTGATCAGATCCCAAGATTAGTTCATGAAACACTTGAGCTTTGGGGAACTTCCTCCTCCATTCCACATTAGCCATAGCCCGGTCCAGTCTTTCACGGATATTTGCCTCTCCTTCCTGATTATTCGTCCAGGTGAAAGCATTCCCTTTGAATTCCAAGTCCAGCAAAGCATAATCAGAGATGATCTTTTGAAAGCCTTCAATATGACTTCTACTGCAACCGATACCCCCTTGTTTCTCCCAAGTCGAGCCTATCTCATTGAAATCCCCTATGCAAAGCCAAGGAAATTGATTTTCCTGAGCAATTTTGACAAAAGACCCCCAGAAAGCTGTCCTCTCACTTCGTGTAGGGGGAGCATAAAGGAACGTGGTGACCCAGGTGAAGCTATGAATTTTTTAAGACATAACAACTCTAAACATGTTTTTGGGTTTTTTCCGAATATCAATATCAACATTATCAGTCCACCAAAGTGCTAAGCCTCCAGACGTGCCCTCTGGATTGACATAGCTTTTATTCGGGAAATGGAGGCTTCTCGGAATTTTTCAATCACAGGTTGCTTGTTTTTTGTTTCCATGAGAAAAACCACCATAGGACGATGGGTCGAGCACAACCCTCGAAGGATCTGGAATGTCAGGGGACGCCTCAATCCCTGCACATTCCAGCTAAGCATCAACATTGACCTTGTGGCTGTTTGGGGTCAGCCACCACCACCCTTTCTATGGTCAAGGAAGGATCAACCTCTGCCATATCACTATTCCTTTCGGCCAGGGAAGTATGAGGGAGAATTTGCACATCAAATAGGTTGAGGTCAGAAACTGTAGTTTCATGATGCAGGGATCCATACAGGTTTCTGGATTTTTTGGATCGAGGAGAGCTTCTTCGAGTTAGGTTGGCTTTCGTGGAAGTGGAAGGTGGCTTTAGAGTAGGTAATGGAAGGGGTACATAAGGGAAAACAGGGGTTGGAGCACAAATCTTTAGAAGTTTTGGTTTGGGGTTGTCATCTGCATTGGGATTAAATTTCCGTTTGATAGAGAGGGATTGAAAAACGTTGGTAAGTTGATTTTCTGAGGGTATGGTTTGGGGAAGTTGGTTGTTATCAGGAGTGGAAGTAAGAGTTTGTGGGTTAGTTGGGTCATCACTAACAATCGGGCCTGGACCAATTAAGAGAAAAGGGGAGTTGGGCCGGGGTTCAGAGGTCTTTGGGCTGTCTAGTGGTTCAGTGACATAGTAGGGGAGGTTTGGGCTAGAAGGTCTATGAATCGGTGGGGAAGAGGGGTTAATAGAAAGGGGTGGCCCAATCTGATATTGAGTTGGGTTAGGAAGAGATGAGTTAATTTGGGTCCAGTGGGCTGGTTGTGGGTGTTGTGGTAAATCGGGGTGGGTTGGGAAAACGTTGGGCTTGGCTAAGGTGAGTGGATCAGAGGGGTATTGGGCTTCCAGGCCAAATGAATTCGGTTCTATTGAGGGGTTGGGAGTGGGTGACGTCAATAGAGAGAGAGAGGGCCAAGAATAATATTGTTACCTTGTGTTGGCACAGTGATAGGACCTGGCGTGTCACCAGCACTAGCAGAATCAGGAGTTCTCAGCCTCAAATCCACTGCCCCTGTACGACTGTTTTGGATACCCGTGAGGGTCATGCGCGTTGTGGGTTCTTGTGCCTTTCCCGTAGTCTCTCCCTTACGAAAGAACTCCGGCTGCTGCTACAACAACTCCCCCCATACGGCCCTCCGCCGCCACAACTTGTTGTGACAGAGGAGCCCCAGGAATAACGGGTTTCCTGGCTCTTCCTGTTTTCATTTCTGGGCCAAAACCAGAGTACTGACTGTCTTCCCTACTGACAAATTTGCATTCCTTACCATTCATGGCCAATCCGACCACAAGCATAGCAGAAATCCGATAGTTTTTCATACTTATACCAGATCCAACGATCCTTACTCTCTGGTGTTTTCCGGCGAAGCCAAAAACCCCTAGGAAGAGGCATATCCATATTGATTACCACCCTTATACGCAAGAAGCTCCTGTTAAGAACGTGGTCGTCCGATGTTGCTTCAACTCCGAGAAGCCTGTCAAAACGGCGACCAATAAGCTCAACATTAGCCCTTGTCATTTTATCTACTGGCAGCCCGTGAACTTGAACCCAGAAAGCACATTTTGAGAAGTCAATCTCCTCCACCGTGCTACCAATATCAAGGGGGTGTAGAACCAAGGTGTTATTCATAACCGACCAAGGACCATCTTCTAAGATCTGGTTCTTGTCCTCTTCATTATCAAAACGAAAGAGGAAAGTGTTGTTTGCCCAGGGAACAATAGCAAAGTCAGATCTAGTTTTCTAGGAGCTCCTGAGGATATTAGAAACAGCTAGAGTATTCAGGGTTTTGTGCTGGATGATTCGCCCAACAAGGCACTGGTTATTTACCACTTCATTATCATCAGATCCCTCTTCGAGATCGATGACGTCATTATCTGCCATAGAGAGAGGGGCTGGAAGTAACACGGGGAAATAAGGAGAAAATAGAGGAAAGATAAAGGGAATAGAGAAGAGGCTAACAGGATAAGGGAGGGGAGGATATAGCACCAGGTGGAGAAGGAAGAGAGAAGTTGGGGAGTAGGTTGGTTATGGCAGTGGAGGGTGTAGGTAGAATGAGTGGGGTATGGTGGTAGAAGGCTGGGGAGGGCTGAGGGAGGGGAAGAAAAGGTAACTTGGGGGTCAGACTCTCAATCCGAGAGAGGTACTCACATTTTAGAGAGAGAGAGGCTCTCATTTTAGAGAGAGAGAGAGAGATTGATTTTTAGTTTTTTTTTTGACAAAATGGAAAAGATTATATTAATAAACGCCCAACGACACTTACATAACTGAGTTCATTACAAATATTTTGGACAAAGACAAACTAATCATCTAAATATAAAACGAGAAACACACAAAGCAATCGATATTTTTCACCCCAACCCAGACATAGCCTGACGCAAACCGCAACACTCCTTTCATACCTAGAATCAGTAGTCTCAAAAGAGATAAAGTGCTAACTAAAGATAAAAGACAACTAATACTCACACGATTAGATGGATTCCAACCAAGTATGAACGCAACTTCCACAAACTACAGATCTTTTAAGCCACCGCAAGTTGTTTCGCCAAAGATATCATGTAGGATTAGATCATTGTATCCACGGATGTCGTTGGGAAGCAACTATGTTTGAAAAAAACCCAATTTGTAAACGAAAAATTCGTCGAATGACGAAACTAACTACTCCCGCAAAGGCGAGAGACAAAACTCTCTCAAATCAAACGACAAGTTTGTTGATCTGATGAGACAAAGAAGGGGGGAAAGAACGAGGAAACGAAATAATACCATGGCCTTACCCTTTTGCCGCCGTACAAGGGTATTGAAACCCTGGGGAGGAAGGGGAGGGAGAAAAAAAAATTGTGACGGCTAGGTTTAGAGAGAGAGTGTGTGTGTGAGAGAGTCCAAGCGTTAATCAACTAGGGGGAGGTGATGTGCACATTGGTGATGCGCACACCAGTGCACGGTGCTCCGGCCTCACTCTGACGATTGGAAACATTCACCTCATAGAGCTCACTGAGTAGAACAAGTGTTCCAAAAATCAATTCGATCGGAGATCATTAAGTATCTGATCGGAACACATAGAACTTGGCAAAAATGAGTTCTAGTGGGTTTGATCTAGTGTTTTAGATCCATTATTTTCAAGATAATAATGTTCTAATTAGACGCTTAATGATATTCAATCGAGCTGATTTTTAGAACACTTATTCTACTCGACGAGCTCCACAAAGTGAACATTTCCGATCATTGGAGCGAGACCGGAGCACTGTGCCTGGTGTGCAGAGCATCTTCCCCCAGTCCAGTGTTAATATGCATATATGTTCTTCAAGGCAAAATGATGATTGATTTTAGGTTTGGGGATCCTCTAATGTCTCTCTCTCTCTCTCTCTCTCTCTCTCTTGGAAAAATGTAGCAGCAAAGATACCAGCTGTGTACCCTCGGGACAGATAAAAGGAGGACGAGTTGGTGACGAGCAATTAGGGATTTAGTTGGAATAATACTCTTGCATTTTTTGTGCTTCTTGTTTGATTACTAGTACTTTATTATATACCCTGAGTGGTTCAAAAACTAGTTTCCCAAACCCAAAGTGGCTTTCGACTTGGCCTAATAAGTCACTTTGATTTATTTTTTCATCTTTATTTGATTTTATTTTGCATTAGTTGTTTTTATGTACTGGTCTGTCTTAACGAGAGGAATCGAAAAAAAAAGAAAAAAAAACTTGTGATCAGAATTCTCACTTTTTGGAATAAAGACAAAAATAAGTAAAAAAAATGTCTTTTTGATTTATTTTCGTTTTTACTCAAAAAAACTGAGTTAGGATCATAAAATTTAAATTTATCAAGTCCTCTCGTCGAGGAAAACCAATAATACAATAGAAAAATGATGAAAAACTAACTAAAGCGAAAAAAATATCAAATAAATACGAAATAATAAGTCAAGTGACTTGTTAGGCCAAAGTAGTCCATGTAAACTAAACGTGTTTTGAATGCTCAAGTTTGAGTTTAAAGTCGTGTTAATAGCACTTTAAATGAAGTTCATTAACATTATCAACAATTCCATTTATCTTCTATTTTCTCCCATATTAACAAACAAAAACAAAAAACAAATGTAGTGAAAATGATTTTCACACCCTTTCTTATACTAAGTGCACAATTTTTTGCCTTTTAGTGTAATTAAATGTGTAAGAATTCCCAATAGAAGACGAAAGAATGGGTGCACTTATAAAAAAGGGTGTTGAAATCACTATCCATAAAGTAAGGTAACAACAATCCAATTCCCACGGTTTAGGCGTTGTTTAACCTAACTTTGAATTTGGCTTATTCCAATCTTCTGAATGTTTTTACATTTCCATTCCTCTCTAGCAAAGGAGTTGGAGAAGTAAAAAAATTGACCAAAAACTCCCTCCCTCCATCTAATTCATTTGTCTATTTTTTGCATTCATGTCAGTTATAAGTTCTCTATATCTTTTAACTTACAATATTTGTCATGGTTTTGAAAAATTTACATCATAGAATTACTTAAGATCCATAAAAAGTTTCATATGGCATATATTTCAAGAATCGTATTTAAAAAATATAGGCAATTCAAAATGATATGAAATTTTTTAAAAAAAGGATAAATGGGACGAATATATAAGAAATTACATAATGTGGTCTACATATCACTTTTTGTTTATGAATTGAAGGTATGAGTGATAGTAAATTCCCCATTTATTAGGTGTTTTATTGTGAAAATGTGTCTTATTATGAAAATGATACTATATTCTATGTGAAATGGTGTACTTATTGGGAAAAAATACGCCAAGAGTCACATCTATTAGAAAAAGACACGTGATCATGAGATACACTCATGGAGAAATATAGGGAAAACTTCAAAAAAGCCTCCGAACTTTCACCGCAATGCTTCATAGGCCTCCAAACTTAACGAAATTTCAATTAGACCTCCAAACTTCACACATTTTAATCAATTACACCCACACCGTTACTTTCCGTCAATTTGCTAATGGAAAAATGCTTACCTGGCGCCTTTGGAGGGAATTACCGCTCGTTTTGAATGGAAATGGATACACGTGGCAAGAGAAGACGTATGTATAGAGGAAAATACCATGTTCGTTCATTTTGATCCCAACAAACCCTCTTTCCCACTCCTCCAAACATGATATTTTCATAAACACCTCAAACGAATCACATTAATCTGCTTTCTTAATCCTTATCGATCGTGAGGAAGACGAAAATGGGTTGGATGATGCGAGAATCTGGGTGTGATCCTCCTACCTATGGTACGTATATTTTACACTGCATGAAGAATCGATTAAGGTGTTTTTAGAACAGAGTGCAATTTTTTAGAATAGAGTGCACTACATGGTTACATGCTCTGTTTAATGGAACCTGGATTACACTCTGTTTTATTTTCCCAAACAAAGGCCATTCTTACATGCTCTATTTAGAGTGCAATTTTGAAGCATGGAGGAAGAATAATTCCTCATACATACAACAATTAGGAAACACAAAGCTTCATTAAATAAACTAATAGTGTCATTACATTGGTCATTCACTTCATACACCACCACAAAAAAGAAACAAATGTCCAAGAGGTGTCCAAGAGGTAGAAGCCCTACATTTTTTGCAACCAGAGGTGTCCAAGAGGTGTGCATCTCTCTCCGGTTGCCACAAACTTTGCAAGATTGTCTTCCATGAAGTTGCCAATGTCACGTGTATTTCTCATTTTTCAGATGTGAGAGAGAGAAGATGGAAGTGGATTTTAAGATGGGAGAGAGAGAATGAAGAAGGGAAGTCGGGTTTTAGGGTTATTTGGTGTGGGGGTGTGTATCTATAGAGATAAAATGAAGGAGGGAGTCAAAATTGGAGAGGGTAGAATCCAATTACAGAGGAAAGTACCCAAGCACGTACGAACCACGTGCTTAGCCTGGACACCACGTGAGGGTGGCTCAGTTCGGGGGAACCACAAGAAGGTGCCTAAGGTTATGGAGGAGCAGGGTAGGCCAAGTGTGCAGCCAGGATAGCACCACGAGATGGTGGCAGCACCATGAGAAGGTGCACGAGGCCAGTGCCGAGCTATGTATCTGGTCGGCAACAGTATATAAGAATAGGCAAGTATATTGCCGAGCTAACCGCCTACGTGATAAGGTGGCGGGTCATTCTAAAGGGATCTAGAATAGCCTCTTACGTGATAAGGGTTGAATCCTGAGAGTTAAGGTATTATCATTAAGGTTCCATATTGGACAAGAAGTCCAATATAGATACAGAATCCTTACGAGAAGGGAATTCTGATTGTATTGCCATACAGGCCGAATCCCATATGAGAAAGGAATCCTAACTTAAAGAGGATTCCGATAATGGTAAGGATTCCTAACGTGGGAGGAATCCTTGTAGAATAAAGATTGTGTTTCTATATGGAACGAGTCCCGTATAGGAAAGGACTCCTAATGTGAATAGGATCTTTAGACAAGCACCCCACATCTATAAATAAGGAGCAATACCCATGAAGAAAGGTATGTGGTAATTCGTGTTTACATACTTTACGTGTTTTATGGTTTCCTCCTAGCACGTGATACTGACTTAAGCATCGGAGGGCCTTTGCCGACGAGAGCCAAAGGTGCTCTAACCGTTTATTGTCTTGCAGTGCTAGGGTTCCGGCGAAGAGTGCATATTGTTGATCTCATAGAGGCGTGGAAATAGCATACCCGGATTTTTCCCCTCTACAATTGGTGCCGTCTGTGGGAAACGAGAAATTCAAAGGAGATCAACAATGTTGAGTCATAGCGCACAAACGCCACGTGATGGTGATGAAGAGAAGAGCGCTGATAAGAAGAGATCAAATATGGAGTCCATCATTGGAGGACAAGGCCCCAAAGACCATAAAAAAGGATTGAGAACTCCTCGCCATGATCGAAGAGGGAGATCAAGAACTCCTCGTTGTGATTGAGGAAGAATGTCAAGAATTCCTCGCTGTGATGGAATAGTGTGATCAAGAACTTCCCCATGAAAAGGGAGGGAGAAGTCTCCAAGAAACGTAGGAGAAGGTTAAAATCTCTGAGAGACAATAGGAATAAGTCCCCGAATTTCTCTACGATAAAGGGGGAGAAAATCGAGATTACGAAGAAAATCTTGAGTGAATGAAGAGCAAAGTTGAAGAACTTGCTCGACAAGTTAACAAACGTGAAAATAAGATCAACGAAGAAGATCAAAAACATCATGATAGGGAAAGACCAGCCACTCCCTGCCGTGATGACGAGAAGAGGTACTGTGAAACCTTCAACGAAATTGCAGAAACAAGTATGCAATTGCAACATGTCTACTAATGGTGGGAAGCAGAATCTCGTACTGAGTTATTCAAGAGGATGCAACAACATGCCATAAAAGAGGCCGAAGTTAGAAAAGAAAGAAAATTGCACGTTGCTCGACCAAGAAACAACAAAACATGTGCTTCGAGTAGCCACCACGAGAAGGTGCTTAGCTCGGCATTATGAGGAAGGGGTTTCTTAAACCCATGCAGAACAGATTTGACCCAAGTAGGGTCAAGGTGTTAGAAGGGACACTAAGTGGAGGTGAACTAGCTCGGCATCAACTACGATGAGGTGTCTCAGGACACGACCGAGCAAGTCAGGCTACGAATATAATCAGAGTTACATTATGGATTACATGTCCAGCTTGGTATAGCTCGGTATATGTGGAGCTAGCCTTGGAATGACCTTGCCGAGCTATGTGGAAGCACGGCCAGGACCGCCTTGAGAATATAGGGCGGTGGAGGTTCATACCGAGCACAAATCCTATGAAGAAAAGGATTTAAGCCAAATAAAAAAAGAACATGAGGATTAATTTTCTTGACGTAAAACAAGGATATCATCGAATGGCCACGAGAAGGCAGCAGATTTGGACCATGTGCAAAGATCCAGGGAAGGCGATACTGGCTGAAACTCAACGCTTCAAAGAGTGTGTTTGTTGTTAATCCAAGAAAATTCTTTGATCAATTGAAGGATGAGATTGTCAGAGCAAAACAACGGCTTCACATTGGTCGGCCAAGGAGACCCATGAAGAGGGAAACAATGGGGAGCATAATTTCTCTTCGGTAGTGACACTACCACAACCACAACCTCAGGGGCATGCAGGAGCCGATTGTACTGGTCTCCGAAAAGGGGAATCTGTTGTGCAGGATTTTGAAGAATAAAGGTTATGCGTGGAAGGGTCTGCACAGAGCAATGGGTCAGGAGTAGAAATCCAATTACCCGTAGAAGGAACAAATCACGTGACTCGAAATTGCTACCACGAGAGGATATAAAGCTCGGCCTTGCTGGGAAAGGGTTCCTTAACCCTATGCCGAGTTGTGTTGACCACGAGTAAGGTCAAGGAAATAATCTGGGCACCAAAGTGAAGGTGTAACATGGCTGAGTTGGTTGAGCTACGAATACAGATGGGATAGCATTGTGGGACTACATGGATTCAGCTAGGAACAGATCGGCATCTGTGGACTGGACCTCGTACGATTCATGTCGAGCTATGTGGAAGCATGACCAGGACCGCCTTAAGAGTATAGGGCAGTGGAGCATTCCTGAAGGTACTGAGTCGGTCTCTTATGTGATAAGAGGAGATCCCTTGATTATAGGGATCAATGTAGAAATTTTAATGTAATTAGGAACACACTGCATAAGCATGTAGGAAAGAAACCTATATGGAAAAGAGTTCTATCGCAAGAAAGGATCTTGCACGTTATGGGAGCAAGTGGCTTGGTTCGTATTTAGTGCTTAAAACGAACCTAGCCGAGTATGAGACTCTGCTCGCTAAGAGATTGAGGGTCTATTGTGGCTCATAGTTGGTCGAAAACCAGCTATCCGACGAATGGGCTGCTCGGTGTAGGCAACCAGATGTTAATTAGATAAACAAGAGGAAGTTTATGTGAAATAAAGTAGCTCGGGTAAAATGTCTACATAAATTCAATGGACTTGGATTTAGGGCCAAGCTAGATGGAACCAATCATGGAATCCCCATGAGAGGGTACACGTCCTAGTGGTAAAAAGGAAACGCATCGGATCATGACCAGCTTGTTTGTGCGCACCGCGTGATGGAGCAAAAGTTTCTATATGAGATTCACGGAAGGACATATGGAAGTAACATTAGTGGAAGAACCATAAGCTCACCAAGTAACATTCTGGGGATAATGATGACCCTGGTCGGATGCACCACGTGAAGGTGCGAAGTGCTCGGCCACACAGAAAATTCCACGAAAGGGAAGTTCGGCCCAAACGAGGAAAAGCCATACAAGCTGGAACCAGAGTTCATCCCCAACCAAACTTGGATGGGAATCTAGTGCCATTGCCATGGAATACACAGATAAGTAGTCAAATTACTTATTGCAGTTTATTTATTATTTAGCTACAAATTGCTATGATGGAATTATGAACAGAATTTTGGAGTGGGTAAAATCAAATTACTCTCAGAAAAGACAAAACACGTGCTCTAAAATAACCACCACGCGAGGGTAGCTAGCTCGGCGCTGTTGTATAGGGGGTCCCGAACCCTATGCCGAGCAATGATGACCATGAGTAGGGTCAGTATAGTAAATCAAGTATCAAGTACCAAGTGAAGATATAACAGCTAGACAGTACCACAAAGCGATGTCTTAAGACATGGCCGAGCTAAGATAAACTACAAATATAACTACGGTAGCATTCTGGGATACATGGTTTAGCCCAGTGCAAACTCGGCACGGATGGGCTGAGCCTTGTACGAGTCATGCCGAGCTAAGTGAAAGCACGACATCGCCTTAAGAGTATAGGGCGGTGAGACATTCCAGAAGGTCCTAAATCGGCTCCTTATGTGATAAGAAGCAACCCCGTGTATAAAGGGATTAACATAAGCATTCCTAATGCAATTAGGAATACGTTGCATATAGAAAGGAAACCTACATGAAGAAAGGTGCAGGGTTCCAAGGAGGAAGCACGTGATCAAGACCTTACGTGGATTTTATCCCCGTACAAATTCCATAGAAATTATTATTTGCTATGAGTTGCTATAGTGGAATCATTAGCGATATACATCTTTTCTAGTTTTGTCAGCTACGAATTGCTTTAATACGGTGAGAGTTATGAATAAAACTCTGTTTGACTTGGAACAAGTTGTTTCCGTACGGTCTAAACATGAATAAGCTAAGTTTGGACCCAAAGACGCTTTGCCTCAAAACTGGGGAGCGGAGAATGTAAATAAGCAGTTAAAATTGTTTGAAAAGAAAAAAAAAAGGCTAAGTGCGAAAAAACTTAGGCAATAAGCAGCGAGTATTGCTTGCAAGTGGCTAAGTACGAATAAGCTTAGGCCATGGGCAACGAATATTGCTCAAATTTTTCCAAGTACGAAGAAACTTGGAGGCTAGCAATGAATATTGCTTGAACATTTCCAAGTACGAAGAAACTTGGAAGCAATCAACGAATATTGTTTGAACTTTCCCAAGTACGAAGAAACTTGGAGGCAAGCAATGAATATTGCTAAGCAACGAATATTGCTTGAACATTCCCAAGTACGAAGAAACTTGGAGGCAAGCAATGAATATTGCTAAGCAACGAATATTGCTTGAACATTCCCAAGTACGAAGAAACTTGGAGGCAAGCAACGAATATTGTATGAACTTTCCCAAGTACGGAGAAACTTGGAGGCTAGCAATGAATATTGCTTGAACATTCCCAAGTACGAAGAAACTTGGAGGCAAGCAACAAATATTGCTTGAACTTTACCAAGTACGAAGAAACTTGGAGGCAAGCAACGAATATTGCTTGAACATTCCCAAGTACGAAGAAACTTGGAGGCAAGCAACGAATATTGTTTGAACTTTCCCAAGTACGAAGAAACTTGGAGGCAAGCAACGAATATTGCTTGAACTTTCCCAAGTACGAAGAAACTTGGAGACAAATAACGAATATTGCTAAAGATTTGCTAAGTATGAAAATACTTGGGATGTCTACTAAGTGCGAAAAAACTTAGGTGTACTGAAGAGTATGAAGAAACACATGGCTTAGGTGGAAAGCAATGAGTAATGGTTGGTCTCTTAGCTAAGTATGATGATACTTAGAGGCCAGAAGACAATGGATAGCGCCGAGTATGAAAACACTAGATTTTGCAGCCCGACCAAAATCATGAAGGACGTGCCGAACAAGTAAAGTGTCACGAAGGGCCAATTATCGAATAAAATTGGCAATTATCATAACAATTCTTGGAGGTTGCGCCGGCAAAGACTTCGCCAAACATGTGCACCACACGTGAGGATGCTCGGCACGATGCCATGTGCACAACGGTTAGTGCACTTTATAATATAAATGACACAAGTAGTAACGCCAAATACGTACTCTGGTCGGCAACACTACGTGAGAGTGCACTGAGATGCCGAACAGGGTCGAACTGAGAAAAGGTCTGCAATTAGTTTCTGCCGTAGATTTTGAGTTCTTGGTGCAGAGCTTTTTACCAACCATGGAGCCCTTACGTGTCAAGGGATGTAGCCGAATAGATGAGGCCCAGATTGATTTTGTCCTGGACCATGGACTGGGAAAGCCAAGGATGTCATTGTACGACGTAGCTCACTTGATGTCTTCCAAGTTGGCTTATTTCTTCCAAGATTTTTACAGAGACAACCAATCATACTTGAGACGAAAATCTCAGTAAAAAAAAAAAAAAGAGGCTCAAAATGGAGTACGGGCACTCGTAATGAGAAGATTGAAGCCTTTTTTTTCAATCCATGAGCTCCCAAGGTATATGAACCAGATGAGGACCGGACAGACAGTATGACGGAGCACTATGTTGAATATTGCAGATGCTGAACAGACTTGGATTGACCCAAGCACGTACGAGACACATGCTTGGTCGGCTATACCAAGTGAAGGTGTACATGAACACTGCCGAGCACGAGTGCATGGTGTACGATAATTAGTGTATTGGGGGAGAACAGAAGAATTTGAAATAGGGGTGAGAATGTCTTTTAAGCCCCAAAAAGTAGGAGTGACATACGTGAAACGTCACCCTAAAAGTTGTTCCAGCTCGATCATAAAAAGCAGACATCAATCAACATTTAATGCAGGAATCGTTTCTCCCACATAAGAAGAGAATACTCGAGAATTTGTGCCAAACCCTACGTGTGGATATTAGAACAAAAGTACTATGCGAGCTTGGTAACGTGGATACCAAGGGAAAATTCGTAGGGGCGGGCCTAGGCGAGTGAGCGGTTGTGATGAATATCACAAATACCAAAATGCAAGAATAACAGCAAGGAAAAACACAATTGTTGGAAAGGTAGCAGTAAGCTTTGACCATCATTCACGAACAACAATGATGATCAAAGCTGGGGAGCAATTGGAGAGGGTAGAATCCAATTACAGAGGAAAGTACCCAAGCACGTACGAACCACGTGCTTAGCCTGGACACCACGTGAGGGTGGCTCAGTTCGGGGGGACCACAAGAAGGTGCCTAAGGTTATGGCCGAGCAGGGTAGGCCAAGTGTGCAGCCAGGATAGCACTACGAGATGGTGGCAGCACCATGAGAAGGTGCACGAGGCCAGTGCCGAGCTATGTATCTGGTCGGCAACAGTATATAAGAATAGGCAAGTATATTGCCGAGCTAACCGCCTACGTGATAAGGTGGCGGGTCATTCTAAAGGGATCTAGAATAGCCTCTTACGTGATAAGGGTTGAATCCTGAGAGTTAAGGGATTATCATTAAGGTTCCATATTGGACAAGAAGTCCAATATAGATACAGAATCCTTACGAGAAGGGAATTCTGATTGTATTGCCATACAGGCCGAATCCCATATGAGAAAGGAATCCTAACTTAAAGAGGATTCCGATAATGGTAAGGATTCCTAACGTGGGAGGAATCCTTGTAGAATAAAGATTGTGTTTCTATATGGAACGAGTCCTGTATAGGAAAGGACTCCTAATGTGAATAGGATCTTTGGACAAGCACCCCACATCTATAAATAAGGAGCAATACCCATGAAGAAAGGTACGTGGTAATTCGTGTTTACATACTTTACGTGTTTTATGGTTTCCTCCTAGTACATCATACTGACTTAAGCATCGGAGGGCCTTTGCTGAGGAGAGGCAAAGGTGCTCTAACCGTTTATTGTCTTGCAGTGCTAGGGTTCCGGCGAAGAGTGCATATTGTTGATCTCATAGAGGCGTGGAAATAGCATACCCGGATTTTTCCCCTCTACAAAAATGGCAGGAGATGACCAAGTAAATATTGCATTTTCGTCCAAAACGAGGGCTAACACGCTAGGTAAGCATTTTCCGTTAGAAAATTGACAGGAAGTAACGGCGTGGGTGTAATTGATTAAAATGTGTGAAGTTTGGAGGTCTAATTGAAATTTCGTTAAGTTTGGAGGCCTATGAAGCATTGCGGTGAAAGTTTAGAGGCTTTTTTGAAGTTTTCCCAGAAATATACCATTTGGAAACAACTCTTCCTTGATGGTGGGAAATCTGTTGTCTATAAATACCACATACAAAGGTACCTGACCTAACTTAAATTAGAACAAGCTTGTGTTTCCGTCAATGAGGTTCATTATGCGAATTTTAGGTTAGAGATCTATCTAATTTGTTCGATCACTTGAACAATTATGGATAAATGTAAGATTTTAAGTTTTCGCTGAGCTCAAAGGTAATATCAATTTATTTCAATAGGAATTATTTATATTTAAAATCTATAATGTGATATATATATGCAATATGGTTCTCACTTGATAGTTTTCGATGAGTTCTATTAAACAAAGTTGTCATTTTTAAAAAATATTGTAGATTGACAGATATAGGCGATTGAAAAATGACACGCATGCATGTCAGTGGATAAGAAATTCAAGGATGGAGGGATTAATAGAATGACTCTTGATGTTTCTTTTCCTAATAAATACACAACTCCAAATACAATATACCATTTGTAAAGACCTGTAATTTCACGAGTTATTTTAAAAATTAAATTGGAAATATTGTGTAATTGCATTTAAATGTTAGAATACGGGGTTAATGTGAAAATGTTACTTGTTTAAGACTTGTAGGTAGCACTTTGATAAATAGAGGGGTGTGTAGCGTAATTGATAGAATATAAACCATGTGTGTGTGTGTGTGTGTGTGTGTGTGAGAGAGAGAGAGAGAGAGAGAGAGAGAGAGAGAGAATTTCATTTATCTCGCTCCCCACATGAGCCGGCCCCTCTCCTCCCTCCCTCTCTATTGATTTCTTTCCTCCTCACACCAACCCATCACCTACACTTAAAACTCACATAGATCCACTCTCAATCAACCATCCTCACACCATTTGGAGCTTGGGTTTCACGTGCATTCGCTTGGGGATTCGTTTTTGGGTGGGTTTCAAGTCGGGAAGCTAGGGTATGTTCTTGGAGGTTCATTCTTTGAGGTAGGGATTCTCTCTACTCCTTCCATGTGTTCATGGGTGATTTGACGTATAATTTTGGCTAAAATGTCCTATTTTAGTTGATTTGGTTGAAACCCTGTTTTGAGATCTGTTTGTTGGGTTCACTGTTTGTCTCTCGTTTTTCCGTCCGGAGGGGTGGCCCGACAATCCAGACGGTTTTGACAGCAACTTCCCTCTGGTTCAAAATTGAATTGTGGAACTTGTTTGGACTTCACTTGGCCTCCCGTTGAGTTATTCACCTATATTCCTATGATGTAACTTATTATTGTTTCGATTTAGTTTGGAACTATCATGTTACTTCAAACTTGTACCGTTGATCGTTTTATGGATACGACGACGTTTATGACTATCCTTGTCTACTTGACACATGATGACGTTGTATAACAAACCAATAAATGCATTTTCGAACGAAAATGAAGTACTTTTGAAGGACACAAATGGGGCACTTGGTGTTTTGAGAAAAAAGTGAAATATTTTATTTAAAGTTTGGGTGATGATTACTAGGGCCATCATTCGGTGTATCCCTGGCCATGGGTTATGAGTCTCGTAAATCTCAACATGGGTTACGAGGCTTATGAATCTCGGCAAAGAGCTACGAGGTCCAAGGGCGACGTACCAAATGCATAGTAGGAGTTACGAGGCCCAAGAACTCGATAGGGGGAATACCGTCCCCAAAATTCACGATTTTGTAAAGTTGAACGACGACGGATTTTGAAATGAAAGAGAAGTGGACAAAATGTTTTATGTCGACTTATTGGATTTGATGAAAAGGAATTTCATTGATGAAAAGACGTTTCAATGAACACGAGGACAATTTAATTCTCAATTTGATCAGATCTTGACATCTCTTATTTGTTGATTGCCTTGCACTACGTTGTCATTTCCATGCGCATATAATCTGATGAACAGTCGAAAGTGTATTTTTATTCCATTGATTTTGGGTAATATTCCACTTTATTATATTAGTTCTCCTAATTTATGTTTAATTGTCAGTAACTGATTAATTTTATATTGGCAGGAAAAAAATGGGGGTTTAAGACGATTTCAAGAGCTTGGAGTTATTATAAAATGAGCTTAAGAATAATTTGATCAAGATAGGAGGAAAGTGCCAAAGAAGAAGCCCAACATATATTTTCTGCATTAAAAAGAAGGGTTCAGCCCAACATATGGTGGCCCAGCATTCGATTCCACACATAAGAGCCATATTTGGACTTCTCTAGCACCTTAAAGTTGGGCCCATTATTAAATCCGAATTTACATTTATTAATTAGGGTTTTGCTTGTTTTAGTGAGCCTACTATTATAAATACTTGCAAACTCTAGTAGGGATCTATCTCATCTTTTGCCTTTTTTTCTTATTGAGTTTCTTGTTTTCTCCATGGAAGGCTAAAAACCCTAGCTAAGGCTAAGGGTGAAACCACAACAATACTATGGTATTTTGTTTTCGCGACATCTTGCACTTGGGATTGCAATAAAAAAGTCGCAGCATAATCTCATATGCATTTAGTGTTTGTAGAGAACTTTCATACTGGGCCAGTGTATCTCAACCCCATCATCTAAGATACAATTCACGGAGCATGAGTTGACGTGCTCGGAGTGCATTGGATGAGAAGGCATACAATGAAGAGTTATTTGGTCATCACATAAAACTATTTTTTTGAAAGATGAACTTATAACTCTATCTATTTATCTCGTTCCAAATGTAATAACTCGATATTTTTATTTATGTTTTCTCATGGGACACGAGTACCCAACTTAGACTTTGTTATTCATTATGAACCTGAAACGTTGTGAGGAGACTTTTGGAAGGATATGTGAGAAATTATCGAATTTCTTATGTTGAAAATTAAGGGCGTGACCCCATTTCATATAAAGACATCTTTTCACAATAAGACACCTAATAATTGGGTAATTTACTTATCAATCATAACTTTAATTAATTGAGTGTTAATAAGAGCAAGAAAAGAGCTAGATATATGTACAAAATTAGGTATAGTAGAGAAATATGAACTTATAACTCTATTTATTTATCTCGTTCCAAATGTAATAACTCGATATTTTTATTTATGTTTTCTCATGGGACACGAGTACCCAACTTAGACTTTGTTATTCGTTATGAACCTGAAACGTTGTGAGGAAACTTTTGGAAGGATATGTGAGAAATTATCGAATTTCTTATGTTGAAAATTAAGGGCGTGACCCCATTTCATATAAAGACATCTTTTCACAATAAGACACCTAATAAATGGGTAATTTACTTATCAATCATAACTTTAATTAATTGAGTGTTAATAATAGTAAGAAAAGAGCTAGATATATGTAACAAATTAGGTATAGTAGAGAAATGAACCAAAAAAACACGGCTGCAACATATTAGCTATAACCTTATGTATCCTAGTTTTGCTACAGTCCCACGCTATATATATCGTAGCACTGTTGAGCAGCAATCTCCTTTTTTTATTACTTTAACCTGCTCCACTTTCTCTCTCTCTCCTCTCATTTTATCTCTGCCAACACCACTTTCTCTCTCCTCTCTATTATAGTAGTATTTTAATAGAGAAAGGAAAAATAGGTAGTATTGTTAGAGTATTAATAGAGATGTGGAATCTTTCTATGGTGCCTCAATGTGGTATTGGGGCACTGGTGCCCCACTAAATTTGGACCATTGGATCTACAATAAACAAATCTCAGCCATTGGATCCCAAAAAGTAAGTGGTTTTGCCAAAAAACGAGGTGGTTTTGCGGTTTTTCCGCCCAAAAACTCGCACTTTACTTACCATGAAAACTGGAAATATATACCACCAAATAAGCTAAGTATTACCACATAATAAGGCTACACTTTGGAGCACACACACACACACACAGAGAGAGAGAGAGAGAGAGAGAGAGAGAGAGAGAGAGAGAGAGAGAGAGAGAGAGGTGTAGTACAGAGAAGAGAGAGGGTTCAAAATTTCAACCGGTTCTCTTTGTAAGAGGAGAGAGAGAAAAAGATGGTTAATGGATGGCTGAGATTATTTTAGGAGATCAAATGACCTAGAAAAATTGGGGGCACCAGTGCCCCAATACCACTTTGGGGCACCACAGCCGGATCCAGAGATGTGGGTAGATAAAATAAAAATTGTACACTATTTATTAGCATTTTTAGAGAAGTACTACTGCACTTGCTCTAACAATTTTCTAGGTGGGCTACTTTACTACTCCCTCAGTCCCAAATTGGATGTCCATTTTTGAAACCCGTGCCATTTTCAATCGATTATTTCTTTCAATATGAATCTCCAAAAATATTCAATATCGATCTTGTTTGATAGTTCTCGACGAGTTCTATAATACAAAGTGTTCATAATTGCAAAAAACATTATAAATTAAAAGATATAACAATCGAAAAATGGCACAGGTTTAAAAAATGGACATCTAATTTGGGACAGAGGGAGTACCATTTTAGAGAAGTTCTTGCAGGAGGGAGTAACAAAGGCTCTATTTGGTTGTTGAGGAAAGAAATGGAAAGGAAGGGGAAATTAAAAAAATTTCTCTTCCCTTTTTTGGTTGTTGATGTAGGTAGAGAGGGAAAATAAAAGGAAAAAATGGAGGGAAAAGAGAGGAAAATTCAAGATCTGGAGAAGAAAAAAAAAGCTTGTTGACATGCCTTTTCTGTCATTAAAATGTCTATTTTTGGGGTGGCTAATAGATTCCTGCTCTCCGGTGTGTGTATAAGCAGTAAAATTTAAGTTTAAAAGTTAGTTAAAATAACCTTTAATGCTATTTTCTTTTCATTTTCCTTTAGAAACCAAACAAGAGAAAATTCATTTCAATAACTTTCCTTCCATTTTCTTTAGACAACCAAACAAAGGAAAATCCTCAACTTTCCTATTTATTTTCCTCTCAATTATTTTCTCTTCTTTTCCACTTCTTTCTCCAACTTCCAAACAAAGCCAAAGGTTCATAAAGACAAAATAGTAAAACAACCTTTTTTTGGGACCTTTATTCGGATTTTTTAAATAAATAATTTTATTTTTATCAAAATCACAAATGATTCAGGCGGGATTTTCAAACCTGGCTTCCCTACTAAAAATGCCGCCCAAAGTTTCAGTACCCATAGGACTAGACAGCGTTTCCTCCGTCACCCTCCCTCGAGATCAATATATTCATTCACAGCAGACAAATTGGGGCAGAGGAGGGGCAATCACCAACAATGATGAATCCGAGCATACCCACCAAGAGGAAACAGAAATTTTCGATCCCAAACCTTCCAATCCACATCATCATCGAAATCCTCTCACGACTTCCCCTCAAAACCCTATTCAATTGCCAACTCGTTTGCCGAGACTGGCTATCTCTAATCACAGAGCCTCACTTCGCCAAGCTCCACCTCTCCAGATCCCCAATCAGCCTCTTGATCAAACCCATCTGGCACGGTCACCGCTGCCGCCAACTCCGCTTGGTCGATCTTGGCATCCAGACCCTCCCCAACACCCACCCTCGCGATGCCCAGTTGAAACTCTCCCCCAATGTTAACTTCCCCCTTCTTGGCCATAAAATAGTGAATTCCAGCAATGGCTTGCTCTGCTTGTACGAAATGGGTCGTGACGCTGTTTTCGTATGTAATCCGATATTGGGAGAGTACATTTCGGTACCTCTCTCAGAACGTGCACGATATGGTGGAGGGTATGATAAAACCACCAGTGCTTTTGGTTTTAGTCCACTGACTAACCAATACAAAGGTGATTCAATTCTTTCTGGAGGAGCTTCCTTTCGACCCCATTACAGGGCTAAAAGCCTATCGTGAGGAGGCAAAGGCTGAGATTTACACACTTGGTAAAGGCCCGTGGAGAAACTTAGGGTGGGTGCCTTACCATCCGGGTAATAATAGGGAGTTCAAGTCGTTATATACTTCCTTGAATGGAGCCCTTCATTGGCTTACTTTCAACCGAGGTAGTCTGGACTTCATTCGTTGTTTCGATTTTGGGAGTGAGCAATTTCGGGTTGTTCCGGAGCCTTATGAGTTTGGTGTCCATAAGAAGGAGTCTCCGAATCATATACGTCTTGGTGTGCTAAGAGATAATTTGTCTATTTGTGATTTTTCTAGTCCTCTCTGCGTCGAGATATGGATAATGAGGGATTATGGCATTAAGGAGTCTTGGAGTAAAGGGTTTGTTATTGAAAATGCAATGGATAAGGGAGGGCAGTTGGACTATTGTGAGCCAATTATGATCCTAAAGAGTGGCGAAATCTTGATGCTAGTTAACAAGAATGTTGTCGTACAGTATAATCCTAAGTTAGGTAGTTTTAAGAAACTGAACATTTATGGGATCAAATCAGAATTTTACACGACTGGTCATATTCCGAGCTTTGTTTCCCTCGCAGATGTTGCCAAGGAGAAAGATTGATGGTACATATATTTCCTTCCTATTTTCTTCATTCGTGACGGTTGTGGTTCATTCTGAGCTTAATTAATATTTATCTATCATTCCGAGTTTAATTACTAATAGTTATCTATCATTCTGAGTGTCCAATATCATGTTTCAATACTTATGGATATGTTAGTACTTGCAGACTATTTACTTTGTGCGATGTATGTCAGCTATTAGTTGTGTTGTTTCATATTGAATAAAATAATTTGCCCTATGTCAAACATTGTCTGCTACATATTGAGACCTTTTATTTTCTTTCTTTTGCCAACAAAAGATCAACTATGGTATGTTAAATCTCTTTCTTGGTAACATCATCCTCTTCAGAAGATAAGGATACCCAAAAAAACTCAATTTGGGATTATTGATTGGTGAATGTGGGCGGTTATTCTACAGTGGTCTTCCTCAACGTGAGACGAAGCTTCTTATTCTCTGAGACCTACAGGACTCGGTAACCATTAGCGCCACTCCGGCCACACTTGCTGGAGAGCACTCTGACGATGTGTGTGTGTGTGTGTGTGTGTGTGAGAGAGAGAGAGAGAGAGAGAGAGAGAGAGAGAGAGAGAGAGAGAGAGAGAGAGAGAGAGAGAGAGAGAGAGAGAGAGCAATTTGATAGAGTTTCAGATCAAAGAGTGTGTACCTCTCTAAGGTTTATCCTTTGGTATTTATAGGCATGCATGTAATTGCTCTCCAAGTCTCCTGTGCTTGCACGTGCTCATGATGTCACTAATAACCGCCTCAGTCAGGTGACACGGCAAATGATGCTTTGCCACATTGGCCTTCTAGAAGGTTCTGGAAGCACCTACTTGTATGCCACGTGGCACCTCCCATGTGCTCAAGTAAACCTCTAACGGCCTTCCTGGGGTAGGTTCATGGGTCGGGCCCTTAAGCCTGAACTGAAACCACCAGACCCGGAGATCCCTATTAACACATATTGGGTCCCTACGAAACGGTCTGGGCCAATTCCTTCGGCCTATGACCTTTCGGCCCAACAGGTCCCGACACTTGACCTCAGTGGATGGGTTACTCCTTGGTCTTTGGCCCAAGGTATGCTAGGCCCATCTAAGACTTCCCAAGCCAATGGCTCATATGGAACGAGATGAGCCTTCACTCAGCCCAAGATCGTTTGGCCCATCGGCCATGATGGTTGGTAATTTGATTATCAACACTCATCCCAAGCTGGTTGGCTCACTGTCCGATCTATAGAATATTCAGCCCACTACAATGAACAAGGTTGAATTCTTGCTTCTTTCTTCTTAAATACAAGGGTGAGTATTCAACCAGATAATCTCTAGTAATATGTAAAGGGAGAGTTGTAGTTTGGTGTATCCCCTAAGAAAGTTTGAAGAGAAAGTACTGATGATAAGATCAGAACTATATAATTGAGTAAGATAATCCACACCCTAGTAATTAGATACAATGACTCAAAGATACAAAAGACAAAGGAAATGAATGTCTGGGTATCTATACATATCTAAGTGTATCGATATTGTAAAAAGCTATATTTTTACAAATCTCTTGGTGGCTCAAAGCTCGTGCAGTGTCTCCTTTACTTTTTGACTCTAAGCCTTCACATTAATTATGCTTATGCTTATCTTCCCCCGTCAAACTGGACTGGGGTTGTTGCCACAGACCAAGTTTGTTCTGTAAATCATAAAAGGCAGCCTTAGAAAGCAGTTTGGTAAATATATCGGCTAATTGACGCTTGCAGAAGCAAATTAAGTAATTAGAGATCCAAGATCAACCTTTTCACGAACAAAGTGATAGTCAATCTCGATATGTTTTTTCCTTGCATGAAAAACTGGATTGACGGACATGGACAAAGCACTGAAATTATCACAAAACTACGTGGATGGCAGAAGAAGAGAAATACCATGATCATGAAGCAGGTAAGTGAGCCAAGTTAACTCTGCAGCATAGCACGATACTCAGCTTCCGCACTATGTATAACGAGCCACTGTTGCTTGTTTCTTGGCACTCCAAGAAATACAATTAGATCCAAGGAATGTACAAAATCCCGTAGTAGAGCGATGAGTAGTGGGGCATCCAGCCCAATCAGCGTCTGAAAAGGCACACAAATCAAGGGAGCTATCACGAAGAATATGGATACCACATGTTGAAGTCCCTTTGACGTAGAGGTGAATACGTTTCAATGATTGATAAGATCAACTGTAGGCCGATGCATATGTTGAGAAATTGAATTCACAGAATAGGCGAGGTCAGGACGAGACATCGTCAAATATTGAAGAGCTTGCCAGGCCACGATGGTGGGAAGGATCATGATAGGGAGTGTCATTTGTCGAGGATAGGGGTTTGGAAACCATAGGAGTAGCAATTGGCTTGCAAGCTTCCATTTGAGCTTGATGAAGAAGTTCACAAGCCTACTTGGCTTGTGTGAGGAAAAGACCACCTGAAAAATATTGAACTTGAATACCCAAAAAATAGCGGAGTGGGCCCAGATCTTTCATCATAAGATGATGTTGCCATGTGTATTTTTGGGTTACAGTGAAAAATTCAAAGGACACAGGTGCCTATATCCACCCACAGGTCGTATATTCATTTCTCATCATGTTTTTCATCAAGCTATTCTTCCATTAAAGCAGCCAGCAAATTTATTTCTTGAACAAAATGAGGCTGAAATGACAACCTTTCAAGACTGGAGCAGTGATTTTGTGTCCTACTGACCTACTCAATCAAATGCAGACTATGCTAATAACCTTCCTGTTGAAAATGATTTGCAAACATCATTTCACCACATGACATATCATCCATCTCACCCCATAACATATCATCAGACTCCATTCCTGACACCACCTCTTTAAATTTCACTTTTGGAAGCTATGCAACACCTTTTATATGCCAAAACTTCCCCCCACCTGTTATTCACAGATAGTATTTCATACTCCCACATTGTGCTGACGATTATCCAATGGTGGATTGTGGACATGCATTATTACAATGTGTTACTTAGTATAGTATAGCTGCCTACAGTCCTGATTGTGGACATTGTTGCTGTAATTTTTTTTCTTCTTTTGTAATCTTTCCCCCCCCCCCCCCCCCCCCTATATTATGTGGTTGGTATCAAGTATATATATTTTTTGCAGGTTATAAAAAGCTGGATTACTCCACTGATGTAGAAGCTGGTTACAAGCATTGATTTTATACTCGTGCATGTGTTTAATCTATTAAGGCTTTGAAAATCTATGCTTCTCCTTTGAAACATGATAGACTGTTGTGTAGTTACGTTGTCAATTCATTTCACTTCTTCTGCACTTTGGGATTATGGATGTTACCATCAAATCGATCCAGGCTTATCTTAACAATTTTTAATTCAATCAATTCAAGTGTGGAACATATGTGCTTGTGTTAAGTTGTTAGCAGTATGCTTTCGAAAATTTCCTAGGTGCTACAAAAATATAGTCAATTTTAATATGATGACGTCAATTTTTAGTGAATGCATGGAATTCCATCGAGTGGGTAGAGAAAGTATCCAATGGAATTGAGTTCTAGCTGTGGTTTCTATTTGTTTAGTCATTGCTGTACTATTAGTCAGCAGTTTGCACAGCTACTGCCTATCAAGTATATTGCACCTCTGTACACTTGAGATAGTGATGCAGGAGCAAATAATGAAAACGGTTGTACCGACGAGTCTTCTTTTATGTCTTTTAATTATTAGTCTAAGTCAGTGTTCTAAAAGTCGGGACTAGTCGGCGACTAAGTCGGGGTTGGGGGCTCTCCGAGTCAACTAGGGCCTAGTCGATTGATTTAGTCACCGGCCGACTTAGTCGGGCTCAAGTCGGCGACTAATCGGACAAGTCGTCTAATCGGAAAAGTCGCGAATCGAAAAAAATCGAACAAGTCAGTGACTAATCGGAAAAATTATTCTTGTTGTGGTTTGCCACTAAGGATTAATTATTCTTGTTGTGGTTTTAGTTGCCACTATGTTTTTATTTGATGATTTGCTACTTATGTTATTCTACTTACTCAAAACTTATGAAGGATGAAGGAGAATATATATTTAAAAAAAAAATCTAGTCCCCGACTAGTCCCCTAGTCGCTAGTCGGTAGCCATCCGACCTGGGAGCGACTAGCGACTTTTAGAACACTGGTCTAAGTATTTATTTATACAGTTTTAGTGTCATTTCGTAAATCAAAGAGTATTTTTTTAAGTTCATTTCAATTTCCTAAGTGTCTTTTAAGTTCTCAAGAGTCTTTCTAGTTTTTAGTAGTCAAAGTATTTAGTTTATTAAGTTTTAGAGTCTTGGAAGTTGGGATTTGTATTCCCTTGGAGGGATGTTCCAAGTTATCTATTTAAACCTTTCTAGTGAAGGAAATGAGGAGAGTTGGAGTTTATGAAAATACTGTGCTAGTGCATCTTGATTGGAGTGAGTGATTCCTCTTACAATCAAGTGAGTGGCTTGGTCGCGTTGAGTGGCATCCGCGATTAGTAGCGTCGAGTGGCATCCGCTACCCCTAATCGAGTGGCATCCTGGGACTATCCTAACCCTCGCAGGTCTCGGCTTGCATCAAATTGGTATCAGAGTGGTGATCCTATCCTGCTGAGTTTTCATCCTGTGGCATTTGGAGATAAAATGTTGCGTGTGAGTGAAAGACCGAGGAAAGATCATGTGTTGGAAGGAATTTTTTCCAATGAAGATTCGACAATTTCACTATCACAAGTTGATTGGAGTTTGCCTCCAATATATGACGAGTATGATGAAGATGGATTCCTAATTATCTGCAAATGTCATAATTTTGCTTCCTTGGAAATTGAGCAATGCAATCCTAGTATCAATCCTAGTATCAATGTTAAAGTTCAAGCCTGAGGTTTTGATTGGTGGGAAACATCTCGTGCATGATTGTGGTGTTAGTCGGTCCCGTGGATATTTCTTGGAGCCACTCATTGTGCTTGGGTTGATTGGAAGGAGACCTCTTTCAATAAGGCTCAAGGGGATTACTAATGACTCTAAGGATCCATCTGTTGATACTTTCTAATCGACAACCTTACCAATCCTGAAGAGTTTCAGTGTTCTTTCAAAGGATTGGACATGAAAATAGAGAGTCAATGGGTTCCTCCTCATGGTGGTGGAGAAGTTATTCTTTTAGTTCTGATTGTCCAGAAAAGTTTAAATGCAGTTACATGGGTTGATGAAGGGATCGTGAAGAGAATGGTCCACGCAAGAGGAAGAAGAAAGAAAAGAAAAAAAAGAAAAGGAACACCAAGTCGCAAACTTCAAGTAAAGGTACCGGTAAATTTGAGAACGAATTCTTTTCCAACCCGGAGAAAGTGATGTAGGAGCAAATAATGAAAACAGTTGTGCCGATGAGTCTTCTTTTATGTCTTTTAATTATTAGTCCAAGTATTTAGTTATACAGGCCCTGTTCGTTTAGTAGTTTTAGTTTAGTTTTGGAGACAGGGGTAATAACTAATAAGTGGAGAGAGATAGATAGAGAAATGAGGGTAATGATTACTAAACAAAACTAAAACTGTGAAACGAACAAGGCTACAGTTTTTGGTGTCATTTCGTCAATCAAAGAGTTTTTTTTTAATTATAATTCAATTTCCTAAGTGTCTTTTAAGTTCTCCAGAGTCTTTCTAGTTTTTAGTAGTCAAAGTATTTAGTTTAGAGTCTTGGAAGTTGGAATTTGTATTTCCTATGCTTGGAGGGATGTTCCAAGTTATCTATTTAAACCTTTCTAGTGAGGGAAATAAGGAAAGTTGGAGTTTATGAAAATACTGTGCAAGTGCGTCTTGCTTGGAGTGATTCCTCCTACAATCAAGCGAGTGGCTTGGTCGCGTCGAGTGGCATCCGCGATTAGTAGCTTTGAGTGGCATCCGCTAACCCGGGTCGAGTGGCATCCCAGGACTATCCTAACCCTTGCGGGCTACGGCTTGCATCAAATAGGTAAATAAACCAATGGGCGCTTTCAGGGAATTAATCAACTGAAAATTATATGGGGTCTACAATCATCCTTTTCACTTCTTATTGATCAATTGACCTCTTCCTATTGTAGACTGCGGATTCACAAGCTTAAACATATTAACCACCACCCTTGTTAACGCCTCAAAAGAGGGGGGAAACAGTCAGAAAGCCAGCCCTTTGTTAGAAAAAGGGAGAAAAATCCTGACCTCCAATGCTAGGACAAAGAGCCTTCAAGTTTTTTATTTTTTATTCCAATGAGGTAATTATGGGCATTGTATTCTTCAATAAGATATATTTTTTTTCTATTGTGAAGTAGTGCTAGCAACTTGTAGCTATTGATTCTAGAAGAACAGCTCCTTTGCCCTTCTGTTTAATCTGCAAAATAGCTCCAACCTACTGTTGTGGATGGATTCGAGGTATCTTGATGGTTTCTGACACCTCAAATCCCTTGTATACTCTCTATAATCAATTTGTTCTTCATTTTAAAGACTGATCGTAGAAGAAATTATAAAGCACAAGGTAGGTTCAATGGTACTACGATGGTTACTTCAGATGGCCTCTGGTTTTATTCAGGTCTAAAGCTAAGGGTCTGGCTTTACAAAACCTTCTTCATTTTCCCCTTGCCTTGTCTCGTAAATATCTTTTGGCTTTAATCTGGATAAATCTGAAATTCTATTTTCATAGTAATGGGTAGTAGCGATCATTGGAATTAGAGCGAGTGGATGGGTTGTATTTTTATTGTAGAAACATAGTTGATATAGAACATGACCTTTTGAAGTATTCCATCTTTCCACCTATTCTACAGGTGTATTGCAAGCGCAAGCGCAAGTGCAGTTCAATTAATGCAACTCAGCTCGTGCGATCTTGAAGATAATGTTGGAGTACATGAAATGAACGCTAAGGGTCTGGCAGAAGGTATACAGTTTTGTGGTTTGTGTTGGTTGATTTTTTAGAATATAGTTCCATGTTTTGCCTTAAGCATGTGGAATCAATTTTCTGCTATTGGTACGGCATGATTTCATACAAGTGTTATACCAGATAATGTATTGGATCTATCACTAGAAACATTACCTCAAAAAATATATATAAATAGTTACTATTTTTAAAATTCAGTCTACGTACTATCCTATTACCTATGTCAAGTATTTCGACACTGCCTCTACAACATAATTATAATTGTTCTTGAGAGGGAGAGAGCTAGAGGGAGATGTGAACATCAAATGTACAAGACCACCTGATCATGCTACCATCCTACTATAAGGTAGGAGATGAGATAACACATAGGATGAGAGTGCTTCTTGACAACACACAGGATGAACGCTTCTTGACATAGTGAATGCCTTTTTGACACAAGTTTCTTCGATAATGCGAGAAGCATTGTCTTTAGTGGTGACTGGTGCACGCAGTATCCCAACAAATTTAGCGAAGTGTGATGGTGTTCTCAGAATGCATCATTACATACCAGTGAACTTATGGCCATCTAGTATGTAAGATGTTTCACATGTATCAAATCGTCTTTATTGACTTGGACATTACTACAAAATGTTAGAAGAAAATGGATTGGGAAATTACAAATTTGTCATGGTTTTGAAAAATTTACTACAAATCGTGAAATTACTACAAAATGTTAGAAGAAAATGGATTGTGAAATTACTACAAATCGTCATTACAAATTTTCTCCTCCTGGTCTAGTTGGAAGAAAATAGATAGTGAAAAAGTGAACAAGGTAAGCTAACTAGCTAAGTAAAATATCACATGTTGGGCAATCTGTAGCAATTTTCAAGCTATGGAAAGAAAGCATAGGAAAGAGAATATGCAATGCTACATGTAAGCGTCATTATGCATAAATTACATAAGACTAAAATAAAATTTGAGTTGTAAGAATATCTTCTAGTATTATACAACACTAACTATATACTCGTTACAATGCTAGAGGTGCACTTTCCAGGTTTTGCAAACAGGTATTTATATGTTTGACGATTGTGGAATTCTGCAATTCCGCATGAGAAGTTTATGCAAAATTATAATGAGTCAATCAATATAACTTAGACCCTTGAACATTTCTTTCTTTTCTGTGAAGTAGTGAGTGTGAGACCTGTTGCTTCCAGTCTTGGGCTTTGTTTGGATTTCATTGCAAATTTGCTTTATAAAGGAGTAAATTAATTTGTTTCCCAGAAACAATTTCTGGAAGGAGCTCTTTCTCTGTACAAATTATCACCATCTCTTCCATTCTCTGGTCCATATAGTCGGAGTAATAATTCTGCCTCCCAGACCAGTCCCTGTCATTTGCAGAATTTATTTCCCCGCCATCTCCTTGTTCTAATTAGTTATGTTAATATATTTTTTTGTAGTGTCCTGGCCTTCCTTTCCACATTTTTAATTTCAATAACATACTTGCTGGGTTTTTTTCTCTCTCTCCCTCCACCCCTCTGCCCCTTTCTATGCGGTGCTAATGGCCTTGATATGGCCCTCCTCTCTATTTAACATCTCCATTGTTTCTAACTCTGTTTCTTTCCTTTCAGCAGGTGCCGTGACATAGAGATTTGCAAGTGGTCTTACTTTTGACTTTTGCTTTTTGTCAATCTGCTTTGTTGTAAGCTTCCTCGGTGCATCGCTGAGTGCTCCAAGGAGCTTATAACCTAAGCTCATTTTGCTGCTCAGCAAAAATGAAGTCAGCTAGTGAAGTTTTTTTTTTTTTTGTTGTAAATTGTTGGTCTGCTGGAGCTTCTTTTGTTTGTCTTTAGTGGGTATATTTTTTGTTTCTTCTCTTGTTGGATGGTTGTATCTAGGTGGTCTTGATGGAGTAGTTTTTATCTGGTCATTGTCATCTTAAAACCATGTACTCTGGTTTGTTGTTAATATGATGTTCCCTTTTATGCCAAGGGCTATAAAACTTAAGCTTGGGGTAAGCTGAGAACCTTTTTTAACTCTTTCTAAGTCTTGTCATTGCAATTGCAGCTTCCATTGTATTTTCCTTCTACTCCCTGGAGACAAAAAAAAGATAGTTGATCTTGTGATATTTTTGTCAAGGACGCTGAATTTTGTTAAAGTTGATGCTTTGTTTACATTGCGATGATGATTGTCCATACGAGTGTGGTGGTTTTTTTTTTTTTTTTTTTCCTTCTTACATTGGGTAGGAGGAAAATATGGGAGGAGAAAAGGTAGATATTGGAGTTATAAAACTCAAATTTATGCATCATGTCTGGTAAGACTTATGAGAACACATAATTCGCTAGGTCGACTCAAAACCATTTTCTCTAAAAATTTGACAATTTTATCACTTGGAAATGAGAATCTGATAAAACTCATCTACTAGAGCTCATGGGAACTTTCTTCTTGACACTTCGTGTAATGGGATTGTCTTAAAAATGTGGTTTTGATAAATAAAACAACTCCAATAATTGGTAATACATATACCTATTGTTTTGCTGTGATGATGGAATAATGACTGTCATGTAACCATTAGGATTTAAGATAGTCTGATAATTTAAGATTGTCATAAGAATGAACTATAAATTGGAGATATGAGGAACTCTCACTGATAAGCCTTTGTTTTTCATATTTTTCTCATCTTTAGTGATTTTTTTCTTAGTTTTTGTCTATTTTTTCCCCGTCAATCTGGTGCGAGGAGAGGGATTGAAAAATTGAAAAGTTGCAAAAAATATTCGCACAAAAAAAAAGTGAACATATCATTATATTTTAATTTTTAGAGTATTTTTTAATTTTTTTAAATTTGTAATTTTTCAATTCCTTTCTACGTCCTTAATTGAATTGACAGAAATCAAAATTTTTTGAAAAAATGCCAAAATATAAAAAAGTTTATTTAGATCTCATCCCAGAAACCCTCAACAAAACAAAATGAGCTATGTTACAGCTTTTGTTGTCTGTTAGGGCATCATTTTTAGAACATACTTAGGACACTAAACTTGGGCCGGCCTTGCGTACCGGTTACAAATATGGTACCATGATTGGTACGGTATTTAGGACCTTGCTCCCATCCCCTATTTATAGGAAGCTAAAGAATTTTTTAGAATAAGACAACCCTAGAATAATTCTAAAAGCTTTTAAAGAAACCTAGGCTATTGCATCATAGTCTAGAAGATTCCAGTAGAATCCTAAAACTCCGGCTACCCAGTGA
The DNA here is from genome assembly GCA_963854785.1 of Vaccinium vitis-idaea. Taxonomy (NCBI): domain Eukaryota; kingdom Viridiplantae; phylum Streptophyta; class Magnoliopsida; order Ericales; family Ericaceae; genus Vaccinium; species Vaccinium vitis-idaea. The sequence continues at coordinate 106,280 of OY978218.1, read as the reverse complement.
CCCCTCTCTCTCTCTCTCTCACGTGCGCGTGAAGATAAGATCGCAAACTCTCTCTCTCTCTCGCGTTCAAAATCATATTGTAAGTTTGCAAAGTTCAAATTTCAAAAAAACAATTTTTGCCCAAATTTCAAATTTGGGTCTTAAAATCGGTGAAGACCGGAGATGTTCTAAAGCTTCTACACCTCTCGCTTTAGGCAAGAGCTGGCCCTAAATTCGATAAATTTACGAGATACCACTGCTCATGGTTCTGCGTGCCAAGAAGGAAAATAATCAGCAAGTTGAATATCCGTCAAAAGCGAGTGGCTGCATTGCATATAGTCGAATTGTCAAAAAAAAAAAGAAAAAAGAATTGTCCAGTTGGCAGTCTACGTAGCACCAGTGTGTTATAATATATAGTCGTCAACATCCCCATCAGAAAATGAAACGGTAAAGATTGATTAAATAAGCGGAAACGCTAGAGGCACAACAAGATTGGACAACAAATTGGACAACAGCCCCAAAACGACGTCGTTTTGGGGCTTGTTGTGAAAAAAAAAAAAAAAACCGGAATAGAATCGAAAAGTTGCCTCTCTCATCCCCTCATCTGCCTCCTCCTCTCAGATCTCCACTCCTCCCCTCTCCACTACACTGGCCACTCGATCTCCGGAGACATCCATCTCCGGCGTACCCCTCTCCGGTCTCGGCGGTCTGCGTTGTGGGTTTTGAATTTCATGCCCCTTTTTCGTGATCTAATTGGTAACCATTTGGGTAAATGTTTTTCCGAGAAGGATTTCGTTTTAATTTGTTGGGAGAGAGAGAGAGAGAGAGACTTTGAGAAGCAAATAACAGAGTGCTGAATAATATGAAGATGCCTACTATTTTCCTTCACTCTTTGCTTTCCTTCACTCTTAAGGGGTCGCCGGAGAGATGCTCACTGCAGAGTGGTATGCCGGAGATGGATGTCGCCGGAGACGAGGGATGCCGGAGACCGGGTGGCCGGTGTAGTGGAGAGGGGAGGAGTGTGAGAGGAGGAGGCAGATGAGGGGATGAGAGAGGCAACTTTTCGATTTTTTATTTTATTTTTACAACAGTCCCCAAAACGACGTCGTTTTGGAGCTATTGTCCAATTTGTTGTGCAATCTTGTTGTGTATGTAGCAGCGTTCTTAAATAAGTGTGTCCGCCATGGGGAAGAGCGTGGGAAACCCGTACGATCGCGCGCCACAAGCTGTTGGGCAGACATCTGTTTCCACGTCGGGTTTATCACACTTGTAAACCAATCAAATACACCCACGTCAGGGAAACAGATAGATATTCAATCCGAGTCCAACCCTCCTAACACCTCTTCTTCGCAACAATTTCGACAGAGAACAATCCCGAAACTTGGAATTGAAATTGTGGAGGGGAGGATCGATTCCAAGAAGAAGGAAGAGCTTAATTGGATTACCCTTTATTATTTTAGAAAGGGGTAGTAGTATTTGTTACGGATATGGATGTCTCTGGCACCGTTTTCCGGCCTCTTCCAAATTTAATCGGCTCCTCCTCCGGTATGGAAATCTACTCTAACTCACCCACCTCTGTTTCCTTCTTGTCTTTTGATGATGGCAGAAGAAACCACCGGCTGTCTTTCGGTGACAACCAGCTTTTGGGTTCAAGGAGGAGGAGTAGGAGGGTCGCCGCCATGTTTTCTGACGAGGGACACATGCAGTATTACTCCTCCGAGCGAACAACAACGCGGATGGGGAGGATTAGGTGTGGTAGTGGGAAAATTGACAAGGCGGCCAAAGCAAACGACAAATCCATGTTCCTGAAAGAGGAGAAGAAGATGATGAAGAAGAGATTGAAATTGGTTGAAGGTCTATCAAGGGACTTGACCATGTTCTCCGACCTAGGTGGTGGTTTTGGCTTGGATAATAATCATGGTTTGGTCGATCAAGTCCAAGGGAAGATGATGATATCGGTACGTAACTTTCTTTCTTCTATTAGATTCATTCCAATTTTGTTCTCTAAAGTCATAAGCATCGTTGTGAAAAAATGTAAAATAATGTGGTTGGTTCTTGTAAGCCCTGTATTTGTATTACTTGAATTTTGATGTCTTGTCTTTTGATTACTATGGATCCATATGTTAAATGCCTGTAGAAAATTCCGCCTTCTCTGTGTTTCATCAGCTTTGAGGCCGGTGTAAACAAATTGTTAAGTTAATTCACTTAATTTGGACTTTAATCATTTCAGTTGCTTCATGTGATTAAACAGTTAATTGGCTGGCAATATCTTAAATTCCCATGCAATCAAGCGCCCTGCCAGGATTGAATATCATTAATTGAAGATATCTTGATTGCCTGTGGCAAAGTGAAAATTACAATATCCATTTGTTTCGCTATATTTTTTTTTAACCCTACAAGCAAATTGCTCTGCGTAATGATGTCTGTGTGCAGGAAGCAACAGAGTTGATACTTGGACAGCTACAAAAGCTGAAAGCGGAGGAGGAGGAGGAGGAGCTGAAGAGGAAGAGGAAAGAAGAGAAAGCCAAACTGAAAGCTGCTGCTCGTATGCAAAAGAGGCTCGACTGTGAAATGTCATCTTCTAGTTCTTCTTCTTCTTCAGAATCAAGCGACAGTGAATGTGGAGAGGTCGTTGACATGAGCTCCCTCAGAAGTGCAGCTGCCCTTGCACCACCAGTTGTAGATGAATTGCGACTAGTTATGCAGGAAGCAAAATTACAACCTCCAAGCACGCTGACCGAAGAAGAGAGCGCGACTGAGCTGCAATCGGTTATTCGAGAGGCCCATGCATCATTAACCATTCCAAGCACAGTGAACCAAAAGGGGCCGTCGATCGAGGAAGAAGGTGGTGTTGGAAGTTATTTACAGCATATTGAACAGCCGTGCTTCACTAATCGAACAAGTACTAATACAAGTTGCAGTGTAGTTATGGCTGGTGGAGGAGTATCCTTGGTTAACAAGGTTGAGGTGTGCATGGGTGGTAAGTGTAAGAAATCTGGGGCTGCTGCATTATTGGATGAATTTCAGAGGGTACTTGGTGCTGAAGCTTCCGTTGTTGGATGCAAGTGCATGGGCAAGTGCAGAGATGGTCCTAATGTCCGGATATTGAATTATTCTGGTGTTGGTGTCCAAGCAGAGAGTGTAGATGACTCTGTGAGGGTGCCTAGTAATCCTCTTTGTATTGGGGTTGGTTTTGAGGATGTGGGTTCGATTGTGGCCACCTTTTTGGGAGAAAAGCACAAGGAATGCGGTATGGCTGCTGCATCTTAGATTAATGCTTGATGCTAGTCAATTGGGTGGATATAGGTCTAATTTACTCATTTGGCTAATATCCTTTCAAGATTAGGATTGTGTTGTAATTGGTGCTGCTGATAGAAAGCCTTATTCCAGTTATGAACTGTAATTGATACATAATCTGTGTAAATATGGTAGTACTAGTCAAGGAACCAAGAAAGTTTTGCCAAGGAGCATAAGATATTTTTTTAGCACTTGCTGGCTGTTCTTTCAATGTAACTTGCAAAGATTGTGCAACATAATATTCACAGAACTCTAGCAGGAGAAAGCTGCACAATGACATTTATAATTCTGCTATTAAAGCAATGTTGAGCCCTCGCCATAGCATATATGGGAGGACAAGTTTCAAAACCCATCAAAGTTGAGGTGCCCCTAGACGGTGCACATCAATACAAGACCCTATATGATCCACGTTAGTACATGACCCACGTTAGTACATGCTTCATTTTGCTCTCAGCCCTTTCATGCCTAACAGTTATGTGCATATATACACTAACTATACATCAGTTTGTGGAGTCAATCGCCATTGTGGGGGTATTTTAGCTGGGGCTGATGCTCAAAGTCATCCATATTGCTACAACGCTTCACAAAAGAGTCGAGTGTTCTTTGTTTCGCAGGACTGCTTTTTGGCTGGCCACCTGAGACTTCCAGTTTGCGCTCTTGGCCATCAAGCATCTAAAAGGCCACAGAAATTTCTCGTGTTAGAACCAACAAGGAAGAAAGATGACCAGGCATCTCAAAAAAACTTGCCTCTGGAAACGTGGTCTTCATATGCAAGATAATTGGTAGTAGGTATGGTTAGTTAAGTGGTGTTCTAGACAAGACTACAAATTGGGGCATGTATGGATGTGTATTAAGCATGAATGGTCATCCTTCAAAAACAATGCAGCAATGGGTAAATTAGAAAGAGAAAAGGTAACCTGTCCCAAGTTTTCCAACTTGCTCTGAACAACATCCCTACAAAGGGAAATACCAGAATGAAGTTATCAAATCACCATCAATATCCTACTTAAACCTTGTTTACAGCTAACAGACTTGGAAGTATCCCTTAGCAAAGGCAAAATCGTCAAGTAACAGAATTGAGTACAAACATACCAGATTATGTCATCAACAGTGTCATTTGCTAGCAGGTAATATACGTTGACCGAGGACACCTACATTAAACAAAACTGTTAAAAGACTGGAGGCAAGTATGACATTCACAGGTGAAATTTACAACAATTACCCATTAAGAACAGAAACTTAATGGCGACTCCAAGTTTTGGTTTATTTATATAGTAGCAAATGTAGTGGTATCACTTCACTGAATCACTGCATTCACGCTATTCATGATCAACTGGGGCCATACATAAGTTTTAACACAAATAAGAGCTAGAAGCCTGAAAGCAGAAATAATGATATACTCGGAGAAGCACTGAGCCACTGACTAAAGTAATGCCCGCAAACACAGGCCGAGCGACTAAAATGGACTACAAACTCAGCACAGCTCTTACCAACAATTGAAGAGACTTAAATGCCAGGATAATTTTGAGTAAACATGCAGAATCTTTTGAAATAAAAAAGGCGAAATAATAAATTTCTAAGTTTACCTGACCAATCCTATGAGCCCGATCTTCTGCTTGGATAATATCGCCTGGAGTCCATGATAACTCTGCAAAAAGGACTGTGCTTGCAGCTGTAAGGGTTATACCGACACCCCCAGCTTTGATAGAAAGCTGTGAAATGACCATCACAAGATAAATTGAATATCACATCCACAACGGCAGTATGAAGACAGTCTATCAACTGCCAAGTTTCAAATACATGGAAATGAGAGCAGAAAACATTATAACAAAATAACTGATTAAACTGCATCACCACAGCTGCCTTTATAGAATCTTTTTCCTGAAAATCTGTCACCAAAGCTTGCCTAGATGCTGCAGGAGTGCTGCCATCTATTCGAATGCAACCAACTTTTTTCTTCTGCAATTCGGTAGAGCTAATAAGAATGGAGCAAGTTTGCAAGTGTTTTATAAAACAAAGTAGGCCAAAAAGCCTATTGAAGAGTAATTATTACCTGAAGAAATTGGTGTATCGAATCAATCATGGGTTGATGGTGTGCAAATATTAGAAACTTGCAACCTGCCTGCAACAATTAGAAGGAAACAAAACAAAATCATACAGATGAAATATGAAACTTAAGTCTACAATAAAACTGGGAAACAGAAAACCCTGAGGTCTATAGCATTCATAAAAGGACATTACATGCAAAAGTGGAACATGAAAAAGATACGAACCATACTACCATAGGCATTGTGGTGCAATTACATAGATGTCGGATATTATTACGATAGAACCACAGGCTTGAGCTAATTCTTGAACCTCAACTCGACATAGAAAAAATAACCTTTCTTTGTTTTCATCACCAATTAGTTACGCTGAGTTGGAATTAGTTCTAATTAGTTTTGGTAGTCATAGGAATAACCCAAAGTATACACACAAGAAAATTAAAAAATTAATCGTGTCACCCAACACGTATGTGTCTGCATTCTTTTACAGTTGGTATCCTGTGACTCTATCTTTATTAGTATCCTGTGACTCTATCCTTATTAGTATCTGTGCTTCTTACCTTAGCATTTTTTGCTTGACGAATTCCAACTCCAAGGTTCTTAAAGTAGAGTATGTGTACCTACTCTCTTTAAATATACTCCATTACAGGATTTAGAAAATCCAAATGAAAATATCAAAAGTGCCAAAGTGATTTGGTGGACAGATGATTATCGTCTTTCATAACAAATATATAAAATTGTTTCATGTTCCAATTTCTCTTCATATATTAATGTTACTTGGAAGTTGTTTATGACTAAAAAGTTGCAAATTCTGACTTTAAGTTGCTTGTGTATGGTATTCATATCTGCAACGTCGGTGATAAGTCCCCAATAGTGTAAATAATGGGGCTTATCTCTCTCGTTTTTGTCACGCGCATGCATTTCAAAACTTTAATCGTTTGATTTCGCGCATAGTTGTGTTTTTGGTAGTTTCAGGTGAAACTTGTGAATAAGGTGTGTTTTGACGCGATGGTTTGACCAAAGGGGTACCCGAGTACCCGAGGCCACGTGGCACTCCGCCACCGTATCCCGAGAGCCGAAAACGAAGTACTAGACAAGGCTAAGGAGGACCCAAAAGCCAAGGGATGATCAAGGAACAAAGGAGGAAAAATGGCCAGGATATACCGGTATTAGCTGAATAGAATGACAGATTGGCCACACAAAGCCCGGATACCAGTATCCAGTATTTTGAGCTACCGGTATCTCCTGCAAAATTCAGCAGATTTTTGGCCAGAGGGGACTTAGACTTTTTGAACATGGTTTGGGGGCTATAAAAGCCACCCAAACCCCATATTTTAGGTTTATTTTACATTTTCACCGTCTCTCTCTACCTCTCTTATTTCCCTTTAGTTCTAGCTCTCACTTCTCTCTAGATTTGAGGCTTATTTAGTTGGATTCAAGCTTAAGTTCTTCACAAAAGTTGTAAGTACGTTACTATTCTCTCGGGATCCCTGTTTTATTTTAGTAGAATCAACGTTTCATGTTTTCATTTTTTTTTTACTTAGTATTTTCATTTCTCCTTTGATTATGTGTAAGTAGTGTAGTAAGGCTTGGTCATGGAGTGATTAGCACCCCATGGCTTGGGTTATTTTGTTCTTTCTCTCAAAATGAGCATCAAAGTAAGTTTGTTTAAGAGTTAGGGTTCAAGTTTTATGTATCAAAATTAAGATTTGCTAACATTTTTTATCTTGTGTAGGCAAGGGCTTGACCACTTGCCACACATGATGCTTAGAGCTATAGCAATCAAAGTTTTTGTAAAAATGCCTCAATGAACTCTAAATCTTGAACAACCCCATTTTCTAGCATCTAAATGTGCTAAATGTTAAACCTTCCGGTTGAGCATGTTTACTACGTGCCTTAACCGTGTAATCTTGAGAAGAACAATTTAATTCAAATCATGGGTGTTATGAACCCTTTGACTTTGCCTTCAGTTTAAATAGTTCAAACCTTCAAATTCAAGTCATCTAGTCGAGATAGGGAGAATCCCACAAACAAATCCACTTAAAAGTTGGCCGTCTTAACGCCAAAATCTCATCACAAGTCAAATCTCATGCCGGTTGCATTTGGTCCCTGTGGAAATTGACCCTGGTCTTACCGGGTTATTGTGCTACAACCGACCTAGCCCTACGCTTCGGGCAACCACTTGTACAACACAAATCTGGGTTGTAAGCAGTACGTTTTGCGCTAGTAACACAGACCACATTATTTTGGAAGAGGGACTTGATATGGGCCTGGGTTTCGGAGTAAAAGTGATACGCGCTTGGAGACAATACTCCTGTCATAGTTCTTGTATTTTATCATTTTACGAGGTACTGGAGACAATCCACACACTCTGATATCACCGTCTCAGTGAAGCACTTATAATCTTGAATTACATGCAGGGTGAATTTTTATAGGGACGTGTTGTTCTGTTAATTTTCGTAACATGAGTTTTGATTGACATGATTTCAAGCATAAGGCGTATGCTAGCATACCAAAGTTAAAGAGAGTGAACAGTGGCGGCTATTTAGAATGTACATTATAGCACAAAGAAGAAGTACAAACCTCAATGACCGTTCCCAGGTAATCCAGAACTGCTGGGATCTTGGCTTGTGCAGAATCAGTATAGATCTGGATTCCAAAAAAGTATAAAAGAGAGCATGACAACAGATTTAGCCAATAACAGCCCACCAATTTCTGTTAATCGTTTTCTTGCAGGTGAGACTAGGCCTACTAAGTTTTAAATAACTTCCAATCCGGCATTCCATATTAGAAGTTAGCAGGAATGGCATTTTTTGTGGCCCCTAGTACAATTTCTATTATCTGCATCGTAAGCTCAAGTGCAATGATTGAACAAATACACATAATAAGATCAGAGGAAAAGTAACAGAGTGCTACTTGTGTATGTTGATGTCAACTCTTTAATATCTTCACATCATTCAGTAAACTAAGAGAGATCTAGTGCAATGATAAACAGTAAAACCAGCTTTCAGCCTCTGTGTAACGTAAAATTTGGCTGTCAACCTCGAAGCAAAAAATTATTCTGATGACTCACAATTTCTAAAGTTGACAGATTTTCCTCTCTTACATACAGAATTTTAAGGGTGAAAACATACGGTGGTTGCTTTCAATATCCAATCAAAAATCACTTGGCAATATATTGTACACTTCCATAGTTGTAGGTCATGCCTATATCTTCCAGTGCATGTGGACTATGAAGCAGGCTAGCAGCAAAAGCCAACCAGAAGACGACACAGCTGGTAGGCCATGGCCTTCTTCTCTTTATGTGAAGTTGGCAATAGAAATAATGTGGACTATGAAGTGAACAAGCACAAAGTTATTCAACCTGCTGAAAAGTATGCAGTATTGCAGTGGATGTCAAATAACCTGCATTTATTGGAACTAGTAATCAATACAACACTCCACTTTCGTATGCAATGACCAAGATCTGGTCCATTCAGGTCCCACTCTCCATGCATTTTGAAGGTGGTTTGATTCCACACCAGTATAACCACAAAATGCAAATACATGCGTCAGTCAATCAGATCACACCTTCCATACCTCCAGAATCCAACTAAAGTGATTAGAAAAGACCGAGATTAATATCCAATTTGATTCAACATATTCAATTATTAAGTGTGAATATCCACCGGTTAGTTCAGTTGATAAAGAATTGTGACTTGCGAGTATATTTACAGAATTCCACAACATCTTCCCTCTGCTAAGTCTAAGAAAAATGCTTCCTAGCCCCTAGGCAAGTATTCTATAAGGAAATTTGCATTTTTGCTTTTCAATATTACATGTGAACATAAGCAATATGCTTTTTCTGACTGCGTCGATAGACAATTAACATCTTCTGAACCATAATCCTTTTCCTATATGGTAACTTCAACCTCCTATTACCGATCTATTTATGATCAGACCACATAAGACGAGGTGTAGAATGGTCGTGCATGCTTCACAAATTTACAGAATGAAAAGAGAAATCAGAGATTGGTACATAAGACATCGTTTGCAGCTTGGTGGCAGGAAGCTCCTAAAATGGAACCGATCCCACCTTAGGAGCACACTCCTGCGCTCCCAACTAAGGAGCTTGACTGGAGCCTGCTCCCACTGAGGTAGGACCTCGCTCCTTACGAAGACGGAGCTTTTGAACGATCCTTAAATAAAATTAAAAAAAAGATTTATCACTTGGCTTTATTAATTGGTCTTTGATGAACTCATATATCTAGCTCAAGTCATGATATCTTGAAAAGAAAACCATATATTGAAACACTAGCCCATTTCTTACACTTCTGGTGGACTTGACTCATATTTTTAATCCATAAAAAGATTGTCCTTGTAAAGTGTAAATTGTGTGCTATATTATTTTCGTCATATCTGTACGCGCTCCTTTCATATTTCCAACCTTGGGAGCTTCCATATTCCCCTGCACTCCGCTCCATGCAACCAAGGTTTGCAGTGACATTGCCCACATACTAAGATATCATACAAATTAGAGAAGGCTAAAGAAAAAATGGTTCATAGTAAAAAAAACCATGTCACCGTATAAGTAAATTCTTTGACTGTGCCAAATATTTTTCTCGAAAAAATCTCAGAATCTATATTTCTTACTATTTGATAGCTAAAGCCAAGCTGTTAGCGTCGGTGAGAAACTTTGCTGAGGCAGCAGTGGTCAATTTTCTTAGTTCAATTAGAAAACTACTAAGGACCTTATGACAGCACCATCGTCTTCATCAACAATAGTCATGCCATTTTCATGCTCCTCCCACTAAGATTAAGTTTTGTAAATATACGCAAAGGTTTGTCATATAAAACCAGATTGGTTCTTCTTTCACACACCCTACGTGTATATTTGACTCATAACTTTATTCACAGTATGCATCAGAAGAGAATACAACTATTGAGATTATTATACTGCTAGATAGCACAACAAAATAGCAAAGTGAAAAAAGTATCCTACCTCCAAAAGAAAAAGGAAGACAAACAGTTATATAACAGAATAGAGACCTTATTAATGAGATGCTTCTCAGAAAACTTTAGGGATTCTGCTTCCTCCATTGATTGGCTGGCCTTAATTTTGCTTTTCACAACCTCCAACTGCAGATAAAAAACATATTGACCAGTCATTTTTCTTTTCATTTCTCCTTAAGTACCATTTCTTTTTGGGTTTCAGGTTGGATTAGGGGTGGGTTCAAAGTTCAAAGTTCAAATTATGCAGACTTCAATTTTTAAATGAAATTACCATGTACCGTGAAAGTGTAGAATGCTTCAAAATTAAATATAAAAAAAATAGTAAAAATGATACCAAAATTCCATCTGATTAAGAGAAAGGGAGCTAATGTGCAATGCCGATGCTTTGGACTATGAATGAAGGAAGCATGGTAATGAGCACACAAATTGATTTGGGCCTCTAGGCCTGCCCTCTCTGATGCCTTTTGCCTTTGATTTGGGGGGCATGGTTCTGCAGCAAAACGTCCCTTAGCTCCTTGGTTCTTGGACGTTTAGGGGGACACTATTTCAGTGGTATTCTGACTTCTGAGAGCAGCCACTTTGTGCATATATTGCCAAAGTTTAGGTCTATTTCCAATCATCCCCGCCCATACCTCCAATGATTGGGGACTAGATGGGTTCCGTTATTGTTGTTGTTGTTATTAAGAGAGAGAGCTAAAAATCAACCAAAACAACTCCTCCCATGTAGAGTAACGACAAAACGGAACCCCTCAATAGTGCCACAAAGTTGAGGGGGAAAGATTCCGAAGTAATCCTTAGTAGATAGAAAAAGAAACCATTATCACGCAATCCACACAAGTACACAACAATGGTATGCAGTCAGTCCATAACTTATTCCACAACCTGAAGACCAGGTTCATATGTAAGACAATATTAACATCCCATTTTAGAGATACCATCAGAACCATGCTTGGGGCTTAGCGTGACACCGTTCACAGTAGTTGTTTGCCAAAACTACTACATCACATTTAACTTCTGGTAACATTACTATTTCAACTTTTTGACGTCAAATTAAATAAATTTCAGGGTCTTCAAGAAAGTACAAACTAAAACAAATTTACATCACCTCACGAAACAAAGCATTGATTTGTCTCATGTCCTTCTCTGCCAAATCCAAGAAGACCTGCAAAGTACACGTATTGTGAAGAAAAAGGGAAAGGATAATAAACTTAAGCGTAGCTCTTTTAAAATAAGGAAAATTAGACTGATCTCCTCTGATGTATCAAAAAATTCACACCTCGTCTATCTTACCTGTTGGCCGCTAATGGAATGTCTTATTTGACCAATTAACCATTAAGTTTGACAGGGACTTTTTTCTGGAAATCAACTGTGTCTTTACATTTGTACTATCATGCCTATTGCCTTCTTAGGAAGGCAATGGCGGGATGGGGCCTCATTCACTGAGTGTCGCTCATTCACTCCCTCATATGCTGTTGTCACCTTACGCTTTGTGGGCTCTCGGTGACAAGGCTATGAGTCCATTCCCTCACTCCTTTTCAATCTGTCCGTTCATCTCACCACAACACAAGCAGCTTTTCACAACCAACGACACTGGTGACCACCACCATGCCACTGCAATCCACTATCATTGGTCTCCTCCACAGCTACCCTGCCAAGTGTCAATCATTGCTGACTCCACCTCCATGACGTCAACTTCAAACTCCATCGCCACCACTATGTAGGTGCTACCACTGATGACAGAACCACCGCTGCAGATCAGCAAATCAATCTCTTCTCTTCTCAAACCAATTGCAATGGCCCAATTCTCTCTCTCTCTGTGAGCATGTGTGTGCCCCCACCCCCACCCCCACCCCCACCCAACACACACACACCCACCCACCCACCCACACACCCACACACACACGAAGCAGAAACTCTAGGGTTGTCATATAATAAATCAGAAATTGCAATACTGCGGTGAATAAAAAACTAAATCAAAGCTTTTGGGTTCCAGCCTGTTGTCTTCCACATCTTCTTCAAGAGGTCATAATGGTTTTAGAGAGTGGACAGGGGAGAAAAATGAGGAGGGGCAAGAGAGATGGGTGGGGAAAGGGAAGGTGGTGTTGTGGGCTTTGGTGATGATTTACGTGATTATACATTATGGGTACACGTAAGTGTGTTGTGTAGTTGGTGGTAAGGGCAGTCCTCTGAATTATGAAGTGTGCTATGTACAAAAAACAAACAATAAAATTTTAGATTGGCAGTAGTGCATCATTTCGGATCGCGGCACACTCGTTTATGAATAGGAAGCACGGATAGGGGTAAAGTACACAAAAATGTTGATTTACGCATCTGTCGCCAAGATCTATTTTGTCTCGTCTTACACCTCCCAGAACACTCTGTTCACAGGGACCAAAACTGGGTATTGTTCTTATATCATTATCAGGAGTGTAACCCAAGCACATCAGGGTTTTACAATACCAAGAAGTTCACATTGCCACAGCAGCTACACCTAGCCACTTATTGAAAACAAGTATCACCCGTACAGTTGAAAGGATTAATACAGACTGCTGCTATGCATAATGCATATTTTAATTGTGCATCGTGGGCAATACTGCAGCAGACATGATGATTGCAAATACTCCTCAGTCCTCACCAAATGACTGAACAGAAATATATTTTACCTGTTGCCTGCGCTTCACAGGAAGCTCAGAAAGAACATCCCTCTTGAGTCTGCGGATCATCAGAGTCGCTTTTATCAAGTTGTGAAGCTCCTCATGATTACTGGCACCTTGATAGACTCCAAATATACCCTAAGGAATTATGATTACGAGCAAGAAATGCAGTCACTATGAGGTATCAAAACCAATATATTGAACATCATATAGTCCGATAATATACTGAAAGTATTAACTTACACCTTTGCAATATCGGTTACCATATTCATGGACATTCTTATATACGTTGGGATACAAAGCTTCCAGCTGCCAAGCAAAAAAAGGTCATGTACAAACGTACAATAGCGTGCAGATTTATTGAAGTTAATGCTACATGTGGTAAACTAACACAAAATTTACCTGTTTAAATAACTCAATTGGTCGCGATAAAGCAGGAGTTCCACTGAGCAATATTGCATATTGAGCTTTCTACAATCGAGTAATCGACAACTTGTAAGTTAGTAGTAACGGAAATTCTGTGAGTTTGGTAGCCACGCATATCATACCTGTAATATTGGAAGGGAAGCACTTGTTCGCTTTGCTTGGGCATTCTTCAAGAAATGTGATTCATCGGCAATCACAACCTGAATAGACAAATCCTTATCGATGGAAACATAACTAGCTCTCAATTTGCCCCAGACATAAAGATTTAAGGTGTCCGCAACGGTAGAGATACTGTATGGGTACATTCATAGAAATAAAGCTATTTTAATGGTAATGCAATACATTTGAGCTGCATATTATTATTATAGATTACCATCCGGAGACAAGGGGTTGACCAACATGAAACAAACAAAAAGGAGAGGTACAATAGGGATTGATTTACTTCCCACCTGGGGCAGCTGGATTCCAAGCGAAGTAAAAAACGGGGCAACACTATCTATTGAAAAAGGTGAAGCAATAATATGCGTATCAGTACATACGTTCACTATTAGGCTCCTTCGGTTGTCAGGTATTTAGGGTGGGAAAGCTGTTTAGGGTGGGAAAGCTGTTCTCAGGAGATGTGAAGGAAAAGCAGACTCATTTGACAACGGAAGTTTGCAAGAAAACTAGAATTTTTTGTTGTTCATTTAGTAGGAAAAAGAAGTTGTAGGAAACTACTTTCTGTTGTTGTAGGAAACTACTTTCTGTTGATATACAAGTACATGTTTATGTAACTCCTAAGTATATAAACTTCATTTTTGTTTTTCCTCCAAAGTGCATCTCTGTAAGCAATTTGTGCACAGTAACATTGATAACAGAAAAACAGTGTGAATCCTTTGTCCCAAGTCTCCATCACATTTTACTATACTGTCACGTCGTCGTCTCCTCAAGGTTTAGCAGTTTCAAGTGTTATTAGTCTTCTGAACAGCTGAAAACTTGAGATGCAATATCCATTATGTATATGTATATATGTATGTATACACCTATTAAAATATAATAGTCTAATAGAGCATGTGAAAATAAACAGATAAGGGTAGATGATGAGAGAGGCTAACTTTGCTTTAAATGTTTTTCTGTATTGGCACCAATTTTGAGGAGGGGCACGGTGGGTTGAGCAGAGATTTGAATAAGCGGCAGAGATAACCTTAGGGGACTACCGAGACGGGTTATGGCAAGAAAAAAGCGTAAAAATGTGTTCATAAAGCTTCTAGAAATATGTTCTGACATGATTGGTTTTAAAATTAATTAGATTGTTTTATCACATCTGAACTGTTGGAAGAGATCCCTTCCGGTCGTGTTTACTAGTGTAACATACACAGGTCTAACCCTATCGTACTGCATTTAGAGTAGTTACAATCACTCCAGCACTTGTTCCACATATCACAATCAATTTCTACGTAAGGTAGCTATTAACCTAAGACACACAGACACACCAATATGCCTCACATGTCCATGTCGGACATGGATATGTTCAAGTGAATGTTCATTATATATTTCCCAATCGTTCCAGTTGGACTAGCTGGTGAAACATTGCAGACACACTGGGAACACACTGAAGACAAGCTACCACCAGAATACAATTGCAAAAAGTTGGGGTAGGCCGGCAGGGTCAAAATTGCCATAGATGCGTAGTATGTGAAGATTTATTTGATGAAGATTGTTTTCATATAGCCCTAATACCAAATATTATTTGTCTTCATCCTCAATTTGATCCGGAATAATGATTTTTTATTCTAAAAGTGTATAATTATAAAATACACTGCTTTATTCATTGTGTTCCCAACGTGTCCGTGTCCTAATTTTTTGAAACATAAAGTGTCTGTGTCATGTCCATCCATGCTTCTTAACTCTAAACTACAAGGCTATTCCATGGTGCTAACATTTGGATAATTACATTGTTCATCTTAAACCATAGAAACTCAACCTTGGGTTAAGACCATATAGCCAAAGCATCATTTGTCAAACCAACAAAAGGATTTCCTGAGCCAAAACAAATTATTTCACTTAGCTCTTAAGGAGGACAGACATGAACACAATAACTAGACTAAACTACAACTGGATAAAAATGTCTAGGACATGGAAATGTGAAAATCATAATTGCATTTCACACATGGAAACTTTAGTATTAGGACTGATATGTTCAGGTTTGCTCTTTATGAAACCTTCAATAAATGTCGTAACAACTCCCTTTCCATTCCTCTTCTTCAGAACAAAACAACCAAAATTCATGGTAATCTGAATTCTGAAAGACAGGATCAAAAGTTTTGATAATTTATATGCTTAAATCCTAAAATGCATCATTGTTGTGCTAAATTGCTTTGACCAAATGTATGACCGTCAATCCTTTCAGGAAAAAAAACTTCGGATACCATACGCAGAGACCTTTTCATGCATGTCACTGAGATCTACAACACAGCAGGCTTGTCACTGAGATAGAAAAACAGTGAGAGAACGAAAAACCAAAGATTGCAATTGCTCATGCTATGATCGTTCTGAGCTTGATTCATCCTTTTCTACTCCTAGAACTCTGTGGTGGCTCCACAGAATTCAAGATCTAAAAGCTGAAAACACACTTCAGCCAGCTCAGGCTGCTCTCAAAAAGTAGGGGTGGGCATGCCTGACATGAAGAATAAAATAAATCTATATAATTGAGCTAAAAATAAACATTTTTATGAGTAATTTTATATATTAGGCATTAGTTTGATGAATTGTCAAGTAAAAAAAATATAAAAATAAGCAAAAAGTTGGACCTTTAGACATGACATGACAACACGAACCCGAACATGACACGAAAGATTTGGTGAGTTGAAAAATGTTGTAGGAAATCATAAATAAGATTATGATGCGTAACACGAAAATGACACGAAATTACCTGTTGTCCACCCCTATCAAAAAGTAGTGCCAGGTTGCACCATTTTCGTGGGTGGGAAATAGATACAATCCTCTTGGTTGTTTACAACAAGGTCATGACTAAACATTCGAGACAACAAGAAATAAATCCGCAACAGAATGAAAAAAAAAAAATCAAGTTGTAAGATTGAAGAGTTTGGGAAACATGAAACCAGGAAGTCAGATGGAGACATTGTGCAAGATAAAAATATCCAAGATACAACATGTGCTTACCTTAAATTCAGATGCCATCAGAATGTTTTGCAACTTGGGAACAACGTCGTAAGATAAAATATTGAACAAGCCATCAAGATGAATAGAACCCTTGGTATTTGAGTGCACTATAGTGAATCCAGCCCTGTTTGACCCACCACATTGAGACAAAACCACCTGCTAAGGGATCTACATTAGAAGCAAATTCCAATCACTGCATATCTTAGAAAGCATCTCTCTCCAACAAGTACTTTTATCCACATAAAAAGCATCTGAATTTTGAGGAGGAATCAGGCATGGTTAAGTCTTAGGTGGATTTTGGTCAGATTATCCTTGTAAGGTACTAAAATCTGAACCAACTCATATAAGAGGCAGTATAAATGACACAAACTTTGTGCAAAAAAGAAATGTTCCATTCAGCATCTATAAAGCCATCCAGGAATTCAAATAGAAAAGAAAAGTCGTCACATTACAAAAAGCTTCATAATGCATGCATTTCATAAGTAACTTGAATCAACATAAGGGAAAATTTCAAAAAAAACCCTGAACTTTGGCCCGTTTATCACATCAACACACTTTTAAAAACGTCAACTAAACCCCCGAGCTTGACACTCCGTTATCAATTTCCCCCCTCTTCCATCCAATACTCAACGGAAACTCCCAAAACGACGTCGTTATGTGGGTTTGTCATGGGCTTCCAAATTTCTTCACTACACGTCTTGTGGGGCCAACTTCGGGGTCCCACACAACGATCTGAACCGTTCAATAATTTTAAAATAATTATTCAAGTTGTGTTTGAAAAATCAGGTCCATAGGATGTTTACAAGTAACTGATCTAATTAGTTCAATTTTTCATTTAGAATCAGGACCCTATAAGATGAAAGAATTTTGAAAAAAGTTATACAATTGTGGGCTCGGTATCTCCTTGATCTGAACTGTAGAAATCGTAGCACATGTTGAGATTAACATTCACTTAAAAAATTATCTTGATCAGACATCGATCGGTATGCAAACGCAATTATGAACTGTTTTTATACCTATCGATATCGGATCAAGATAATTTTATTAGTGAATGCTTATCTCAACAAGTGCTACGATATCTACGGTTCAGATCAAGGGGATACCAAGCACATAGTTATATAACTTTTTCAAAATTCTTTCAGATTATATGGTCCTGATTCTGTGTGAAAAATTGAACTAACTAGATCAATTACTTATAAATATCCGATGGGCCTCATTTTTTACAAGGCCCCTTAATTAATAATTTTAAAATTATTGAATGGTTCAGATAGTTTGTGTATGGCCCTGAAGTTGGCCCCACAAGACAACGTTTAACGAAAAAATTTGGAAGCCCATGACAAACCCACAAAACGACATCGTTTTGGGAGATTCCCTTAATTTTTAGACGAAAAATGGGGAGAGGGGGGAAATTGATAACAGAGTGTGAAGCTCGGGGTTTAGTTGACGTTTTCAAAAGCTCAGGTATTGATGTGATAATCGGGCCAAAGGTTAGGGGTTCTTTTGAAATTTTCCCTCAACATAAGTTCAGCGTCCATAACTTGAAAGTAGGTTGATAATAAGATGTCTAATTTGATTCTGGCTTTCAACCAAATAGAACATGAGTGTTGTAACTTGTTGCTAGTGTGATGGAGAGACTTGCGCATGAAGGCAACTGAGGCACACATTTCTGTTAGTAGTCCTGAAGAAGGTTGGCCTATCAATGTCAAGTCTAAGACACAACACAGTTGTACCAAATTACTCTTTAATAGGAAAATAAAATGCTAGATCTACTAATATACAAGCAAAAACCAAGTCAGTTAGCTGCTGGTAACACTTAAAGAAACTCGCTAACAGGTAGCAACATCATGGAACAAATAAGGGATAATCCGTCCACCTAAAGGACCACTTGACACGCCAAGTACCCAATGATTTAATGGACTAATAATGAAAGCCTGCTTAGCCAAGTAGAGGACTAAGGCTATAGACAAAAAAGGAAAAGGTCAAGCTCAATATAATTGATACAACAAAACGGGCTGCCATGCTCAATGATCCAGTCCAGATCCAAAGAGAAACCAAACCAAACCAAATCGAGCCTTATGTCCCAATCAATTGGGGTCGGCTACATGAATCCTATTTTTCCATTGAGCTCTGTCTAGGGCAACCTCTTCACTTAGGTTTAGTAAGCCCAAGTCCTTTCGTATGACGGCATCCAAAGTCAATTTGGGTCTTCCTCTTTCCCTAGCCCTACTATCCACTACTATCATATCACTCCTCTTGACTACTGTGTATGTCCAAACCACCTCAATCTATTTTCCCTCAACTTATCCTATATAGGTATAACTCCTACCGTTTCACAAATTGTCTCATTTCTAATTCTATCACTCCTAGTCTTGCCACACATCCACCTCAACATCCTTATTTCAGCTACACTCATCTTACTCACTTGTTGCTTCTTGATAGGCCAACACTCTGTCTCGTAAAGATCGCTGGTCTGATAGCAATTCTATAAAACTTCTCTTTGAGTTTGCTAGGCATCCTTCTATCACACAATAAATCTGAAGCGGCTCTCCACTTGAGGCACCCAACTTGGATCCTATGGTTTACATTGTCCATAATCTCTCCATCCTTGCTAAATAATGAACCTAAATACCTAAAGTGCTCACTTTTTGGTATCTGTTGATCCTGAATCCCCACTTCTTCTGTTTGGGCCCTTCCATTGTTGCTAAACTTACAGTGCATATACTCGGTTTTATTCCTACTTATCCTAAATCCTTTGGACTCTAATGCTTCTCTCCAAATTTCTAATTTAGAATTAACCCCCCTTGAAGTTTCATCGACTAGGACAATATCATCTGCAAACATGCACCACGGAATATCATGATGAATATGTCTAGTCAACTCATCCATAACTAAGGCAAAAAGATAAGGTCTCAAAGCAGACCCTTGGTGTAACCCTACTGCTTGTATCCAAATCTCAACATGGCTTTGAGAAACCTGTCAAACCATGCTCTAGGAGATTGCTTCAAGCCATAGAGTGCCTTCTTCAATCGACACACCTTTCCCTCGGTCTGAGATGAAGAAAAACCCGGTGGAATAGCCATGTACACCTCCTCCTCTAATTCGCCATGGAGGAATGCATTCTTCACATCAAACTGGTAAAAAGGCCAATTTAAATTGGCAGCACAAGAGAGTAGAACCCGCACAGAGTTCATCTTCGCTATAGGGGCAAACGTCTCCTCGTAGTCAATACCATAGGTTTGTGTGAAGCCCTTGGCAACAAGTCTTGCCTTGTATCTCTCAACTGTCCCATCAACTTTGTGTTTCACAGTGAACACCCATTTGCACCCCACAGGTTTCTTCCTTCTTGGAAGAGATACTAGCTCCTTCTTAAAGCCGTCATCTACTCTACCATAGCTCCTTTCCACTTAGGTATCATGAATGCATCCTGCCAATTATGTGGAATAGATATAGGAGAAAGAGACGAAACAAAAGAACGATGCAAAGGAGATAAACGGTCATAAGAGAAACTGGGAAATGGGATGTTGAGTGCATGATCTAACTCCCTTTCTAAGAGCAATAGGAGCATTAAGATCATCAACAACAGTAGGGAAAGGATCATTACCAGATGAGTCAGCTGAAGAGTCAGGAACTGGAGTAGGTGATGAAGATTGGCAAAGTGGTACCGCACATGTAGGCTTGCCTTTTTTCTTTCGAGAAAAGGTCTGCAAATTTGGCCTATCCAGTCTTTCCCGAACATCATGCTCAGCTCTTTCTGCAGGTAAAGGTTCTTTCTCCCCCTCACCATGACAAGGTAAAGGATAAGACCACGACTCAGGAGTATGAAATGTCAACATCTCTTCCTGTCCATCATTCTCCCCCTGAAGAGATGAAGTAGACAGAGAATAAAAGGATTCTGTTTCCCAAAAAGTGACATCCATGGAGACATACATTTTGCGAGAGTGTGGGTCATAGCATTTATAACCCTTATGAGTGGGAGAATAGCCAAGGAAAATACACTTGCGGGCTTTGGGATCCAGCTTACCACCTGGGTGCTTAGGAGCATGAACAAAACACACACAACCAAAGACTTTGGGTGGGAGAGATGAGACCCGAGAACAACCTAAGAGAACCTTAATCGGAGTTTGGAACTGAAGAACCACTAGAGGGCATGCGATTGATAAGAAAAGCTGCAGTAAGGACAGCTTCGCCCCAAAAGTGTTTAGGAACATTCATGGTGAACAATAGAGAGCGGGCTACCTCAGCAAGATGGCGATTCTTGCGCTCGGCAACTCCATTTTGCTGTGGAGTGCCAACACAAGAAGTCTGAAAAAGAATACCAGAGTCATTAAGATATGCCCGAAAAGTCCTATCTAGATACTCAGTCCCATTATCACTACGAAGTACTTTAACATTAGCATTAAATTGAGTACGCACCATTTGGTGAAAAGACTCATTTTTTGCCTATAGTAAATACACCCAGGTGACACGAGAATAACAGTCAATAAAGGTGACAAACCAGCGATAACCAGACAGAGATGTGACAGGAGAAGGACCCCAAACATCGGAATGAATGACCATAAATGGTGAATCACTTCTGTGATTGACCGGAGCATAAAATGAGCGCTTATGTTTCGCAAGCTCACAAGCTTCACAAAGGAACCGACTCCAAGAACATTGTTTAGCCAAACTAGGGAACAATTTTTCAAGAATCCCAAATGATGGATGACCCAATCTACGATGCCATTGATGTAACAAGGAAAGAGCTGAACCCGTATCTGCTGCAAGAGCTTGACCACATGACAAAGGTGGACAAACTGGATTAGGTTCAGACTCCAAAAAATAAAGGCCCCCATGAGCTTTACCACTGCCAATCATCCTCCCCGTATCCAGTTCCTGAAAGACACAATGTGTAGGAAAAAAAGTTACGGACCAATTTAAGGATTGGGTAAGACTACTAACGGATAGAAGGTTAGGAGAAAAATTTGGAACATGAAGAACTGAGGAAAGAGAAATGGTTGGAGAACAACGAATAGAACCTTTTCCCGAAATAGCAGATAAAGAACCATCTGCTACTCTAACCTTATCCTTACCAGAACAGGTAGAGTAGGAATCAAAAAAGGACGAACAACTTGTCATATGATCCGTAGCACCAGAATCTATGATCCACGGAAGAGAGCTAGGGGCAGTGGAAGCATTAACATGTATCTCTTTGTGAGCAAAGAAAGCAGATGCAGTAGAGGTGGAAGTAGAAGCAGTGGTAGATGGAGCGTCAAGCCTAGCCAGTAGGCGCCTGAGAGTTTGTAACTCCCCCTCAAAAAAGGTACCAATCTTAGCAGTGTTGAAACCCTCCATTGTACCAACAATTTCCGTTTCAAATCACCTTAAACGGACCCCGCGAATGGATCCGGAACGTCGAAATTAGTTAGGAACAAGTCACGAACCTCCCAAAAGTGGTCAAAATTGGTCAAAATGGGTCCCTGAACCTTCCTAGGCCCTCTAGAACCCTCCAGATGAGCTTTTGGACCCTTTTTATAGCCGCAGAACCCTCTGGACCCCCCGGTTGACCCCTCTGACACGCGGATGAACCCCGGTT
Source organism: Vaccinium vitis-idaea (assembly GCA_963854785.1). Taxonomy (NCBI): domain Eukaryota; kingdom Viridiplantae; phylum Streptophyta; class Magnoliopsida; order Ericales; family Ericaceae; genus Vaccinium; species Vaccinium vitis-idaea. The sequence continues at coordinate 84,153 of OY978218.1, read as the reverse complement.
GACCCTTCTGACTCGCGGAAGACCCCTTTGACCGACGCTAACCCGCGTTGACCGGACCTTCTTCAACCTCGCGTGCGCGTGTAATGCACAACCGAGAGTAGATCTCACTCTCTTTCACGCGCCGCCTTCAACCGGCGCGTGAACACTGTTCCGACGTCCGCCGGCGACCAGCCACCCACCACAGTGATCGTCCCGACGAGAGGAGCAAAACCCTGTGCTCAAAACTCTTAACCGACCACTGTAGATAGGATCGATCAAGACCGACCCAAATACCACCTGTACGGAAGTCTCCTGAGCTCAACAGAGGTTGCCGGAGTATGAACAGCCGTCGACGAGGCTCGCCGGAGAGTAATACACCAATATCGAACAGTGTAACAGCGTTTCTGTAGTTCTGACGATAAACTCTGTAGTTTCTGGCGATATTCAATGGTGAACAGCGTGAGTAACAAACAACTGATGTCTCAAACCTCTACGAAGCAAGATCAACCATGGATCTTAGCTCTGATACCATGTTAGATTGTAGAGGGAGAAAGAGAGATCAACATATTTTCTCATTACTGTAAAAAATGGTCTATTCACAAACATATACAGGACCAACAATATACATGACCAAACTACCCCTAGGAATAGAAAACATAACAGATGAACCCTAACTCAACATAACTTAACAGTAACTAAGTTCAACAACGCTGACAGTTACATGAAATCGCAGCACATATATAGACCTGTATATATAACACGAACATTGACCCTTCAAACATTGACCCTTCACACGATATGCAGTCGAAGAACTGACAACATTGTGTTTTTAGGTAAAGAATAACAGTTGTATGTTTGCAGCCGTGTTGCAGAGAAAAAGAGAGAATCTATTATACCCAAATAAAAGAGCAAGAAGGGTTGGAGCCATTTCACCCTAAAGTGATGGAAACCCCACTCTTTACTTTGATACTAAACTTAAGGCACAAATAAAGAGAGTATATAGGGAGGTCTTTGATTCCTAAATATGGCTCAATTCCTTAATTCTAGCTGTTAAATGTAATTTTACGGTCGATCAAATCGTCTGTAGGTACATAACCTGCTTGAATAGAAGTTATGCACCTTTTCCTGGTAAAAGTTCTTTACACAGCGGCGTGCTGAGAGGATGATGTCTATTTAACGTTGGTCTAGCTTTATAACCTTTGCTAACCCCTGATATCGAAAGCCTTGATTGATGCTGAGGGACTCTATCCCGCGAATGGCCCCTAACTCTTTGTTTAGCTGTCTACCTGGGTATATACGGCATTGTATTCTCTTGCTCTTCCAACTCTTCCACCAACCCGAAGGGAGAATACAGGCAAAGCGGGGAGAAAAGAGATGACCCCAAATAAAACAAGGTCGGTCTTGGGGTGGTTTTAGTCACACCAGATGACGCCGTCCTATTTTTTCCCTAGCACTCACTGAAGGATGCTCCAACAACGAGGCTGAATATGAGACAGTGATTGGCGGAATGGAACTTCTTTCTAAAAAAACCACCAAATCCAGTTGATCAGAATTTATTTTCTAATTCACAAGTTCGTTAAAATTTGCAAGGTTGTAAAAGTGGGATTAGATGTGGAATTGCTAGGAGGAACTCATGGATCGACAATAGCAGGATTCCGCATCATGTTCTCCCCTGATAGCAGAAAAATCGCTCTCATGTTTTGCTGTGTTGCAGTAATCATTGCTTGATTTTGGTCTTCTACCAGTCAATGGATAAGTCTTTTAGTTTAGGACTTCGAAAACTTGAGCAATAATAGCTCGTAAAGGTATCGAACACATAGCTTGTTGTCTAGCACTACTGCACAACTTTTTATTTCAATAACTGTTCATACTCGAAGGTATGAAAACCAACTTCTTGAATACCCTCAAGTGAAATTGAAAAGGAAAGCAATGCTCAATATTTAATGTGCAAACGAAAAGGTAGCATAACTTAGAACAGAGCTACAGCATACATACTAGTATATCTGAGGAAGGGATATTCAGCCACTGTTGAATCATCTGTAGTAAGTCACAGAAAGTAGATCAAATATGAGAGTAGTTTTTCATGTTCAAACTTCAACATGGGAATATGATAGAAGGCAACATACAGAAGCCCAATGCAGCCTCAATGAAGATGGGGTAAGAACAAGAACCGGCCAGGCGTCCCGAATGCAAGTGGTCACAGCAATAGCCTGCAGACATGAAAAGGACGAAAGCATGAACAAGAGAGCAAAAAATAATGATTTGCATTCATTTAAAAGACTCCCTACATGAGTCATCTACGAAACCTAGACATTTTAGCACATGCATATATCACATTTCAAGTATCATCTTCACCATATTCTGTTGCATGCAAAACAAAAATTTTGCCAGAGGAAAAAATGCATTTAAGGGGTAAGGTCATACGGTTTAGAGTACAGAACCAACATCACTGTATAACAAAATCTCTAATCTCATGTAACACTAATGGTCAAATGGATTAAAAGCTAGCACTGTAAAAGTTAAAAAAATACTTCTTAAGAAGAGGCACGGCTGTGGAATACAGCTACAAAATTCAAGAAACTTCACCTGAAAAGTTGAAATGCCTAAACTCAAATAACCAGCCATAACTCCAAGGCAACTTTACCTCAAAAAACAGGGGGTGAAAAGCGATATAGAGTTGGTTTCTTAACTCTCAATTAGTATATTTTCTTGCCTTTGCTTTCAAAATAGATTAGTATCATAATTATCCAAAAGTCTAAAGTGTATAATTTCCAATTAAGGTAAATTTCTCTATAACACCATTATTGGTATATAATTTATGTACCGCCAAGAGAATGCATCACGCTGATGTAGTAATCATAGAAAGAAACATCTTTACTTCTGCAGATTAATAGAAATCTGATACTTTGTAGCTCTTGCCATGCATTTCTTACTCAAAGTTCTTCTTTCTCAATCTTTTTTGGTCATGAAAGAGAGATGTATCAAACACACCAAATGCAAAACAACAAAATAATTACCATCTTCTCTCCTAAGTAAACAGTTTATCAAAACCTTGACCAAAAGAAGAAAAAGTCAAATCTTAATCTTATAAGTCCAAAGGATAAACTAGACCCAACGATATAATCCTAACTACTGGAAGATGACAATCAAATCTTCAACTATTTTATAAACCCCGATTGACGCAATCTAGATCTCATGATGCGTTACTGCAAAATCACATCATCTCCTGCAACAAATCTGATGGAGATAAGACCTTTCCATCCTTTTTATCCAGTTCTTGTCGGATCGTAGAAAGTTAGCTTGATCCAGGTTTGAAGCCACTATTTCTTTTCTCTTTCTTTTTCTTTTTCTTACAGAGTTGTTTATTTCTGTTGTTCTTGTGGCCATATGCCCATTTCACATAAACACCAAACCATATCAAATCAATGAGGGTAGCAAAACACTCTATTTATAAGTGATACTAAAACAAACTACGGCACTAGGCATGCAAACACGAGTCACATGACAACAGTCGGCGTATGTTGCTACAATTCAAGCAGCTCCATCTCTCTCTTGATAGCATCCAATGTTAGGCTACAACCGTACGATTGGCAATGACTTGCATTTTAGGTAGGGTGTAAATCAATCCACATCCATAAAGGAACTTGGGACGCGGAAGCTCATACATGCTCCAGGGACTTGAACCCTTAAGAGTTGCATCAAACTGTAAAGGACATCGAGGCAAGGCTAGGCTAAGGATCTTGCGAGAAATGTTCCATCAGTAAGGATGTTCAATTATCAATAATACAAATGTTCCATCGGTAAGGATGTTCAATTATCAAGAAATAAAAAATATCTAAGGTAAAATCACCTAGGTTCTAGACACAGATCTTCGAAGACATCTAGGCCAGTCTTGGTCGACCAAGTCTAAGATTGCTTGACCGTTAGTATGGCCCCTCAAGCTTCAAAAGACCTTAACTTGGGTCCTAGTTGAAATTCCCAAGTAAATAATAATGATAAAAAACTAAAGTATGAAAGTAAGCCATTTGCCATCTGAAATGGCTACAAAGTTGATGACCATCATCTCAAACGAAGCTTGTTATGAATGGAATCCCACATTGCTTGCGCATGAATGGCTGATGACTATACATAATGTCGGGACCTCTCCACTTAATAGTCTAAGTTTTCATGTTGGATATAAAGTTTCTACATGGTATCATCGTGGGGTCTATTCCACCCCCACATCCAAAAAAATTCAATTCACCCCCCATGATGATAGACCCCAAAAAGGTTACACATGACACTGATAAACATTAAATGCGAATGCACACGAGGGGATGTTAAGGAATACAATCCCACATTGCTTGGTTATGGAAATTGTAACCACTAGAGATAATGTTGAAATCTTTCCCCCTCCTATCTTAAGCTTTTGGGTTGGCATAATGTTTCTACAAAGCTAACCCAAGGACCTAAGCTAACACAAGCAATAGTGCCCTCAAAAGGAGATTGAGCAACTCTTTTCCAATTCTATCTAACTCTTTTGGGGCCATTCCCTATGGAACTTTGTCCCAGCTTTAATCCCCATTGGTCAACGGTGGGATTACGTCCACAGGAATTAGTCGAGATGCGGGTAAGCTGACCTAGGCACCCTAAGTTATCACAAGAAAGAAAAGGAGATCGAGCAATTATTTCACCAATGGAATAAGAGCAAGTAGGGTCCATTGCCTGAAGAGTCTTTCCCAATCCCATTTCATCTGCAAGGAGGACACGCCCTCCATGCTGCAACATAAACCTGAAAAGAAAAAGACTATCAATACCTTAACAACTGCAAGCCTGCAAGAATAAAACAATAGATGTCCATATAGTAACATAAAGATAGATTTCACCAAACAATTGTCTTATATAGAAAGTCTCCATATTAAGTGAAAAAACTTCTTCTCACCTAACACCATCGCGCTGAAATGGCAAAAGCTTTGATTCAACATTTCCTGGAATCATGTCATATCGATCTGGCAACAAATTTTGAACATATAAAACAAATTATCTTATAGTTGACGAACCCAAATAAGATCTGGTGGTGTTAATCAACACCAATACATGTAGTTCATTTGTATAATGAACAAGATTGCCTATAAATACTGTCATCCCCGTAACCAAAATAACTCAAATAACTCGCCGTACTCTCCCTCGAGCTAGAGAGTATATGTGGAAGCTTGCCCACATCAAGTAATTATCACCTCTAAACCCAGTAAATGAACTTAGGTAGCCATTGTCAATTAGTTTTACGTTAGATGCTTTACAACAGGAAAGACTGATTGATTCCCCCACCCCGCCCTGTCCCCTACCCTTTTTTGGGGACAAAATTTTACTTTGTTTCACTGCGATCACTGTGTGCTGAATCATTTCTTTATCTCACCACCTGAAACCGAGGGTTGCACACACAGGGAAGTGTTAAAGTTTGTTCAACATCGAGAAATTAACACCTCTTAAGCTAATATGAGCTTGGGTTAGTGCCAATTGTTTTTTAGTTGGTGCTTCAACAGAACATCTCAAACAACACCAAATGTTTACATTACAAACTTATGATGTTTACACAGAGGTATAGGGAAATAGAATAGAGCAAGTCGTGTTCCAATCAACACGCAAGGAGCAACCGTCACACCACTCTCCACCTGTCTCAAACCACAAGACAATCCTCTTCAATATTCTTAGTCCACTCTTCAAGGAACGCAACGTGATTATCACAATAACAAATGCTATATCTTGAACAAGATGTTTCACCCACTTAAGCTCACAGGAAGTACAAGCCCAATATCCCTCCTATTCACACCAACCGTGTAACAACTGTTTGCTTCTTTTTTTTTTAACAGCACAACTGTTTGCTTCTTACTCTCCCAACAAATAAGATTCCCACCAAAGAAGTCATCCATTGGTTGATCCACAGTCTGATGGTGCCTATGCGCAATTTGAATCATTGAGGCCTCAACACTAAGTGACCATGATCCATTGTCAATGACATAACTGAGCTCAAAGATACGTGTGATTACAAACGAAATGAAGACCTTATATGTAAATTGAGAGAACTAAGTTTTGATTTGTTCCTTCTACTTTTCCATGTGCATAACTTTTTCTACAGGGTTCCAAAGGTTTGGTTATTGTTCTCGGAGTCTGCGCATCCACTACAAATTAAAATTCCTGCCACACCCATGAATACTCATTTTGTTGTCATAATGCACAAATCCCACTCGATATTGTCTCCAAAAAAGACAACCGACAAACTGGTTGGTCAGCACAACGATCACATAACCTATAATAGAAGCTAGTAGCATCCATGTGCATTTGAAAGCTGTGATTTACCTCGAAGATCTGGAACAGCAGAGGCAGCAATAATAGCACGCCGCACCAATGGATCTAAACTCTCTACCTGGAAGATCAGAAGTTGGAAAATGAAGGATCAAACAGTTATGAGAACTTCTAAATAACCACAAAAAATCATGGTTTGTCGACTCCTGAAGCAGTGGGCAAGTCCTAACACACCCTAATCATATCTTCTAGATAACTAAATAGCTTGGAAAACTTGTGAAAAAAAAAAAATATCAATTACCTCAACCTTAAGACCAGATAGTTCAGTTAGTACTTTTTCTGCCAATGACAAAGATGAAATGGGGAGCATCCACAACCTGCGAATTAAGATAAAATAAAAAACTTAAGACTGCACTCAGAGAACAAAGCAAAACTGAAAGCAAGCAAACAACACGCTGACTTCTTCCATGCACACAGACACAGTCAAAGTATAGACCTCTCCTTTGCATTCCAGCTAGCTTTGGAGATCTTGCGGAATGCTCCTACAAGTACCTGGTGGAAGCTTAAGTAAAGTGTGGACAGCATGATAAAAGAAATCCACATAAATCATTTTGCGGGCAGACCGAACAATTACCTGGTCATACGGAAACTTTGCAGCGATGTTTCCGGTAGCATGTAGAAAAAACTTAACAGAGAGCAGTGGTTGTTCCTTCAAATACTCATCTTATTGAGAAAGGAAAAACCGAGAGAAGTAATTAAGAGGAAGAACTATATGAGTAGAACAAAGAATGGAAGGCAGCGAGAAGAATCAGAAGTAACTCACTGGTTACTTTAGGTTCTGTTGATGCAGGTAATATCCTAGATGCAGAAGGTGAAGCATCTGCCTGCTTTACACACTAGGGTAGGGGTAAATAAATGAGTCAACAACCCGAATAGAGACTAAATAAACATAAAGGAAATGTGAACTGAAGACACCACTCTAGGAGTAAAATCACACTACGTATACGAACATATATACGAACCATAAACCTATGAACCTTTAAACGAAACAAGGGCGGAATATGGTTTGAAGAAATTGACCTTGTTTTTAGGACAAGACTCGGCAATGGGACTGGACGGAGGAGGGTATTCACATTGCGGGTTAAAAGGAGCAGAGTGGTGGTGGTGTTGCTGTAGCTGTTGTTGCCTGTGGTAACACTGGGAAGGAATTGTGGTCGAAGAATTGCGGTGAGCAATCTGTTTGAGAGCGTCCCGCTCGAGGGAATCGAGGTCTTCAGTGCTCAACTCCCAATCATCCAATTCCATTTCATTTCCTCCCGGCTTTCGTTTCCCCAATTCACATGCCCTCTTCGATTTTAATTGCTTCGGATGAATTGTAGGTACACTGGGTAGGAGGAGCCGAGGAGGAATAATATGAAGTCCAGGACGGGGGTTCCACCAAGGTATTGGGATTTCCCCATTTTGTATCAGGGGGCCTGCCTTGGGCTCATTAACGGATTTACGTTTTTTTATAACTTTATTAAATAAAATGAGTGTTTTTTAACTTTATTCCCAAAATACGTGAACACGCTTTCTAAAAAATGTGTTTCTGTTTCATGCTTTCACTGTGGGTTAAGACGGATTAACCAAAAACTTAAGTGAATTATAATCCGACTTGAAAACGTGTTTAGTAAACATGCTTTTAATGTTTTGTTCGGTGAAACACAGTCATGGAGCTCCAGCCTTGGGGTGCTTTGGAAGTTAAAAGAAAGAAATATAGGGAAAGGAGAAAAGATGACTGCTGGGTTTCTGGTTCGTCTCTGTTAGATTAACATCGTTCCGTGGGCAGATACTCGCCTTGAATCATCACACTCCAAGAAATCAATTCTCTGTCACGCTCATCAAACAGGTGTGCAATCTCCATTTCAATGTTGGAGTACATACTCAAAAAGAGGTCTTTAATTGAAACAATAGCACAAGGTAGAACGAAAATAGTCATGCAGATCGTGAGAGTGAGAGCGACAGTGATGAGGAGAGAGAGGAAACAGGGCGGCCACCGGAGTGGTGATAGCTGGCGGAGGGCCGGAGTGGTTGAGACGATCGGTGAAAGTGGCTGGAGTTAGTCGCAGACAAGGAGGAGGAAGAAGAAGTCTCAAAAGGAAAATAAGTCCCAGGACTATTAAAGGTAAAAACGGTGTTCCCAAACACGACTCTAGAAATCGTGTTTTCTAACCACGGTTTTTAGGTGACTTTGGATTAATCTGTTCTAATTGTTTGTGACCTTAGATTGTATCGTAGATGGTGTCGCCCCAAGCGTAGGGCTAGGTCGGCGGTAGCATAATAACGGTAAGACCGGGTCGAATCCACAGGGACCGAATGCACCCGGCGTGAGAGTTGTCTTGCAAGTGTAGGATTTCGGCCTTGAAGCGGCAAACTTAGTTTGTGATTTGTTTGGTGGAATTCTCTCGACTTCGAGAACGACTCGGAAGATTAAAAAGACTAATTAAACCAAGACAAAGTCTAGGGGATTTTAACAACCATGACCAAAACTAATCCGTTCCTCTCTTGATTACCAGCTCAGGGCATCGTTAAATGACCCCGAACGGAAGATTTAGATTTTAAAACCATTTACAAGAAAATGTGTTTACCAAAGATTAGGGTTTTTCGGTTCATTTGGCAAACAATTAAGTTGACATCGCCCTAAGCATCACACGTGCCAAGTAGTTAAGCTCTTGGCTACGTGTGATCAAAGAGATTAACAAACTCAAACTTTGGTACATAAAATGAAACACTAAATCATTGATAAACAGGAAATGAAAGATTTTTTATGAGATGAACGGATTAAACTCGAGTCATGGTGTGTTAATCACCCCATGACTAAGCCTACATAAACTACTCACAAACCATAGCAAGAAATAAGACTAGAATTTTGAAGGAAATGCAAAACATGATTTATAAACTTAAAAACTGATTTTTAATAGAAACTAAGGTTTTTAAGAGAATTAGCTAGAACAACACAAAAACTAATTACTTAATGAAAATGCAAATAAACTAGATTTGTAGAACAATCAAGACGAGAGGAACAAGTTTAATACACGGGAAATGAAACTTACTTGAGTATTCTAGAGAGAGAGACCTTCAACTCTCTCCAATGGAGGAAAGAGGTGAGAGCAAAAACTAACTAAGAAATAAAAGAGAAAGTGTGAGAGAAGGAGAGAGGAGAGAGCCCAATATAGTCTTCCACTTCTCTCTCTTGCAAATATCCAATAAAGCTCTCACATTAACAAAAACTTGCCATTAATAGAATGTACATAAAGTGCACTAAATTGGCTGCCCGGGGTACTTTGGATCGATCCACTAGGGATGTTGATCGATCCAAACTGATCTGTTGGACGTTTGCTGTGAAGTGGATCAATCCACTATAGGTCTGGATCGATCCAGATGGCTTTGGAACAATTTGTTGAAGTGTGGATTGATCCAACTTCATCATGGATCGATCCAGATGAGTCTAGAGAATTTTTGACATATGTGGATCGATCCACATTAACTCTGGATCGATCCAGAAATGTCTGTTCAGACAGATTTTTGACCCAACTTCATGGGCACGCCCCGGCTTCATCCGAACTCGGAATGAGACGATTCTTGAACCGTTGGAAAGCTCTATGAGTCTACTTTTTAACCCAATTAACCTCATATTCATAGCCTTTGTATCTTGAAAGTAATGAGCCTTTTTTCTATCAGTTGGTCAGATTTTCTCGAGGCTCATAACTTCAAATTTCTTGTTCTTTTGTTTCGGGCCTTCCTTGAACCTTCCAAAACTTCTTGAATCGACTTCTAAGCTTCGACAATTGTCCTCCACGGCATTGCGGAACCTTGGGTACTTCCGGATACAACCGGGAATTATTTGGAGCTTTGGACACACCTTTTAGCTCCGATTTTCTGAAACTCATCAAAAACACAACTCGCGCAAAATCAATAGTATAAAGGCACAAAATGCACGTGATTGTGATCACAACGAGCGAGATAAGCCCGGATATATACAACATTTGGGGCTTATCACACCCCCCAACTTGAACTTTACTCGTCCCGAGTAAACTAGATATGACTAACTAGCTAACTAACTAATATTATGCTATGCAAACTTCCCGGATTTATAGATACGAAACCTATGCTCAATTGACAAAAAGTAGGCAAGATTCGAACATACCCCGTTAGATCCAATCCGGTGCAACCCACGCAAATGCATGCCATGAACTAAAGTGAACAAACCATGCCAAAATAGTCAAGCGCATGCACCATATCAAGCTTTGATTCCGAAAACTCACAAGGAGACGCTCAAATTCGAATTTTTTAACACACATGAAAAACCATCACATCCCATGACAGGCGCTAGCAAGTAAATGCAATAGCGAGAGACAAAAAGCTATGCATGCTAACAAATGGGCGCCGAAAGATGAAAGTAACTAATTATTCACAATTAAGCAAACTAGAACGGAAATCATGCTTAGATAAATATAAATATCAACTATGCATCACGTGGAGTTAGCGTAGTGTACCTATAATCAACTGAGGTCTTTATTAGCTTATAATGACCTTGGGTACTAGAAAATGGGAATACAAAACGAGTGATGGCCATTTTTTAGCTTGGATCACCTACCCATTGGCCACCACTACAATCCTAACTACCCAAGAGATGCCTAAACTACTAGATAGATACAGTACTAAACTAAACCACCAACATCATTTGCCATCTTCGTTGTCATTATCACCTCAGTCTCCTCCTCATCCAAATTATTCAACTTCTTGGATGTCTCGCCAAACCTCTTAACGGTAATCATCTCTCTTCTAATTCTTCTTTGGCTCTTTCACACTATACTTCTTCTTCTTCTTTTTCTTTATGTATTTTTTCCTTGTTTTGTTTTTTTTTTCTTTGTACAGACTTAGAGCCATCAGAGGTAACATTTGTGGTGCGAGAGAGATGACCAATTTTTAGGACTTGGAGAGGTGGGAGATAAAACTTTGGGGCTTTTGGTTTCATAAATCTTGGAAGGAGAGAGATTGCACAAATTTTCAGATTTTTCCTCAACAACTCCCACATCATTAAGATCAACCCCAACTCACATTAGAATATCACAACACACACCTTTAACATCCCTCCAAACATTCGGTTTACTAAGGTTCACAAAAATTGAATTCGGACTTGGTTCAAATTAAGGATCAAGGTGGCTCATATGTGGTATAATCATGCAAAAATGCCTTGTATCATTTCCTACGTACGCCAACCAACTCCAATATGATGCATACGAGATATTTACACTACTCAAGCATGAACAAAAGAGCATTATTTACGCAAAAGCGAGAAATGAGAGCAAAGAGCATGGGATGCTTTGAAATGAATTTCTACTCTAAACAGTGCATGATACTTGACCAACAAGGGCTCAAATTGTTCAATGAAGTTCATGTATATGCGATCGAAATGGGTTTGAACACACGACCGAATTCACCGGGGTACCGACTCTTGCCATTAAGAACAAAATTGAGCATATGTAAGGTATCTAGCATGAAAAACCTACTAACAAGGGAAGTTTATACAAAAATTTCTATGGAAAGTGAAAAGTGCATATAACATGTGCAAAGTGTACTAAACTAACCCATTCTTCCCAACTTAAAATGTGCTATGTCCTCATAGCACGAAGACAGTATGAAAATGAAGAACAATGAGGGATAAAAATGTACCGACGGGGTGGAATGTCGACCACCTTATGCCTTGACCAAATGAGAGGCTTTTTCATCACTCCTACTAAGAGAAAGCGATATTTGAACTGCCCGGCTTGTGTTATCCGGGCTTCACAAATAACAATATGTATAAAAATAACACAACCGAAGAATCTTCACGCGATTGCATGTGTACTACTTTTCTTCTCGGAACTAGAGACTGTGGATAATCCATACGTAGCTCAAGTTCGGGTGGCTATACCGGACCATCAGAATACACAACATCCTTCATGTGAAATCCAAACATCCTTCGGATTGTGAAGAGTTATTAGTACAAGCATAACATCTCATTTCACCCCCTCCGTTAAAAATTGTACACGACCATGCCATAAGATAAGATACTTAGAGTAAAGTGATAGCAATAGTCGTTTTAGAAAATGTAGTTCCACCAAGTGCATATTTCAAACCAAATTTATTTTCAAGGTGTTGACAAGATTTACTAAAAATGAATTGTAAACACAATCATAATTATCAACACCTAGGAAATCAATTAGTTTGACTCTTTCAAGTTCTTGTGGTGGAGGAGACTCAATGGAAGTGCTAGTGACATTAACCTCAAAAGTTTTCTCATGAAAAGGCATATCAAGGGTACAATCGGAATCCTCTTGGGGAGCATAATCAAAATCTGGCTCATCATCCCATTTAACCTCTGAGATTTCTGTCAACACTAAAATAACCCCTTCATTAAAGAACAGAGGTTCTATTTCAATTTCAGTCAACTCGCAAAATTGGGGCTTTTGGGCTAATTCATCAAGGTAGTCCCAACCCTCTTTGGCATTTTTACTCAGGAATTCTTCATCGGACAACAAATCAAATTGGCATGTCATAGAATTTAAACCTCGGCAAAAGATAGCCAGAAGATCCTCAAGCTCATAAATATAAATTGCCCAAGAGAATATGAAACTTTCAAATCGCCCCCAATACTGCAGAAAAGACTCTAATCTTGTTGATAGAAATTGGTGATGTCTAGAAAAAGCCCTTTATAGCAACTTCCAAAATCAGCCATATTTTTTTATAGGATTTTTAGGACTAGCAGAATGGAGGGGTTATACAACCGCCTCACCACAAGAACAGTTCCGAGGGGCTAGTCCGCCGCCTCATTAATAAAACAAGTAATGTACAAAAAATAAGAAAAACTAAACAAAAGAGTGGGATACTTACAGTGGAGCAAGGAAAAACTCACGCTAGATGGACCATTGGGTCCCCGACAACGGAATGAGGCGATTCTTGAACCGTTGGAAAGCTCTATGAGTCTACTTTCTAACCCAATTAACCTCATATTCATAGCCTTTGTATCTTGAAAGTAATGAGCCTTTTTTCTATCAGTTGGTCAGATTTTCTCGAGGCTCATAACTCTAAATTTCTTGTTCTTTTGTTCCGGGCCTTCCTTGAACCTTCCAAAGCTTCTTGAATCGACTTCTAAGCTTCAGCAATTGTCCTCCACGGCATTGCGGGACCTTGGGTACTTCCGGATACAACCGGGGATTATTTGAAGCTTTGGACACACCTTTTAACTCTGATTTTCTGAAACTCATAAAAAACACAACTCGCACAAAATTAATAGTATAAAGGCACAAAATGCACGTGTGTGTGATCACAACGAGCGAGATAAGCCCGGATATGTACAACATTTGGGGCTTATCACTAATCAATGATGAAAGCGTGTTCCGGAAACACGATTTTTTAAAAGCGTGTTTTCTAATAACGTTTTCACGTATTTTGGGAATAAAGTTCGAAAACAGGCGTTTTATTTAATAAAGTTTTTAAAAGGGAGAGTTAATTAGGCATCATGTACAAAAAAAAAAGATCATTATGATTCCATCCTATGAGATTTGAATACTTATGATTTCATCTTGAATTTCAAATAAACCCCAACACACCCTTTCTCTCTCCTGATTTTCCTAATATTTCTCTCCTGATTTTCCTAACATGCTCTCCTGATTTTCCTAATATTCACTCTCTTAAATTTTCTAATATTCCTCTCACCTAATCTTTCCTAATTTATCTCAATCTCTCTCTCTCTCTCTCTCTCTCTCTCATCTTAAAAAATCTCTCTATTTCCTAATCTTATAATTCTCTCTCCTAATCTTCTCACACCTAAAATCTCAAAACAAAATTTAAAATAATAATAATGACATTTGACCTAAAAACACGAGTCATGAGACATGTGAACACGGTTTATATGTAGTCCAAACATAAAAGTGTCAGATTGCATATACAAAAAAACCATTGAAACATAGTAGATTAATGCATTACAAAAAAAATAGAAACATATGATAGATTAATGCACCATAAAATCACAACCCAAGCCAAAACCATGAAAAACATAGTTGATCAATTCACCATAAAACCACATGAAACACATGGTTGAATCATGTGTTGATTTATCATGTTTACTTTGCCAAATCACCGTTTGGTAAAACAATAAATCATCATACTAAATCACCCAATATGGAAAATCAATAAACCATGTTCACGTGTCGTTTATTTACAGTGAACATGGTTTATTGATTTACCACTTTTACTGTATCAAATCACTAGAATGGTAAATTAATAAACCATAATCACTGTATTTTGAAGGGAATGTGAACATGGTTTATTGATTTACTATTTTTACTGTATCAAAGAAACAAAAAAAAACACCGGCCTTGAATCGGAAAAAAAAAACCGACAATTGAGTCGAAAAAAACAACACCGCCGTTAACTTCCACAAAATCCACAAGTCTTCGATCAAAACCCACAAATCTTCGATCAAAAACCACAAATCTTTTAATACAAATCTGTGACTCAACAAAACCAAAAAAGAAATATACAAATGGCTCAAAACTTAAAAAACAAAAAAGAATTAAACGTGGGTCTTCGAGAATTGATTTTGTGGTATCAATACTGGTATGAATTAGAGTCCAACACCAAGGTTGTTGAGTCGTTCCCTCCGTTGGGTTCCAGCGACAACGTTTTAGATGAGAAAGCTCTTTGGGATGTGATGGTGCGGGGAGCCGCAGGTGGCTGTGGACCCGGATTTGAGCTGGATTGCCAGAGAGAGGAGAGAAAGAGTGGATTTCGAAGAGGTAATGATATAAGTAACGATATACAATTAATCTGTTCAATGATATAGGTAATTATTTCGAAGAGGTAATGATATCATTTTTAGGTAATGATATAGGTAATTTCAAAGAGGTAATGATATCACTAAATAACTAATCCCATTAATTGAGGGAATTGGAAACGTGAATACCATCTCCTGATTTTATGGAGGTGTATATAATTCCATATAGGTAATGATTTAATTAAAGAAAATCTATAAATTGTATCAATATAATTGATTAAATGGTATTTAGGGAGAGTTAATAAGGGCACAATGGTCCAATTATCCATTTACAGGATGAAATCATAAGTATTCAAATCTCATAGGATGGAATCATAAGGATCTTTTTTGTACATGATGCCTAATTAAAATTCTCTTTTTAAAATACGCAAATCGGTTAATTGGCCCCAAAATAGCATCTAACTCGGGCAGAATACAACCTGGAGAAAATACGACTTTTCTACCTAAGCAATTTGTGGCTACTCAATGGGCTACCCTATTCATCTCTCGACTGCACCAAGTAAAAACCAATTTCTCGAGCTTGCCCATGCCTTGATATCCTCTACAAGAATTGAAATCTCCCAATTACAATGTGATCTTCTCGGTTTAAGCTTTCGATAAGCTCTTTGCAATCAGACTCGAAAATTGCTTCTGAGATCTCCATACCACATGCTGCGGTTCCGGAAGCTTGGGCCCTTCGAATTGAGTTGTTTGTTTGTTTTAAGAAAAAAGTACTAATAGGGTGTAATTTCTTGCACTTCTTTCTTGGCTCTGTTTGGAAGTTAGAGAAGAAAGTGAAAAATGGGAAAATAATTGTAGACACCCCAATTTGGGCCTACGAAAATTCATAGCGTTCCCGATGATGAAAATGGACTTTCAAACATGTTTTAGAGCTTAAAAGGGATGATTGAAATTTATCCAAAACCCTACCAAAACACTTCCAAACCAAAAACCAAAAGAAACCACTGAACCCATGCCATGCACCTGAAGCATATTTGCATGTGCCTGAAGCACCCTCCTTCAGGTGCCTGAACGTTCCTCATGCACCTGAAGCATTCTCCTTTAGGCGCCTGAACCCTCCCCATGCACCTGAAGCCTTCCTTTTAGGTGCTTGAAGAGGCCTTTTAGGCGCCTGAAGGGCTTCTTTAGGCGCCTGAAGGGCTTTTTTCAGAATTTCAAAATTTGAGCGGGAATATCTTGGGTGTATGATTATGATTCGTTCTTGTAGATTACCTTCAAGGAAGGAGCTTATTAGCCTAAATAAACCTCTAAAATGGCCCCTAGGGGACTTAATGCTTGCGACCTTGGATTGTATCGTAGATGGTGTCGCCCCAAGCGTAGGGCTAGGTATCGCGTACCATGATAACCGGTAAGTCCGGGTCGATTCCACAGGGACCGAACGCACCCGGCGTGAGAGTTGTCTTGCAAGTGTAGGTTTTTGGCCTTGAAGCGGCAAACTTAGTTTGTGATTTGTTTGGTGGAATTCTCTCGACTTCGAGAACGACTCGGAAGATTTAAAAGACTAATTAAACTAAGGCAAAGTCTAGGGGATTTTAACAACCATAACTTAGGCTAATTCGTTCCTCTCTTGTTGAGATTAGGATTCTTGTAACCATTTAGCAAACATCAAGCATCACACGTGAAAAGGAGAATCAACCCTTAACTACGAGAGATAAAAAAAGATTAACAAACCTAGACTTTGGTACATAAAGTCGATCCTAACTCTTTGAACTAGAAATGATGTTCGATAAAGTTTAGGGTTCTTGGGCCAATTAGACAAACTTTTAGATTGACATCGCCCAAGCGTCACCCGTACCTAGGTGAATTAACCATCGGCCACGAGAGATCAATGAGATTAACAAACCCAAATTTTGATACATAAAGATGAACCCGTGACTTTATTAAACAAGAAGTGTTTGCAATTTGGCGAGAAGAACAAATTAAACCTAAGTCATGGAGTGCTAATCACCCCATGACCGAGCCTATTTAGACTACTCAAACATAGGAATGAAAGACATAACTTGAAAAGTAAAAGAAATGAAGAACATGATTATTACGGAAATAAACTTGATATATATGAAGATCTAAGGATTACAAAAACTATTAAAGCACGAGAAATTAACGGGAGAAGAAAACTTACGGGAGAAAACTAGAGAGAGAAAGCTTCAAAACCCTCTCCCATGGAGGAGAGAGGGAGGAGCAACTAAAACTAAAGTAGACTAAATGAAAGGTAAGGTAGAAAGAGAGAGAGAAGAGAGATATATATCAACTTTACACTCTCACAAAATATCTAAAAACAAGAAAAAGGGGGACTTTCCATAAGTAGAAACTCCATAAAGTAGCTCACACAAGTTTTCGGGCTGCTGGGTATTGATACGTATCAATAATGGTATCAATACCTGCCTTCAAAATGTTACCCGTAATGCCTGGGTATCGATACCAAGATTGGGGGTATCGATACCCAAGGTTTTGTCCAGCTTTGTGCTTCAGAGGTATTGATACCTATCAATACTGGTATTAATACCTATATCAATACTAAGGTATTTGAGGTTGCCTCTTCTTTCTTTGCCATTCCTTGGCCTTGTATGCTACCGGACATCTTCCAAAACACTTTCGAACATCGTGCGAGCTTCGGGAAGAGGAGCACTAGGTCTCGTGAGTGCTTGTTCACTCCCGGATTCCACCGGGAGTCATTGTAAGCCTTGGACATGCGTTTAGCCTTCCGGCTTGATCTTGTGCCTTCTAAACTTCCCGAGCCTTAACCAAATCTTCATTTCTTAGCTCTCGAGGCCCGGTGGTGGCATGCCATGGGGCACTTGGCCCTTGGTAACTTGGGACGGTTTCCAATGCGCTCCAAAATGCGCTTATTCACGTGTTTTACCTGTAACTAACGAAAACAACACTACGCACATATCAAACATATAAGGCATGAAATCGCGCGTGTGTGTGAGAAAAAATGAGCTAGATAAGCCCGGATTATATACAACATTTGGGGCTTATCACCTAAACCACCCTTTGGAGCATTATATAAACCCTCACACCCCTCATTTGAAGAGGTT
Organism: Vaccinium vitis-idaea; assembly: GCA_963854785.1. Taxonomy (NCBI): domain Eukaryota; kingdom Viridiplantae; phylum Streptophyta; class Magnoliopsida; order Ericales; family Ericaceae; genus Vaccinium; species Vaccinium vitis-idaea. The sequence goes on along the minus strand of OY978218.1, from coordinate 65,994 downwards.
CAATGATATTTTATGAAAAATCAGCCAAGTCAGTCATTTTCTCTTAAGAAAACACCCAAAACCAGTATACAACTTCATTCAAGCCTCCATTATCCACCCAAAAACCCATTTCCATTGTTCAATCACCCATTTCAAGCTCCGAAAAGGTAGTGAATCTATCCAATTAGTGTGGCAAAGTTCTTGTTGAGGGAAGTCGGTAGGTCCATGTTGGTTCTTGATACCAATAATGGGCTTACAATGACTTAAATATATCAAAAGAGCATTTTTGCTCGACACCTGAAGCAGCGACTTCAGGCACCTGAAGCAGCGACTTCAGGCACCTGAAGCAGCGACTTCAGGCACCTGAAGCAGCGACTTCAGGCACCTGAAGCAGCAGCTTCAGGCCCTGCTCATTTTCATCTTTTTCTATCTTAAAATGATTTGTCTTAGTCTATAGTTATGCTGATGATGGTTTAAATCCCCAAAACAAACTGTTTACTTTATGTTTTCCACTCCAAAAGGTGGAAATCATACTTTTTAAGGAGGAAAATGACCATCAATGTAGTCAAAACCATCTATTTATCACAAAATTTCTATTGGAGGTTATTTTCTTTGCATGCAAGAGTGGAAGGTCTCACAAAAAAATGAGGCCTCAGAGCCTCTCTCTCTCTAGGATTTTATATCCTCCTTCTACCTTACTCTTTCGGGGAAGCGACTAGGCTTTGACTCGATGCAACTCTGATTAACTCTGTAACTCAGTGACGAGGTTATCTTTTAATTCGGTTTCTCTGGGTTTTGTTCAGTCGGTTTGTTTTGTTTTTTCTTTATTTAGTAGTTTCTGTTGGTACCGATCTGGTCTTTCCAGATCTGGGGGTTGTTGGTTCTTGCTGCGTTTGGTTTTTCGGGAGGCTTCGGGCCTCGCCGAGGCCGCGTAGCTCGGTTAGACTCCGTCGATGCTTGACTACTGATAATCTGTTTGAGTTCTATACGACCCGTGAGATGTTACTCTCCTTCTCCCTCGACTCACACTAATCCCGACCTTGTCTCGGTTTGTTTCGTACTCGATTTGTGATGCGATTTCAATATGTGTTAGAGAGCAAGGCTCGCGTCAGGCCGTTTGAGATAGCTTCTTACTCTTCCACTTTGTTATTTGGGTTGTTGTTAGTAGATCTTTCTCAGTGTATGTTGGACAGAGTCCTTTGATTGTGCCTTTGGCTTTATTAATGGAATTGTCTTCCTGTTCAAAAAAAAAGAGTGGAAGGTCTCTGTTTTGCTATTTGAATGGATGAAAAACATATTTTTATGAGAAATTAATGGTGTTTATGGTGTGAATGAATGGTTAGATGAAGCTTTCAAATTTGTTTCTCTCATTACAATGAGTTAACATCATTGTCCTATCAGTATCAAAAGCAAAACAGAGGTCAAAGTGGGTTTGAGCAAGCACCTGAAGCAGTAGCTTCAGGCGCCTAAAACCCCATTCAGGCGCCTGATCCTCTCAGCTTCAGGTGTTTGAAACATACCTTCAGGTGCTTGAAAGAAGGCAGAAGGATCAGATTGGATTTTCCAAAAGGGTCTAAAAAAGCTTCTGTTTCATTTTATTCATAGTTTGTAAGTGCTGCTACTAATATTCATGTCATTATACCATCATGTTATGTCATCCACACGTTCACAAGCATACACTTTCGTACGATAAATTGTGATGATCATTGCACACTTGCTTCCTTTATTTTGTTTACGCATTTGAGTTTATGAAATAAATGTTTTTCTAAAATCCTTGAGTACTTAGTAGAGACCGGTTTCCATAACTAGGCGAGGGGGGTGCCTTAAAAACCTTCCCCCCTCGCAACTTAGCTCCCGAACCCGAGAAATCTTGGTAACGTGCCGGTGAAAGCTTTTTTTCAAAATAAGGGCAAAAGAGTCATTTTTAAAACCGGTTACTCGGGTACGGTCCTTAAACCCGGGTGGCGACTCTAAAATCAAAATCACATTTTCCAAACCATTTTTGAAACTCGATGCATTTTTGCGGGGTGTCCACAATAATTAAGAAATAAATAAAAGAAAAAATAGGAGGAAAGTTAAATAGGAATTTGAATATTTTCCTTTCTCTTTCTTATCTTCCTTTCCACCTTTTCCCCTGAGATCCAAAAAGAGCCTTACTTTATTCCTTTGAAATAGTAGTAACAAAATTGCTCTTCATGCGTGAAAAGTGCACCAAGTAAAGATAATTTGCTGACCAAGAAAAAATGGTATAGATAATGTAAAATTTTGGAAATTTTAATTAAACATCCCATAACAATATTATCCTTAGGATGCCACCCTATGGGTTTTGAATCTTTATGATTCCATCCTGTAAATGTAATTTGGACCATTGTGCCCTTATTCCTTTTCAATAATAGGGGTTTCAATAAAAATACGAAATATAAAAGGGAAACATTCCTTTTATCACTTCCCACTGCCATAAATTCTTCACTAACCTACCACTACAAATTTGTAAACTCTATTGCTTTCCATCTTCTGGAAAACTAATGCTCACCATTCTTTCTCACCACTACATTGTCTCGTTCTTTGACGACGGTGACCACGATGATTATGGATAGTACACCTCTCTGGTTCGTTGGCGACGACAACTACGCGGCCTTGTGAGTCGACGACGACTCTGGGTTTTGAGCCAGTGATCAGACTATCTAGATCATCAACCATCTTCGGTCTGTAATGCGACGACGACCACTCCGGGTTCGTAGGCCTCGACATCGAGTTTCTCGCCATTGATGATAATTGGTTTGTAAGGTTGGAGAATCGCATTGCTGTTTGGTATGGATCTCGTCAATCATCTTTGCAAATCAAGATGTGATTGGCTGTTTTTATTCTTGGCAAACATAGTCCAAAAGGTTCATGGTATATGTTTTGTACTTGAGGTTTCATGGTGTATTACTGAAAACTTACGATTCATGGCAAGTGATTGTACCTATTTTCATAGTGTATGCTATTTTCGTATCCTTCATTTTTTTTTTTTCCGATTCTACGGTGATTTGTTTTTTTCGATTCAATGTTGTGGTGTTTTTTTTCGAGACAATGAAAATGATAAGTTAATAAAACCATGTTCATATATGTCTTTTAAGATATGATTATTTCATACGATGATTATGGTTTATTGATTTACCATATGAGTGATTTGATACAGTAAAAGTAGTAAATTAATAAACCATGTTCACATTTTCTTTAAAAGAGGGTATTTTCACATAGTGAATATGGTTTATTGTTTTACCACTTCGGTGAAAAAGTGGTAAATTAATGAACTATGTTCACATGTCCTTTTAAATAGGGTTATTTATACACCGTCAATATGGTTTATTGTTTTATCACTTCGGTGATTTCACATAATAAACATGATAAATCAACATAGTGTTCATAATAAAAAATTTACCATGTTTTTAAGTCAAAATTTCATGATTATTTATTTCAATTTTTTTGAGATATTAGGTGTGAGAAGATTAAAAGTTAGAATTATAAGATTAGGAAAGAGAGATTTTTCAAGATAGAAGAGAGAGAGATTAAGATAAATTAGGAAAGATTAGGACAGACAAATATTAGGAAATTAGGAGAGAGAATTATTAGGAAAATCAGAGAGAAATTGTCACGCCCCGTCCCGGACAGCGCCTAACCCGACATGACGCGTGACACCTGGCCCGACAAGGCCAACCCACAGCTCAACATAACCACAAATTAAAAGATAAAACAATTCATTATATACAAAACCCCAAGAACGTCCTATGTACCACGGAAGTCTGATATATGTCTTAAAAAAAACAAGATTATACAATTTACCCCAGCCCTGAGAATAGATTCATATGGCCAAGCAAAACTGCTATTAACAATACAAAACCATGTCCCGACCCGTCACTCGAGCGAGGTGCAACTGCACAACAAAACCTGTAGTGGACACAGACCCTACACCTGCAAAACTGGAACCCAGAACAGATTCCAGGAGTGTATGTGAGACATAGATGCAATTTATAAGGGTAGAGCACTAACCCACAAATATAATCACTAAAATTGATTAATCAAGATCAAATCTAAAAGATCGGCTCTAAGCCACATATATCGGCACTTATGCCATCGGCCCAATGCCACTTTATCGGCGCGTCCGCCACGTATTGGCACTTATGCCCAATTCCGGCCCGAGGGCCCCATTATCGACACTTATGCCACAATTCTGGCCCGAGGGCCCCATTATCGACACTTATGACACAATTCCGGCCCGAAGGCCCCAATATCGGCACTTATCCCACAATTCTGGCCCGAAGGCCCCAACATCGACACTTATGCCGCAATTCATAATAACAATTCACTTCAAAGAGAATCTACATCTGTGAATCAACACTCACCTCGGTCTCAAAAAAGGAAGAAACGACTATGGTTTCGGCACCTCGAATGTGCCCGTTCCGATCTCAAGAACTACTAAAATCGAGATTTCCAAGTTTTCCTCCAGTTTTTCCCCAATTCTCTTCTCTTCCTCCTCCTCCTCCTTGAAAAACTCTCACTTCTCTCTCTCTCTCTCTCTCTCTCTCTCTCTCTCTCTCTCTCTCTCTCTCTCTCTCTCTCTCTCTCTCCAGCTACAGCTCCCACGAGGTTTCGATGCTCCGCCCAATAAAAACATTCCGTTTCACATACTTTCAAATAATGCCAATTTACGCAGGTAACACACGTAATTAAGATAAACACGCACAAAATCTAACACATAACCATAATTTAAAAGTTGGGTATTACACTCCCCCCCCGGTCTTTTAGGAATTTCGTCCACGAAATTAGTTACCTGGACTGAATAATTGGAACATGTGCATAAATACTGAAAACCATAAAGGTACCTTCCACCACCTTTGGAGTCGCATGATCTTTTTGTCGTATCATGGAAAATACCCTGCTCGGTGCGGTAGAACTACCTGTACCTCCACCTTGACCAACCGGAGATGTCCCGCATCCAATAGACGCATTACCAACTGAGGATGATGCTGGTGCTCGAGGTCTTGTACACTGTGTCGCTATATGACCCATTTCTCCACAATTATAGCACCTGATTTCCTTCTTAGCCTCAGGACAATCCCTAACACGATGGCCTGGAACCCCACAACGGAAACATTGGTAAGAACTCCCTCCGCCACTTGATCCACCTTCTCTACTCATACTCTGCCTACTTGCCCCTTACCCACTTGGTTGTTTAAATCCACTTTGTCCTTTCAAATGTTGAAATTCACTTTCACCCTTGTAACAACTGCTTGCGACCTTGGATTGTATATCAAATGTTGTTTCCCCAAGCGTAGGGTTTAGGTATCGCGTAGCATCAAAACCGGTAAGACCGGGTCGAATCCACAGAGACCGAATGCGTCGCGCGTGATGGTTGATTCGCGAATGATGGTTTTAGCCTTAAAGCAGCAAACTTGGCTTTTGGAGTTTGTTTAGTGGAATTCTCTCGAATTCGAGAACGACTCGAAGATTTAAAAATGACTAATTAAAACTGAGGCAAAGTCTAGGGGTATTTAACTACCATGACTCGAGTTAATCCATCCCCTCTTGATAACCGGCTTGGGGCATCGTTAAATGCCCCCAAACGGAAGATTTAGAGTTTAAAACCATTTATTAGAAAAATGTGTTTACCAAAGATTAGGGGTTTTTGGTTCATTTGGCAAACGGTTGAGTTGACATCGCCCGAAGCATCACACGTGCCAAGTAGTTAAACCCTTGGCTACGTGTGATCAAAGGGATTAACAAACCCAAACTTTGGTACATAAAAATGAAGCCCCAAATATTTGAGAAACAAGCAATGTATGCCTTAAACATGAGATGGATGGATTAATCCCAAGTCATGGAGTGCTAATCACCCCATGACTAAACCTACTTAAACTACTCACCCATTACACTAGTTAACAAGTCTAGAACTTTGAAGAAAACTAAATACATGCTTAATTAATTGTAAAAACTGATTTTTAATGGAGATCCTAGGTTAGCCTACAATATTAGTACTTGAGAAATTGATTAACAACTACTAGAAACAAGAGTTTTCTAAGGACAAAGCTAGAAAAACATGAACACTAGAAACTTGAGAGAATTGAAAATAAACTACATATATTGAGAGAGCTAAACAAGAGTAGCAACATTAATAAATGAGAAACTTACGGGAGATCAACGATTACACGGGAAATTTAGAGAGAGAAACCTTGAAAGGCCTCCAATGGTGGAGCAAAAGCTTAGCTAAGGAAATAAAAGAGAAAGTGTGAGAGACGGAGAGAGGAGAGTCTATTTTATCATCCCATTCCTCTATCCAACAAATATCTATAAAGCACTCACACAATACACAAAGTTTCCATTAATAGAAAGTACAAAAAGTGCTGAAAAAATGCTCCACGGATTGATGTGGATCGATCCACTATTGGACTGGATCGATCCAAGATGCTCTGGTGGACTTTTGGACTTGAGTGGATCGATCCACTATTGGACTGGATCGATCCACTATTTGCTAATGAAGAGTTGGCCTTGAGTGGATCAATCCAGAATTGACTGTTGGGATTTTTGACATGAGTGGATTGATCCACTCCTTCCTATGGATTGATCCAGATGTGCCTCATGATGAATTGACTTCTTTCGGTCACTCCTATCGCCTTGTGTGCCTCCGGGTCTCTTCCAAAGCATTTGAATACGTCGTGTGACCGTCGGGGGAGGTGACCTTTTGTTGTGTGGGTGCTTGATCACTCCCGAATTCACCGAGAGTCCATGTGAGCGTGTGGCATGGCTTCCAAACCATCGGCTTGTCTTTGTGACTTTCCGACTTCCTGAACCCTAGCCAAATCATCGTTTCTTGGCTCCTGAGGTCCGGTGTTGGCGTGCCATGGGGCACGTGGCCCTCGGTAACTTGGGACGGTTCCCAATGCGCTCCAAAATGCGCTTATTCACGTGTTTCACCTGCAACTAACAAAAACAACACTACGCACATATCAAACATATAAGGCGCGAAATCGCATGTGTGTGTGAGCAAAATGAGTTAGATAAGCCCTAGATATTTACAATATTGGGGACTTATCAATAACCACTCGGCTTGCTCATCTGACTGGCCTAACTCTTATCGAATTTGCTCGAACTTATACTGTTCCTGTTTCTCAAGCTCTTCTTGCACATCCTTTCCAACCCTCCTTGCCATATCCACCAAGTCAGCATAATCCATTTCTTTATATGACGTCAACCTAGTCTTCACATTGCCTTCAAGTCCTTTCCTGAATCGCTTGCATTTCTTCTCATCAGTGTTAACCAAATCCGAAGCATACGCCGACAAAGCATTAAACATGGCCTCATACTCCGGTACTGACATACTTCGCAGTTTCATATCAATAAACTTTGCTTCTTGCTCATGCTGGTATGACTCAGGACAATACTGATCATTAAAGACTTTCACGAACCTCGCCCATGTAATCACCTGTGGTATTGGTGGCTGTACCCCCGGTAACGGTGCTGTCATCAACCTTTGACTCGCCTCCCACCATACTAGCGCTTCACCTTTCAAGCTAAAAGTTGCCAAAACCACCTTTTGCTCGTCTGTTACCCCCATAGCTGTAAGAACCCTCTCAACGGTCTTGAGCCAATTCTCTGCATCCTTAGGATTAACCGTGCCCTCAAACTTCGTTGGAAACAGCTTCTTAAACCTCTCCAAAAGCCCAGTACTAGTAACCGCTGCGGCCGCTTGCTGAGTTTGCCATTGCATAAATGCTGCCCGTTGCTCAGTAAATCGTGCCATTGCCGCCAGAACTCTTTTTGTATCACTTACCCCTACTGCGGCTTGCGATGTAACCTCCTGTCGGACCTCATTTCCAGGTTCCATCCTTCCCTACCTGTTTCAGGTCAATAAAAAGAATAGCAACAACAATATATTCCCATTTTTTTTACATGTTAGCAAATCCTTGGACGTAAATACTTATCAGATAACCCCCCCCCCCCCCCCCCCCCCCCCGAAGTCCACTACTAGACCACCCTCACTCGATGACACTCAAAATCTAAATAAACTCTAGCTCTGATACCAAAATTGTCACGCTCCGTCCCGGATAGCACCTAACGCAATACAACGCGTGACACCTGGCCCGACAAGGCCAACCCACAGCTCAACATAACCACAAATTAAAAGATAAAATAGTTCATTATATACAAAACCTCAAGAACGTCCTATGTGCCACGAAAATCTGATGTATGTCTTAACAAAAACAAGATTATACAATTTACCCCATCCCAATTTACCCCAGCCCTGAGAATAGATTCCTATGTCCAAGCAAAACTGCTATTAACAATACAAAACCATGTCCCGACTCGTCACTCGAGCGAGGTGCAACTGCACAACAAAACCTGTAGTGGACACCGACCCTACACCTGCAAAACTGGAACCTAGAACAGATTCCAGGAGTGTATGTGAGACATAGATGCAATTCATAAGGGTAGAGCACTAACCCAGAAATATAATCACTAAAATTGATTAGTCAAGATCAAATCTAAAAGATCGGCTCTAAGCCACATATATCGGCACTTATTCCATCGGCCCAAGGCCACTTTATCGGTGCGTCCGCCACGTATCGGCACTTATGCCCAATTCCGGCCCGAGGGCCCCATTATCGGCACTTATGCCACAATTCCGGCCCGAAGGCCCCAATATCGGCACTTATGCCACAATTCATAATAACAATTCACTTCTAACAGAAACTACATCTGTGAATCAACACTCACCTCGGTCTCAAAAAAGGAAGAAATGACTATGGTTTCGGCACCTCGGATGTGCCCGTTCCGATCTCAAGAACTACTAAAATCGAGATTTCCAAGTTTTCCTCTAGTTTTTCCCCAATTCTCTTCTCTTCTTCCTCCTCCTCCTTGCCGATCTCTCACTTCTCCTCTCTCTCTCTCTCTCTCTCTCTCTCTCTCTCTCTCTCTCTCTCTCTCTCTCTCTCTCTCTCTCTCTCACCGGTGTATGTTTGTGACTCAGCAAAACAGAGTAATACGTGGTAGCATATGGGTTTATAAAGGAAAATTATTCCACGCTACAGCTCCCACGAGGTTTCGATGCTCTGCTCAATAAAAACATTCCATTTCGCATACTTTCAAATAATGCCAATTTACGTAGGTAACACACGTAATTAATATAAACACTCACAAAATCTAACACATAACCATAATTTAAAAGTCGGGAATTATAGAAATATTAGGAAAATTAGGGGAGAAATATTAGAAAAATTAGGAGAGAGAAAGGGTGTTTTGGGGTTTATTTGAATTTTAGGATGGAATCATAAAGATTCAAATCTCATAGGATGGAATTATAATGATTTTTTTTTTTGTACAGGATGTCTAATTAACTCTCCCTAAAATTTTCGGGTGCAATAAAAACAAAACACAGTGTGAAAAATCATTATCTATGTAAATATGTACTCGTGGCTTGTTAATCTTGTATCCCAAGAGGTTCATTTTTCGGACCCGATCTCTACTTAATAAAATTTCATTTTTCCGTGAAAAACAAAAAAAATGTAAATATGTACTCGTAATAAATACTACTTTATTGGTAATTATTTCTTAAAATTATGTTAATTAGTGTTGAGTGAAGTAGATACTAAATTGTTTCAACCAAATAGTAATTTATTTATCTACCAAGGGATGGTCGGAACGAGAGGAATTTTCACCACTCAATTTCTAATTAAGGCGAAACCAAATGATTTCAATTTATTCAAGGTTTGGTAAATAGCAAAAATAATATAAGCACGTGAGTGCAAGCCCAAAGGCTAAAGTAAAGTCTATGCATCCTGCTATAACCCATACACAGATTTAGACCTCATCCACTCCTACCCATAACCCATCTCCCCACTCACTCATAGCTCCCAACTCCTTAACTAATGGCCTGTTTATTTGAGGAACAAGGGAGGGGATAAGAGATGCAAGAAGATGTTTGTAAGGAGGATAAGGAAGGGTAGGGAGAACTTCTCCCGTCCAAGTAGCTTATCCGTGGATTGGTTTTGGGCGGATCGGGTCGGTTCCCAAACCGATCTGTTCGTCGCGTATTTTCGTATTCTCCATCCCCATACGTCCATGAGTGAGGTACGATTGAATCAGTTCGGTTGCGAATTGGGTAGATCGAAGACCAAATCACCCCTCAAACCATTTTAAGGAGGGGAAAAAAAAGTAATTTCTTACGTTATCTACTCTTATCCACCCATATCAACTACTACTACCCAAACTAAGTATAAGCTTATCACATTCTTAACTAATCCCCCTTTGTAACATATCTACCCTCCTTCCTTAACTCGCAAAATCTTATCCGTTCGACAAATGGGCCGTTATATATTTCTTTGGTCCAAAACAGAAGAAGCCAATACATAGTATAAACAAATTTATGGTTAAAGTAGAAACACTAATAAAGGATTTTAATGTGTAATTTTAGGGATAAAAGACGAGTATAAATTTGACTATAAATGTACTCCTATAATCATCATATACCGAGAGGTCGAGGACGAGTAAACCTTTTCATTAAAAGGTTTTCCATTAAAAAAGTGTATGCCGTTAACAATTAGAAAAAATGGGTTGCAATCAAATAATTTAGGGACTAAATTGGAGGTTTACATAGTTTAGGGACAAGTAACAAAAAATGTGTATAGTTTATGAGATAAAAATATAGAAGACTTCTATTCTTATTGTTTAGTCGTACCAGTAGAAGGCTTCATGCACGCATAGAATCTCATGTTCATGCGTGTAGATACGCGTTTTATGATATATTTGTTTACTCTATATAATGCATTATGAAGTGATGTTTCAAAATAGAAAACTTATACCAACTACTTTGTTTTGAACATTCAAGTAGAATGGGTATGTGAACATTACAAAATAATTCTGTAACAAGACTTTCCGACACTTGTCTAGCATTTGTGTGAGCAATGATTCACTAGGAAATTAGAGAACGAAGATCTGCGAAGAGGACGAATTAGGGGGTAAAGTGTAATATTTAGTAAATACAGAAGAAATGCGTGATTTGATATTTTACTTTATAGTAATATGATATAGTGTATCCATATAAAATATATAAGGGGGTAAAGTGCAATTCTATTCCTAAGGGGAAATATATAGTCCGGTCAGTATACTCCTTTCACTCACAGATTGGATTCAAATTGGACTGTAGGACTTTTAGTCTGTACACGGATTGCATTATCCAATCTGGACCATGAGCAACCCAGGGATTGGGGCTTGAGACGGCTGCTTCCTCAGCCTCCCCCCAAAAGCTGTCTCTATTCTGTGGAGAGGTTCCAGCATATATTAAGTGATTACCCATTCCACTCCTAAGCAACGTGGGACAATATTTCTTAACATCCCCCTCACGTGCAGTCGCATTTGAGGTCTGTCACGTGTGGCTACTTTTTGAGCCGCATTTGAGGTATGTCACGTGTGGCCAATTTTTGAGTCCTATCATCGTGCAGCCTTTTTGTTGATCTGTCATCGTGGGGCGTGGATTGTGATTTTTTTTTTAAAACGTCGGGTGGAATGGGCTCCGCTCTGATACCACATGGAAACTTTATATCCAACTCAAAACCAATTGGCAATGAGTGGAGAGGTCCTAGCATATATTAAGTGATCACTCATTCCACCCCTAAGCAATGTGGGACAATATTTCTATACCATGTGGAAACTTTATATCCATCTCAAAACCAATTGGCAATGAGTGGAGAGGTCCCAGTATATATTAAGTGATCACCCATTCCACTCCCAAGCAATGTGAGACAATATTTCTTAACATCCCCCTCACGTGCAGCCGCATTTAAGGTCTGTCACGTGTGACCACTTTTTAGGTCCTATCATCGTGCAACTTTTTTTGCTGGTCTATCATCTTGGGCTGTTGATTGTGATTTTTTTTTTAAATGTGGAGTGGAATGGCCCCGCTCTGATACCATGTGGAAACTTTATATCCAACTTAAAACTAATTGGCAATGAGTGGAGAGGTCCCAACATATATTAAGTGATCACCCACCACTCCTAAGCAACGTGAGACAATATTTCTTAACACATTCCAATGGCATACTATTTTTGAATTTTACCATGTTTCCTACCCAAACGAGGGGAAACCAAATCCAAATCATTATTCTCAACTGCTCTTATCAATTTCGTAACTGTGCCATTTAACCCAAATTTTAGAAGAAACCCGTGAGTGGGTGGAGAATGGAGATGCTCTACGAACTCCAGACACGGCAAACTCTTAGGTGTTTTGTCGCACTGCACTGCAGCAATCTCCGATCCGCATTTCTAAAGCGGATTTCACAAGGGAAATTCTACCGTACTTGATGCTTACCATACAAAAAAGGACAGATAGGAAGACTCCTCCCTCCTCCTGTTCATGCTCTCTGTATCTATTATTATGGTTACAGTTACACACGATTCGACTAGTCGACTATATACTCATGGGCATATGTAGTCTGTTATTGGCAAACATTTTTGTTGGTTTGTGTGTGGTTTATATCCTCCTGGAAATTACGTGGTAGTTTCCTGATCTGGTCTGAGAATGGGTGGATTGGCCCCTCATCTTCAACAGTATGCCACCCCACCACTGCTAGCAAACAAAACCTGAAAATGGCAATCCGTTCACTCGAATCAACCTAGAGTTAATGCATTATAAATACCTACTATGAAGTGGGCTCAGCTTGTCCTTCTGGCCTAAAAGTCATTTAGCTTAAGGTAAGAGTGCTATTCTGTGGACTTCACTATATTCAGTTAATTATGGTAGAGTTATGATGTCTTTTGTTAATAAATCTGTATGTTGATTTCCGTTCTTTGGGTATGAAACCAGAGCACTTGTCAACATGGGAATGAAGGTTCTAGTATTTGTGATCTGCTTTTCTGATTTGGCTTGCATTTTCACTTTTGGCAATTCCACTGATGGGTTAGTGAGAATTGGTCTAAAGAGGCGGAATTTGGAACTTAACAGTATAAATGCTGCAAGAATTACCAAAGGACAGGTTATCTACTCCATTGTTAAGGGCGATGCCAGCAGCAACATTGACTATCTAAAAGACGACGTTGTGTATTTGAGGGACTATTTGGGCACCCAATATTATGGAGAGATTGGCATCGGTTCACCTCCACAGCAATTTACTGTTGTTTTTTATACAGGCAGTTCCAATCTTTGGGTGCCATCTTCAAAATGCCACTTTTCTGTAAGTTATACTGTGAGTGTTATGCATTCTAATACTTTTGGGTAGATGGAATTGAATTGTAACGTATTAACTCCACTCAGATTGCTTGCTACATACATTCCAAGTACAGGGCGAGGTTGTCTGGTACATATACAAAAATTGGTACATAACTCCTAAAAACTCAGTCCTTAGTGATGATATGTTTCTATGTTGACATATAATAGAGCTTTTCGAAGTTCTACTGTGGAACCATAATCAGGTTTCATGTTTGGTTCTGATATAGGAGTATCATGCAAAATCCATTATGGTTCCGGATCGATATATGGCTTTTTCAGTCAAGATAATGTGAGAGTTGGTGACGTGGTCATCAAAGACCAAGTATGTGATTTTTTTTTACAATTCATGCTGTACATTAATCATTTCGAGACAGCAATGATAGATGTATTTATAATCGTTCAGGTATTTGCCGAAGCTACAAGGGAGGGATTACTTATGTTCTTGCTTTCACAATCTGATGGGATACTTGGACTTGGGTTTCAGAACATGTCTGTTGGGAAAGTCAAGCCAGTGTGGTATGCTTTTACTTAAAAACAGTTAATTTGATAGTTTTAGCATCGTTGCATGATGACTTTGCTATATATGTGATGTGCTAAGAAAAGAACATAATTTGTTTTATGTACGCTTTTTCTATCGTTCTTACTATGTACGCACTTGCTGAAATTACTATGGCTGGTACAGGTATAATATGGTCCAACAAGGTCTCGTTACCCGGCAAGTCTTCTCTATATGGTTGAATAGAGATCCAAAATCAGAGGTAGGAGGTGAGATTGTCTTTGGTGGTGTTGATTGGAGGCATTTTAGTGGTGATCATACTTTTGTCCCTATTGCTCAAAGTGGCTATTGGCAGCTAATGAACCTAGAAGTTGATCTTATATGTTAATCAGAGTTATCTAGATTGTTCCTTTGCTACTAATAAGCTGAAAGAATTCGTCAACTAATACATAACCATAATCTTTCCAGATTGAAGTCGGAGATATTCTTATTGCCAGCAGTGCAACAGGTGAAGGCATTATGTTCTAATCCACCCATGCTTTACTCATTAATTCCGCTCATTTGACTTTGGACATACTTTTTTTCTTTCTGTTTTCCCCAAAGATGGATTTTTGGTTATTTAATGTTTTTCCGCATCAAAACAATGTCTATGGTTCCAAGTTTTGACACCAGTAAAAAGATCACTCACATGCAATTTTTCATCACTATTTTCATGTTTAATTCTCCTTCTATAGAATTCTCACTAACAGATAAGGTGGTCGCAAATATTTTTCAGGTCTTTGCGGGGACGGGTGTGCTGCTATTGTGGATTCCGGGTCATCATTTATTGCAGGACCAACTGTACGTGTCTTCCCACCTTAAAAGGGAACTTTTCTGTTTCCCCTCCTTTTCTAATCCATCTTTACCAACTCTGTTTCAGACTATGATAACTCAAATCAATCATGCCATTGGAGCGGAGGGTGTTGTAAGCTTGGCGTGTAAAAAAGTTGTTTCCAATTACGGAGATCTGATATGGGAACTTTTAATATCAGGGGTTACTTTCTTTCCTTCTGTTTTCCTTTTAACTTTCTTGCTATTGTTTAGGTTTTCCTTGAGTGGGTGAAAGAGAGCTTCTCGCATGTTGTTTCTCTTGATGCCAGTTGCAACCCGGCAACGTTTGCGTAGATATCGGACTATGTCTCTATAACCAATCGCTGCATAAGAGGTGGTCACTTATAAGTATCTTTTTTTGTTAAATATTCTTTGTTATCTGCAAGAAAACAAACATATGCTCAGTCCTCATGACACGAACCAAAAATCTGAATCCATTGCAGTGCTACTATTGAAACTATGGTAGACATTGCAAACTCACTGGGTTTACCATATGATGAGAGTGTTCTCTGTACTTTCTGTGAGATGACTGTTTTCTGGCTCCAAGTGGAACTTAAAAAACAAAGACTGAAGGAAAAAGTGTTCAAATATGTTAATGAGGTGATTTTTTTGTTTTGTTTTTGGAATGTAGTAACATTTCTTCTTGCTCCAAAATTGCATCACCATCAATAGTTATATGCTAGTGCTCTGTCTAACAATATTTCCACTGTTCTTATTTTGAAGCTGTGCGAGAGGCTTCCAAATCCTAGGCGAAAGCCATTTATTAACTGCGATAACATTGCTAACATGCCATATGTTTCCTTTGTCATTGGAAATAAATCCTTCCCCCTCTCTCCAGAATAGGTGTGTATTTTTTTTGCTAAAGCAATTATTATTTCACCCGTATAATAACTTCAGAGTACCAAGCAGAATAAGCCGTTATGTTTTGTAATGACTGGGTATCGGACGGATGAATGTTTTAGAAACCAAAGACACGAGAAGTCAGGTTTTCTTTTGAGCCCTTCTGCTGGATTTGACAATAAAGAAGAGCTTATCATGCCACTTCAAAAAAAAAAAAAAAAATACATGTTTGAGCCCTGATTGGCTTATGTAGTGTTAGCTAGCTTAGCTTACTTATTTGGTTTCTTACTAGTTCTATATTTCAGTGGATAGTACTGTTCATTGCATCTACTTATGGTTTACGTTTTCCGTCAGTACACCATCAAAGTTGTAGAAGGCTGTTCTACTATCTGTCTTAGTGGGTTTGTTGCTCTGGATGTGCCTCGTACAAATGGCCCACTCTGGTAAATGTGCCACTCTATCTTTTTGCCACTACCGTGGCAAACTGTTAGTATATCTATCTATAAGATGTTACTCTTGATTTCTCTTCACTTGCTAACATTTAACGATTCTTTCGCAGGATTCTTGGTGATTTATTCCTGGGAGCATACCACACTATATTTGACTTTGGTAACCTCAAAGTTGGATTTGCAAAAAAGTTCTTAGTACTACTTCCAATTCTTCCCGTCTTGTCTTGTGAATGCAAGGTGCCATTAGGGAAACAATATATCAACGTTAATTGACGTTATTGAATTTTAAATACTTTTGTTTATATATGGTTTTCTGCGAGAGTTTCACTAAATAGGGCTTTATGTAAGGAAATTGATCTACGTAAAAAAACACCTCTTTATGTGGAGGTATGTGTATTGGTGATAGTTTCTTTTGGTCCAGTGGTGATGGGCGGCTATATGTGCAACCCATATCAATGACGCAACCTAATACCCCTTTCTGTTGATATGACCCTCATTGAAAATGTCCCTCGACAAGAACAAGCAGCATGATAATACGGAAACTTTAGGCTGCAAGTGGTGAATTTGGAAGAATAAGCAACCCATATCAATGTTGAAAATCATGGATTCGGAACTTCAAACAAAATAACACCATATTTAGCCTATCCACATGGTCCAATTCTTGTATTTTCTAGATTAGATGGGCAATGGACAGGTTCAAGTACCAGAATTTACAAGATTACAAGCTTTTACTACCAGAATAAGTAGAGTATAATAGACTTTTGGGAGCAGTTTGAAGTACTCCTGTAAGGATTGATCACAAAATCAAGAAGCCTACAAGAGCTACTGATCCTCGAGACAACCTTCATGTGCTAAATGAGGGTACATGTATCTGGATATACTGTTGTTCCAGCAAATGGTAAAAACACAGATCAAATTTCATAGTTTTGCGTACTTTTTGAGTTTGTCACCAGCATGCTTGGCATGCTCTGGCACAGGCATGTTACATAGAAGAGTAACCCTTGATGACGATATCAAATATCTGGTCTCCAAGTTTGATGGATCAGCCTTATAGAGTCGTACCTCCCATACCTGCCGAAAATTTCCATGCCCAAATGTAGTTAGCTAGGGATCACCACTAACATGTTAGTCAGAGAGTGAAAGAGAAAGAACGGGCTTAAAATTGTATAGCGAAGTTCACTGTAAATCTTAGCGCCCGTTTGTTGGGCGGAACTAAGAGATAGATAATCTGATAGGTTTTGTTATTCCATCGAGTAAACAGGTGATTAGATTAAGGTTAAGTTTTCCATTTGATTTTAGCAACCCAGTTGCTAAAATCAACCATGATTTTAGCAACCCAGTTGCTAAAATCAACCATGATTTTAGCAAATGAGTTCAGCAGGTGCTGAAATCATAGTTTTTCAAATAAAAAAATTAAGTGTTTCCGCGTATTATTTTTTGAATTTTTTACACTGAAGTAAAGTATACGGGGAGTACTTTAATTTGGTGCGAAAAAAATCGAAAAACGATACACGGAACCACTTCATTTTTTGATTTCAAAACCATAATTTTAGCACCTGCTGAACTCATTTGTTAAGTTGTGGATGTTTGTATAATTAGTGTATCTTAATCCTCTCATGTAAATAGATTAAGAGATAAGGGCTCATAGCGTATTTTTCTTTTTACTCTATTGTATAAAGTATAACGTAATGAAAATGAAACCATAACTTTTTGGCGTCTCAAATCTTTTGTCTAACTTTACATGGTATCAGAGCTAGGCTTTTAGAGGATTTTGGACAAAACTCTCTTGGTTATTGTCCCGTTGTTTGTGCCACAAGTGCACTATATTTTGTTTGATCCCAATGTTGTGGATCTGTTGTTTACCTCTCCACGTGCAGGTTAGTGGTCGCACGTGCGGGAAGTGTTAGAGTTTGTCTCACATTGGTTAATTATAACCTCAAAAGCTAGTATATGAGCCTGGGTGACCTCTCCACTCATTACCAATTGGTTTTGAGTTGGATGCTTTAACAATACCACATCCTCATGATTTTGTACTTCCAACATTTTGTGAGATTATATCCAATGAATTTCTAATCCTAGCAAAAACAAGGGGAAAAATCCAACTCCGGATAAGAAATCACCTTGGACAATCTAATGCTCGTATCCAGTAAAACAAACAACCTCTAAATGCATATTTGCTTTGTTTGGTGAAAAAGATACGCATCTGTTGACTTCCTGTGGTAGCTGGGCTTTGGGACAGAGAGGTCACTGGCGCTACACATTAGAGAAGGAAAATGTTGAGTACAAAAATGCTTGTACAAAAAAACATACCAACTCTCTTCTGTGTTTGTGTCCCTAGCCTTAGTTGTTTATGGAAAGGTGAGGTGAGAATGGTGTAAGAATAGGTGTTGATCATATGGTTAATTACTTCCCTTTGAAAATAGATACCGGTTGAAATCTTCCTGATTTCTTTCGATTACTAGAGGACAAGAAAATATTACAAGTCTTCCCCAGACGAGAACATTTACACCGCATAGAATTGTTATCAAGAAAAGTAAACCGTTTAAGGGGTAACAGTAGGCCTGTATCTTCTACAGCCAGAATGGCATTAGAAAATGACGACCCACATCTATCAAGAGGGATGGCTATTAAGTAACAAAATCTTGTGTAACTTTTCTTTTGGTATGGCAATACAAAAGAGAGTTAACAAACATATTTGAAATATTGATTGCCGAGATGGACGGCTCGGATGGGGCAGCTATACCTTGCAGCGCGGATGGGGGCCCTATGGGGGCCTGGGTTCTGGGAATACTAAACCGGAAAAAGCTATTTCCGAGATTTTTTTTTTTGAAGTGACCTCTGGGGACAAGTCTGTTTACTTGGAAATTTTGATGTGTAGCAAATACTCAATTGCTTGTGGATGAAACCTGGGTATTTATATTTGTGATAGTCCAAAAGATTCCCAATTCCTTTCCGGTTAGCTCTGGCATATAAAACAATAGTCCACAATATAGTTGTGACAGTCAGCAAAATTCATAGTTCCATCCTTTGAATCATTTGTATGACACCATAGATAGGAAAACATAAGAAGGGGGTAGTGAATGGGACCTGGATGGTTCTACCAACGCTAATAGGGCTGGCTTGGGCGATGACAAGGTCGCCAAGCTCGGCACTTTTGAGATGGTTGATGCTGAGGTGAATCCCAGCCACCCTTTGCAGCCCAGATGCCATGTGGGCTCCAATGCTCGCCAGTGCCTCTGCTATTAGAGCTGACACCCCTCCGTGTAACACCTTGAATGGCTGCACCACAAACAAAATCATAGAAACCTATATTATTACAAGTATCTATTCATCTGTCCATCTATCTATTCATCTTTTTCTTTTTTTTTTTTACTATCAATCAAAACAACATAAAAAATTCGGGGGTGGATGGATCAGCACCTAACCACCCATTCTAAGAGCATCTCCAATGGTAATGACATAAATGTGGTGTTATATAACACAAAAGTTTAAAAAGTGAGTCTTATTTTTGTGATGTTATGACAAAATGTGATGTTATGACAAAATGTGTTGTGATGTTATTACAACTTTTACTCTTTTCTCTTTCCCTCTCCTCCCTCTCTCTATCTCTCTCCTCAGTACTCTCTCACTACATGCGGCACTGTCCCAGTGTCCCTCCTCTCTCTCTCTCCTCTCTTGGAAAGATTAGTAGCACCAACACAGTTGTTGGTACACTATTGGGACCCCAAAAAGGGAAAATATTTGTACTTACACTAGTGGTGTTATTTGAGATGCCCTAATTTCTAAGACTCACATAAGGAAAAGGAAAGCTCCACGCAGTAGATATGGACTCACATAGGGCCACGTGTCCCTACTCAAAATTAGAAAATCTTACTTGTGCTCCTATATATTTTGAGTAATTGTATACATAACACCCAAAATTGAAATATACCATTTCTATATAAATTAAAAATAATTACATCTATTTCATTTCATGCATCAACTTTCTTCCACGAGGTTATTTGATTTACCATTGTTAATTTATAAAGTGCTAGTGTGGTTGGAGAATAAACTTCTTATTTATTGTTATTATTAATAGTCTTGTTAACTTCCGCCCATTAGGCAGAAGATAATATGACAAATAAGTTCGGACAATATACTGTCACGGATATGAATACAATTTTTCCCAGATACCGGTACATTACATTATCAAATTTTTGGGTCCGCCGCTGCCCAGATCTGATATGAAAATAGAAAGAAGAAGAAGAAGAAGAAGAAGAAGAAGAAGAAGAAGAAGAAGAAGGAGAAATTGGAGAAGAGAAGAAACCTGACAACATTTGGGGGTGACTTGGAGACGGCCGGTGACCTTTTCCGGTGACAGTTCTTCAATCTCAAAACCAATAGCATGGAGGGGAGCATCCACAGCCTCGGTCTTTATCAAATTAGATGATGATGGCGGTGGTGGTGGTGGGAACTCCATATCCAACAAACTTGGTCGCTAACTGGAATGCTGTCTGATTACCTTAAATTTCTCCGAGTTTGATTGATGATATAAACTGCGATCTGGGTCTTCTGGCCAACGTGGGAAGGGGTAGGTGGGTGAGAGGATTAGTTGTCCTGCTTTTATCTTTTTGTCAAAGACCTCCCAATATTATCAACTACTTTAGTAGTTATTTTATTTTATTTCTAACAACCCCCATGGTAAATTTTTGAATGGTGGAACGGAAATGCATGGTTGGGACTTGGGAGCAACTTGTTTGTTAGCTCTTTCTGTTTTTTTAATGAAAAGTGCATTAGAAAATAAACCATACATAAATACTAGTTCTATGGAAATTAGAAATACAACTAGGAATAACAAAATAAATATGGTCTTGTTCGTTTAGTAGTTTTAGTTTAGTTTAGTTTTGAAAAAAAGTGTAATAAGTGGAGAGAGATAGAGAAAGAAATGAGTGTAATGATTACAAAACAAAACTAAAACTATGAAACAAACAAGGCCTATAAAAGTCTCCAACGGTCCAACGGAAATAGGAGTATCCTTCGTCAACGCATCCGTACAATAATTGGTTTCACGGTAGATGTGCTTGATCGTGATCGCCTCAAATTTCTCCGTGAGTGTGCAATCGTAGATGATATTACTAAGTGAGCGACACTCCAAATTTCTTTGAGTAATGAGTTAGGTGATAACCAAAGCATCCACTTCCCTATCCAAACATTTTATATTCTCTTCAATGGCCAATTGCAGTCCATCCCTCAAGGCCCGAGCCTCAGCCATGGTACTAGAATTTGCATTCATATCCCTATGAAATCCAATAACCCAATTCCCTCCGTGATCTCGAATTAAACTTCAGTGGCTACTTTACTCGATTCAATATTGTGGGATCCATTTGTAAGCTCTTCTTCCTCCTCAAGCGGCATTCAGACTTTGGCACCTCAATAGTAACATAATAACCGCAAATATTCAACAGTAGATTACACTTTAAAGTGGTGGTATAGTGGTCTACACTTGTAACGAACCCCTCTATTGTTACCAATCTTATGGGCGAATATATACATCACTTTTAAAGTGGCAATTTTTAACCCAATCCATGAACCCGTCTATATCCGCTAATTTATTACCCAATCTAACCTGCCCATAGTATAGATTACACTTTTGTGATCTACACTTGTATTTTCTTATGTATTTAAGAGCGGCTTATTTACCTTTTTGATCTCCAAAGTATTGCCCGCATCTCATCGTCGTCCCAAAAGTATCAACGGCTGACTTTTAGTCCCTAACACTTCAATTTTTTACCAATCAAGTCCTCAACGCTAGCTCTGTTAGCCCCATCTGTCAAAACGAGGGGCATCTTCGTCATTTCGCCCACTCTAAATTTCTTTCAAAGAAAATCAGAAAAAGGGGAAAACTTGGGGCGGCAGTCATGGCTGCCACATCCATGGTCGTTGGCTGCCCCTCCTTCCTCTTCCTCTCCTTTTTCTCCCTCTCCTCACTTGTTCTCACACCAAATTTCTCTCAAAGAAAATCAAAAAAAAAAAGAAGGGAAACCTTGGGGCGGCAGCCATGGCCCATGGTAGCCACAACCATGGTCACCGGCTACCCCCGGTCCCGACCATCCTCTACCTCTCCTTTTTCTCCCTCTCCACAATTCTTTCTTCTTCCTTTGAGGCCATGATCTGAAGTGTCGATCAATAGTAGCGTCGATTTCGTATTGGGTTCGAGGCCGCACTTGGTCGAGTCGATTTCTTACTGTTCAGTAGCGTCAATCTGGGTTTGATTTCGTGTTGTTTAGTAGCGTCGATCTGTGTTTCGTACTGGGTACTGGGTTTGCGGCGATCTGATTTTGTAATGTTCTAGTTTCCTATGAGGGCTCCCTCACAAAAAAAAGTGCGGAAAAACAGTTGTGAGCCGTTCGATCGCATGAAGGACATAGGATCCAACAGCCCACAACTGTTTTTCCGCACTTTTTTTGTGAGGGGCCCTAATAGGAAACTTCATATATATATATATATATACACATTAAACTTCTTAAACAGGATCCCTGTTTTGGGAAGAAGTCCGGTCTTCTTTTGTCAGCCGTTGGATTAAATGAGAAGAGAGAGAGTGAAGAGGAAAAAAGAAGGCAAACGACGACGACGAAGATCCAATCTCACGATCGATTCGATTTCATCAGCATAACCCAGGTATCTCTCCCTCTCTTTCTCTCTCTCTCTCTCTCTCTCTCTCTCTCTCTCTCTATCGAGTTCGATGTCTACCAGAAACTAGGGTTACGGTTTTTTCGAAATCACCCTTGATTATGTAAGAAACCCTAGTTTCTTGAAAAAACTTTATCTGAGAAACCCTAGTTTACGTAAAAAGGACAGCCGGATTGGACCAAGGTACTGTTTTTCCTCGTTTTCACCTTCTTCTTTTTTTTTCGATTTCGATTTACTAAATTTTTTATGTGTACTCCGAAACTCATATATGTAACTGTATGTCCACCTTGATGTTTAGTAAATTGGTTTTTTTTGTACTGGGTTTTGATGGTTGTGTTGGGGTTTCGACTCTTTCAGTTTTTAGTGAGTGAAAAGTTTGGATTTAGGTCTAATTTTGGAAGTCATTTCTGGTATTGGCTGCTGTCTTTGTTTTTTTGTTTTTTTTTCCTCCCTCATTTGACTGGTGAATTTGTGTTTCATATTAGATGCTAGGTTCTATGGTTGTTGCTTAAATAATACTATTACAATGTTTTCTCCTTTTAGACTGGGGGAGGAACAAGAAGACAATCTGCTAAACATCAAGGTGGACATACAAGAATGACCAATCCATACAAGAAGACAATCTGCTAAACATCAAGGTGGACATACAAGAATGACCAATCCATACAAGAAGACAATCCATTCGAGCTTTGCTTCCCGCTTCGTCAATGAGATCAATAGCCTTGTCTGGAAGATGCCTATCAGGAATATACATTGTTGACAGATGCACAGCTGCGTTCAAGGCCTCTAATGTGTTTTTGGACGTTGGCGGGCAACCGCAAGCCGACCGCTCTCGCACGAGCAAGGTCGAACTCTGGAATAAGGTGCTGCTGTGGGAACTCCGAAGTTTTGAAAGATCAGAGGTTAAAGATATCTTGCTGATTACAAGGAGACATGCATCTTTATTATTCAAGTGTGTTTATAGACAATTAGTGATTTTTCATATGGAGCTTCAATAATAGCTTTTGTTATATTTGATAACTTTAACTTATGAGGCTCATTTTGTGAGTACCAAATACAATGTAAACTTTTTCTTTTGTAGGGAATGACTAATTTTTTTTACTGACGTTATGCTTCTTGTTTATGGACTTGAGTTATGTGCAGGCCCGGCCCTGTGGGCAGGCTGGGGAGGCCCGGGCCTGGGGCCCCCCGGTTTTTGGGGCCCCTTCTCGTAGAAAAAAAAAATTATATATAAAAAAAAAAAATTATATATATAAAAAAAAAAATTATATATATATATATATGAAGGGCCTCAAATTGAGAATAGGGTTGGGGCCTCACGAAACACAGGGCCGGGCCTGGTTATGTGAGTGGGAATGAATTATCCAGATCTAGTCTGTGTAGCCCTTTTTCATGACACCAAACAAGCAAGTGTCTGCAAGCAAGCAACCCATTTCCTGCAACTCACTCACAATTTCAGCACTCATATCATAGTTTCAGCAACTAATACCAAAACTAAATCCAGCAACATCAGAAATAAGAGGAATCCGTAGCAACAAAACAACAAACAACATTTGGCTTCGACTGATTGCTATTGGACAATTAAGCAATATTTCAAGCTCCAGAAAACAAAAGTAGAAAGGGTGGCATTCACTGATTATCTAAACTGTAAAGTTTCGACCGGATCAAACATATTTATATTGATGGATGGATCAGCGTTTAGCTGAATAGTTGGTAAATTACAAAAGAAATCAACAATACTAGAAAGAGGAGAAAAAGAAAACTAAATATACATTACTACTATACAAGAAAAGCTAGGAAAATCAAATATTTTACAAAGTCATCTCATTTCATTCATTGCTACTAACGTTCTACTACCAAAAGTAGCAACAAACTTGGGACTCCAAAACCCATCTTCCTTTTCATGCTATGGCGACTTCGACAGTGTTGGATTTGGGCGGAGGCGGCAGTTTCTCAATGGTCACAGTAAACACCCCGTTCTCGCATTTGGTAGTGATGGAAGAGACATTGCAATTCTCAGGTAAACGGAACTTCCTCATTAGTTTCTGAGGTGCCCTCCTCTCGAGCCCGATGCAGTTGCAGTCTTCTTCACCCCCATCTTCATGTTGCCTTTTCCCGTTGCTCCGAATCACCAATGTGTTGTCCTCCTCGACAGTCACCTAAAATCCCACCAATATATAAGATTAACCATCACATTAACAATGGATGGATAGTCATCATTCGCCTGCATTGGTTCATGAAAAAAGTATCTTAATGATTGTCTAATGCTTGAGCTTCCTGTTAAACCATGTCCAACAAAGGAAAAGACTACCAATTCCAATACAAGGGTATACAGAATATGGCCCAGCTGTGGACACCACATTTTGGTCATTATGGTAGATCCCAAGAGGCGATGATGCACCAAGAGTTTAACAACCATTCCATCAGATAGGTACTCTCCGCGGACAGGAGACTAACTTATTTAGATGGGCAATAATAAAATATTGTTTTAGCAATTCCTA
Organism: Vaccinium vitis-idaea; assembly: GCA_963854785.1. NCBI lineage: Eukaryota > Viridiplantae > Streptophyta > Magnoliopsida > Ericales > Ericaceae > Vaccinium > Vaccinium vitis-idaea. The sequence goes on along the minus strand of OY978218.1, from coordinate 40,950 downwards.
TCCTTGGTTTAACCACTGCAAAAGGAAACAAAGAAAGTGAATGTTTTAGACCACAACTCAAGTGCACATATTTTACCTTCTACAGGTGATCCACTTACATTATACAGAAATCTACAATTGAAAGATTGTAAGACAGAATAAAGACCGGATTGTAAGACAGAATCTCATTGTTACGCAATTCATCTTCAACCTATCGGGTTCAGAACAGTTACAATCAATAAGGTGAAATCCCTAACCCTAGTTTCATGAGAATCGAGAGAGAGAGAGAGAGAGAGCTGCTGGTGGAGTTAGATGGTGGAGGTGATGAGGGGCCGTCGTTTTCGTCGGTCGTTCGATTCGATCGGAATCTGGGGAGATGGAGTCGCCCCACTCTTCTTTGATTTCGCTTTCTCTCTTCTCTGTCTGGAAGGCGTAAGAATGAGGGGATGGGGCTTGACCCATTAAGTATTAACCCGGTTCCCCAGCCCGCAAGATTGATTTTGACCCGGTAGATGACCCGCGAGCATTTTAACGTTTCCCTCTAATCAGGGCCGTTGGATGAGATCCAACGGCTAAGGAAAGAAGTCCGGACTTTGGCTTGTTTCCAGGACCCCTGAGGAGAAGCTGAACGTACGTCTCGTTTATATCCAAAACCGAAGGCCAAGAAAGAGAGGATGTCTCAATTTCGTGTTGGGCCAATTTTGTCCAATTTGGACGATTTTACCCCTCGATTGGAAATTTCTGCCTTTGAATTGGCTGTAATTAGGCGTTTTGTGCGTGGGCAATTGAGTCATTTGGCGTTTGCTAATACCCCTTTTAGACTTTTGCCTTAATGCCTTATGTGTCCCCTGTCATTTTTTATGCTAGAGAGAGAAAGAGAGAGAGAGAGAGAGAGAGAGAGACAACGAAGGCCGAAGACTGTCGATTCTACAATTACAACCGCCGCCGGCGACGGAGTCAGCGGCCGACTACGGAAAGCTTTGGATCGTCAAAGAAGATGACAACCCCTACAGAAAGCTACCTTCGTGTTCAGCGAGGCCTTAGGTCGGTGGGTTTGCTTTAGTGTACAGGTTTGTTTTCTGGTCTGCTTTTCTTGTTCTACGTTGTCGTTTCTTTGTCGGGGTTCTGCGGATTGGAAATGGTTAACAGTGTTTTTAGTACTTTATGCGTGTACAAAGTTTTTGGACATCCAAAGTTGAAGGATTTGGGTTTGCAGTGTTCAGTCCGCTTGTTTGATAAGGGATTTGATCACCAGTAGAGGGATTTCTAGGGTTTGTACAAGCTAAAATGTTGATCTTGATTAGTAGATTGTGAGTAAGTGAGTCCATCGTGAATGCTTCTGATTTGGGTAACTCTAATTTCCTGAAAATGGGTTTGTTGGCAAATCCTATTACTTGACTTCTTTGTAGGGCGTGGATAGTGTGACCTTGTAATGAAGTTCCATTTTGAGATTGATTTTACAGTTTGGGGCCAATAAAATGGAAATGAAATCAAGTCTAGCCAATAAATGAAGTCGAATCCTTGCAAATACAGTTTTTGTTTCTTGGTGTCTTAAATGGGAAAATTCAGCCTTCTGTGATGTATCCATTTAATCAAGCATCTAACGTGATAATCTGTCAGGCCAATCAAATATCAGGACCAAGTCCATTAAACAAACATAGGGCGATCTTAGATTGTTGAACAGGTTGTAGTTATAGGTTTGTTGAGGTAATTGAGACTTCGGTTTATTTATGTATTTCTCTTCAAAAGGTAACTAAGCTTATGTGATCAATCACTTCTTTGCTCTAATGTATTCTTTGAAGTAGTAGGAAGAATTACGAAGCCTCAAAAGCGCTGAGTGATTGAGCACGAGTTTTAAGATTAGTCCCTCGTCCGTTTCTTCATAAAATGTACATCGATGTTTACAAGTTATTTGATTTTGAATTACTTATGTGGTAAGCCATGGAATCAGGCATGGTCTGTAGAGGTTTGTTTTCTTTCTTGCTTAGTTTTCTCGTGTTCATTTAATGAGCATACTTGATGGACGAATAGTTTGGTAAACCTGTTGCATTGAATTTCAGGTCCCAATAATAATGGTTTTGTGTTCCCTGTTGCATTTTCTGTCGATAAGAGAGTATCGTGAGGCTTGTGCATAAGTTTATTATTTTGTTTTTAGGTTAGTTTTGTCTTCGAATGCTGACAAAAGTGGGAAGCAATGGAAATCAGTATTGCTTAAGATTTTGTTATAACAAATGAACTCAACCTTGATATGGCTGTACCCATGGTTTTCGGACGCTAGACCCTAATATTGCGTCGTACCCGTACGTTTTCTCCGTACCGGTACACATACGGCAACTTTTCTGGCGTATATCCTTCAACAACCAGCTTAAGGTGTGATTAATATTAGCTTTTGAGTCAGCGATTCTAAAACTAAACTCAAATTCTGAATCGCAATCCATGGTAACCACCTCTGATTATAAACTTGATGGGCTTTAGCTTCTTCATTCTTGTAGATTTGAAGACGTTAGACATGTCATAAATATTCTTTATTGGCTTCTAATTGCCTTACTATAAAACCAATCGTGTTTGTACAGATTCTCTTGTATCAATACTATGAATGATAGTTAGAAGATTGTATTTCTTTGGTGATATTACTGCCATAGATGGTTTCTAATTCTATTTCACAATTCACATCTTCCTATAGGGAAATAATGAGCACTTTAATCTTCCAACAAAGAAGAAAACGGATATTTGTACAATTATGTATACAAGTGGCACAATTGGTGACCCAAAGGGAGTGATGATATCCCACAAGAGCATTCTTTCGCTTATATCAGGAGTAAATCACTCACTAGAGAGCATGAATAATCAGGTAAAGTTAAGTCGAACCTGACATATTCTGTAGGCAGGGACATCATGACAATTATGTATACAAGTGGCACAATTGGTGACCCAAAGGGAGTGATGATATTCCACAAGAGCATTCTGTCGCTTATATCAGGAGTAAATCACTCACTAGAGAGCATGAATAATCAGGTAAAGTTTAGTCGAACCTGACATATTCTATAGGCAGGGACATCATATGGTGATTGTTTTTTGTGCTTGTGCTTCTGTAACTTGTTTTTTTTTTTTTTTGGGCAGTTTAGTGAGAGGAACGTGTTTTTTTCATATCTTCCTCTAGCACATATATTTGATCGGGTCATAGAGGAATTGTTCATTTCCACTGGAGCCTCAATAGGATTTTGGCGTGGGGTAAGATACAGACAACAAAATATTTTTACTTTTTTTTTGTTCACTTTAACATTTTCCTCCAATTTTGTGTCCAGGATATTAAACTACTGATTGAAGACCTCAGAGAACTAAAATCAACTGTTTTTTGTGATGTTCCGCGTGTCTTAGACAGGATATATTCAGGTAAAAGTTACAAACATGGTTAACCTGAATGTTTTTCCTTTTGAAAAGATGTCTGTGTCCTCTACATGTAGGTTAAGTATCGTTTCTGAGTTAGGGGGTCAAAGACAACCTATCCAGAAGCAACTACGTCTGCTCGAGACAAGGCATCATTTTCTTTTAGCATTTGATGCATAAATTTATTATAGTACTTGTTTTTGCAGGTTTGATTGAGAAGACTTCTTCTGCAAGTTTTGTCAAAAATGCATTGTTTAACATTGCATACTCATAGTAAGTGTTATTTGCTTCATATAACCTATTCAAAATTACATTGAAATACTGATGCGAGGAACTTGTTCTATTATATATACTTTAACAACTTTTGCTTCTGAGCCTCTTTTTAACAACATTCTGAGAATCTACTATCCCATTCAGCTATTCCACACTTGCTCGCGTGCCTCGTCCTCTTCTCCTTTAGCAGTGTTTCACAAAGAAGCTCTCAAATTTATGAATCCACTTAGGAGTTTATGTAATTCTAGAGACCTATTTACCACTTAAATATAACTTTGCATGAGCCTTATTAACTAAGTAAGGTGACTCCATTTGCCTTGACGAATTCCTTTGGAGCATCCAGCTAGGTAAATGCATGAAGTCTGCAATATTCCTCGTTGTGCATTTTTTAATTTTGCGATGTGTATGATGCATAATTTAGCGCATTTCTGTTATTGTAGAAAACTTGCCATTGCCTTTTCATATCTCTTACTGATCTTAGATGTGAAAATCTGCTGCAAACTGCATAACATGAATAAAGGATACAAACATGTGGAGGCACCTCCAATATTTGATAAGATTGTTTTTAGCAAGATAGTGGAAGTATTATAATACTGCATCTCAAACTCCTCTGTTTCCCTTTGGCCTTAGCTGAAATTTAATCTTCAATTTGGCTAATTATGGAGTCAGGTAAAAGGTCTAGGAGGAAATGTACGTCTCATTCTATCTAGAGCGGCACCTCTTGCTACGTACGTAGAGACTTTTCTACGAGTGGTGTCATGTGCTCACGTTTTACAAGGATATGGTATGTACACTTTTCGATCATACTGTGATTCAACCTCTCTCATTCAGCAATGATTTGCTAGGCCCTTATTGAACAGTGGATGGACTTCGTGTCATTGGAGATTGATGCTAATACCGGGAATTAGTTCGGATGAAGAATGGGACGAGCTGTTTATCTTCTGCCAGTAAGTTATCATGTTTCTTAGAAATTGCGTGAAATTAAATTGCCTGTCTGATAAAGTATTGTATAATGCCCAATAAACGAATCCACGTATCCTGGTATATAGTCTTTTCTATAGTTGCTATTGTACATCTTCTGCACTTTGTTTCGAAACTTGGAGAGGTAATCAAATGAGGTAGCTAAAGAATAAGAATGAAATAATATTTCTTTTTCATGATGTTGCTGGGAAAGGAATGATAAGTCATGATGTTTTAGTTTGCTTATAAATACTTATACTTTCCTGTTTCTAATATTTACATCGTAAATGTTTCTTTTCCATGCTTAAATACAATGCAAATTATATTTTCTTTCTTTCCAAATAGCTTCAGCCCAAATCAATTTTAAAGAGCAAATTGATATTACAAACATTTCACACAACAACCAAAGACGGGCATCAAACTCGTGTTGGACACGAGCACCCGTAACTAGTATATATATAACGTGTTTGTATGGCTACGCAATTTGTGGCGCGTCATGAATTGTACTCCATATACATGTAAAAAGATATTTCCTTCCATAATAGCATTATACTATGATTGAAGTAAAAAAGAGCAGTTTTTTGGGCTAGAGGCCAATATTAGTGGGTTAATGGGCGCTTGGTCCAAGCAACATTTTGTTAAGACCCGCAATCCATTGATTGCAATGTTTTCCTTTCTTAGGTCCACTAATGGACAAAAATACCCTTTCTTTTCCCTCTTGCGCGCGGGGAGCTTTGTATTGTACAGTAATGTTGTCATTGCACTTGGTTGGGCCCTTGTGTGGACAGGTGTGTCGGTACAAATCTCAATTCTAATTCATTTACTTTTAGAACTCAGAACTTTGCAGCTATCACGTGAAAGTGGGCCCCACATAATAGGAAATTATGCTTTGCCTCCTTTGCATTTTGATGACATGATGATTGGATATTTACTTGCATGCATTTTTATTTTTATTTTTGAAAAATGCTAACATGTGTGTCCAATAAGCACATGTAAGCGTTAAAAAAATGTATTGAAATATATGAAAAAAGTATAGAAATATGTGAAGGTTATTGGGGTGTATTTTTTTGCTTGTTTGAGTGCTTATTGTGTGCTCATTAAACTTAAAAGGTTGACTCTGTTTTCTTAATTATATTCTGTTAAGAGGTTTCTTCGACTGTTGTTTTGAGTCTGGTAATTAACTGAATTTGGGTTTATCTTTTTACATGAATTTTGTTTGGCATTTTGTTTATGTGGGAAAGTAAAATTGAGATGGCTCATACAAAGCAAACTGCTCGCAAGTCAACCCAAAAGATTGACCCTGTTTTCATGTAAGACAACAATCTAGCAAAAAAAAGCATATGGATCGTCACCATAGTCGCCCTAGGGTTTGCCATTCACTCCATCAGACTTAGTATGAACTCTTACTAGGTGTATAATTTTGTTTATCACACATGGATTAACATAATTTACATAATGAATTATCCAATTGATAGACCACTTAGTAGGTATAATTTTGTTTATCACACATGGATTAACATAATTTACATAATGAATTATCCAATTGATAGACCACTTAGTAGGTATAATTTTGTTTATCACACATGGATTAACATAATTTATATAATGAATTACTATATATCAATTGATAGACGCATAATCAGAAAAGAATGAAGAAATTGTTGAGTGCTCTCAGTCTCAACAACTCAATACAGAGTACAGATCTTCACATATTTGGTAATCTGTTGCTGTTTTTGGCATCAAACAGAGGCAAGATTGCAACAGACTACCATATTTGTATGCATTGCTGGCATGTTACTTAAGTACAGATCTACACATATTTGGTAATCTGTTATTGTTATTGGCATGAACCAAAGGCCATATTGCAACAGATTACTATATATATTTTCTATGGTGGCATGATACAAAGTATAGATCTACACAGATTAGGTAATCTATTATTGTAAATGGCATGAAACGGAGGCCAGATTACATCAGACTACCATATATGTCTACTTTGCTGGCATGATATAGATCTACACATATTTGGTAATCTGTTGTTGTTATTGGCATTAAACAAAGACCAGATTATAACAAATTACCATATATGTCTGCTTTTGCTGGAATAATACAACGTACAGATTTTCACATATTTGGTAATCTATTGATTTTATTGGCATGAAACAGAGGCTAGATTGCAACAGACTACCATATATGTTTGCTTTATAGTATTGTGTCGAGATGCCTTAATACTTAAGTCCATGAGAGTGCACAATATTCTCTTACTCCTGCAACTCACAAATTCTCAACTTACCTCCTAGCCTCTCAAAGGTTTTTTTTTCAAAAGAAAATAAAGAGAAAAAAAAAAAGCACTCTAGTGCATTTATAATGGCATTTTAGCATTATTCCTTACTTAAATATTGAATTGAAGTGGGTAAATACGAAAAATAACTAATAAATGCATTTATGCTAATCAATTACCTATATATTTCCTTAAACAATCAACATATAAGGGTATTTATGCCATCAATTTTTTGTATATTAGAAAAAATTAACAGATAACGATATATGTGCTAATTGGGAAAAAAAATTGAAAAATTCATTTTCTGTGTTAGCCAAACAAGGCCCTTCCCGGAGTGTCAACGGATTAGGTTATCTGCGCAACCAGATATGAGGAAAAATGAAAAATTCATTTTATGTGTTAGCCAAACAAGGCCCTTCCCAGAAAGTCAACAGATTACGTAATCTGCACCATCAGATATGAAAAAAAAATGAAATTTTCATTATTTGTGTTAGCCAAACAAGGCCCTTGCAGGGTATTTTTGTCACCTATTGGCCAAATGTCCTGTTGGCCATATTGGAAAAGTTGATGTCTTTATGCCATTAATAACCCCTATACTATGTTGATAAGCCCCCAATATTGTAGATAACCGGGGCTTATCTCGCTCATTTATTCCACACACATACGCGAATTCGCACTTAATTTGGTTGATATGCATATAGTGGTGTTTTTGTAAGTTACAGGTTAAACAAGGAAAATGAGCGCGTTTTCTGCACATTGGGAACCATCCCAAGTTACCGAGGGCCACGTGCCCCATGGCACACCAACACCGGGCCTCAAGAGCCACGAAACGATGATCCGGCCAAGGCCCGGGAATGCGAAAAGTCACAAGTCATGCCGTTGGCTTTGAAGTTGTGTTTGACACTCACAAAAACTCCCGGTGGAGTCCGGGAGTGAACGAGTACTCAAGTGACCAAGGAACACATCCCCCGAGGGTCGCACAACTCATTTAAGTGTTTTGGAGGAAGTCCGGAAGCGCGCAATTCAACGTGAGGGATCAAAGAAGTCAAATTCAAGTCAAAATAATTCCGGACCTATCCGGAATTATTCCGGACCGATCCAGAATTGCCCAAAAATTTCCAGACGATTCCGGACCTATCCGGAGTTATTCCGGACCGATCCAGAATTGCCCAAAAATTTCCAGACAATTCCGGACCGATCCGGAATAATTCTGGACCGGTCCAAAAGTGCTCCGAACCAATTTTTCTGCACTTCATTCACTTTCTATTAATGGCAAGTTTTGAAAGATGTGAGGACTTTATTAGATATTTTGTAGAGAGAGAGAGAGTGAAAGATTAAATAGTCTCTCCTCTCTCCTTCCACTACTTCTTCTTTTATTTTCTTTCTTAGTTTTTTAGCTCTCCCCTCTCTCCTCCATTAGAGAGTTTTGGAAGGTCTCTCTCTCTAATTTTCCCATGTAAGTGTTTGGCTTATGTTAATTTAACGTTTTTTAATATTGAAGCTCTTGCTTAGATCTTGCTATTAATCTAGTTTATTTTCCTTTCCATCTAGTAATTAGTTTACTTGCTCTTCTTGCTATTTCCTTAGAAAATACTTGCTTGTAGTAGTTGTTTGCTAGTTTCTAAAGAGTTAAAGTGTTAGGCAAACCTAGGTTCTTCATTAAAAATCACTTTTTAGAGTTATATGTCATGTTCTTTATTTTCTTTATAAATTTGGTCATGTTTTCCGTAGCTATGCTCGAGTAATCGTCATAGGCTTGGTCTTGGGGTGATTAGCACCCCGTGACATAGGTTGATTCACTCTCCTCGCCTTAATGCAAACATTGCATGTTAATCAAAGAGTTAGGATTAATTTTACGTATCAAAATTTGGATTTGTTAATCCCGTTGATCACGCGTAGCCAAGGGCATGACCACTTGGCACGTGTGATGCTTCGGGCGATGTCAATCAAAATGTTTGTATAAATGGCACAAGAATTCTACTATTTGAGAAACACCATTTCTAGTCAAATGAGTTTAATTATCAAATCTTCCGTTCGGGGTTGTTTAACGACGTCCCCGAGCCGGTTATTTTAGAGGAGAATGAATCGGCCTAAGGCATGGGTGTTGTGAACCCCTTGACTTAGCCTTGTTTTAATTAGTCTTTTTAATCTTCCAAGTCATTCACGAAGTTAAGTGAATTCCACCCCCAAACTACAAAAGCCAAGTTTGCCGCTTTAAGGCTAAAACCTACACTTGCAAGACAACTCTCACGCCGGGTGCATTTGGTCTCTGTGGATTCGACCCGGTCTTACCGGTTATCATGCTACGCGACACCTAAACCCTACGCTTGGGGAATCATAGCATACCTAGCCCTACGCTTGGGGCGACATCATCTACGATACAATCCAAGGGCGCAAGCATATGTCCTCTTCGAAAAAACTCTCAAAAAAGAGGGGAAGTCCAAGATCTGGGGGTGCAATGCGGCAAAACTATGTCGTTTTACTTGATTCTTTGGCACACCTCTGAAGCTTCCAAGGACCTTGTTTGGAGGAAGAAAAAATCACTACAAAGTGTCTAAACCCATTATACCCTACCCTACTAAAGAGCATTCCCCTAAAATTGAACCCCAAAATTAACTCTCCAAACAAGACCCTTGGATGCTTTAGAGATAACAAGAAAATGAGCAAAACGACGTAGTTTTGCCGCACAACACGGCGCAAAACATCTACTACACAACACCCCAGATTTGGTTTTACTTGATTAGTTTGACCTAGGCCTTTGAAAATAAAATACTCATCTAATTAAGTATTTCTATCCTTTAGGTTTAAGGCTTTTTCTGCCAACAAAAACAAAAAGTAACAGTTTTTACACTTCCTAGTTGTTACATGTGTTCAAAATTTGATTTTGGGTTGAGTGTTCAAGTATTGTGGCTTGGGGCTTTCAAAGAAGCAGGTTCACCTAGAATTAGGCACTAATATAGATAGGTTCCTTGCTAGTTAGGGCCTAGGGGGTTTAACTGACTGGCTCACCCTTTTTGTAGTGTCGCTAGTGTCATAAGCCACAAATATTTGTAAAGTGTATACCATACACCCCAAATGAGCGGGTGTATTGTAACATTTCCCATCATCATCCAATTCACTTAGGGTGATTCTATTAACAACCCCACATTTTCTCCATGTAACCCATTTTCTTCATCCAACCCACACCTAAAATTCCCTCAAACCAATTTACTCCATACAACCCACAAAATACACCTAAACTACCCAAACTACCCTTAACCTTCTGCCATAGCCACTGCCGTGGCCGCCACAGCCGTCGCCAACACCACCCGTCGCCACCACCATCTCCTCTCCTCTCTCTCTCTCTCCACTGTCTGTTTGATAATCTAAAATTCACCATCACGACCAGTTTTCATATTTTGAATGTCGAAATACACACTCATTTTCAACAACCACATGTCGATTTATATTGAAGGTTGAATTTTCAAAAATTGGACCTTATCTTTTTTCGACATCCTCACGTCGAAATTTATGTCTATATTCAACTTCTTAACGTCGAACCAAATACTTGTGAAATTTGTGGGAAAGGACCCTGTCTATGTTCAACATCATCCTGTCGAAATTTATGTCTATATTCAACTTTCGAATGTCGAACTAAATACATGTGAATAAAATATTGTTGTTTTTGACAATAACATGTTGAAATTTGTGAAATCAAACATGTAAATTTCTCAGGTATCGTTTTCAGAATGCAAATATTGATGTAATGCGTAGAATTCGATATTATGATGATGAAAAAAGTAACTTAAGTCGAAAATTTATTACTTCGAAAATTTATTACTGACCTTTGTCTTGCATAATTTCGGTTAAGTGAAAAGTTTCAACATCGATATGTTGAAAAAGTTTACATATTTCGGGGTATGAATGTCGAAAAAAAACCGCAGTTTTTCAGATTTGTTCTTGGTGTTCGAATGTTCAAATGGGAACCCATCATTGATTGGATGTCTACTCCTTCATTCTCCATTGAGAGTGAGAAGAAGAAGAAGTTAATAGGTGAAAAAGGGGTGGCAGTGAAAGTGGTGGTGGAGGTGAAGCGAAGAAGATGAGTTTGGGGGCATTTTGGTCTATACACAGTAATGGAAATGAAGGAGTTTTTTGTGGGTTACATGGAGAAAATGAGGGGTTGTTAATAGAATCACCCTTCACTTATTACCATTGGTTACATAGAACTTTAGAAGCAATAAGGTCTTACAGAAGCACAAGGAACTAGCAAACAGTGCTATGAGTACAAGAGTCCTTGGACTTCAACACCTGACATTGGGCTTCCACCAAATGAAAACACAAGTTCAATAAACATCTAGACCCGGGGCCTGGCACCCATTAAGTTATCGCCATGCGTGACAAGTCCAACGCAAAATGAAGGTGGTGTGCCACATCCACTCATTTTATATAATATAATGATCTCATGAATACCATTTGTTCAAAAGTTCCAAGAGAAGAACTGCTGCAGAATCCTTGGCTTTCTTGACGCTTGGCATAGGCTCTCCAACACATTCATCAGTCCAACCCCTATCAGCAGTATTCGCACGTACAGCAAACGTAAACCTTTTGGCATGTGCAGGACCTCCCTCGTTCACACACCTGCAGATTTCAAGTTTTAAATTGCTTAATCAATAATTCCGTAAGAATACAATCCATGTAACCTGCCATTACTACTCACAAAGACAAGTTCATTCTAATTATTCTTCTTACCTGTACAATGGCATTGGCCAATTTTTGCGCAAGCAGATGTCATTCAAGGTCTGTCTTGTAAACGTTTGGCTGCCATTCTTCTTCTTCCCATCTTCACTACAATTCTCCTTAGCTACAGTTGTTTCCCTCTCTTTCAAAGCAACAAGGGCATTCCTGGCAGCTAACTTCTGCGCCATTTTCTTTTGTGGATTCTGAGCGATCCCAACCTGGATACCATCAACAAAAACTTCTACAGTAGCCACATTGCCACTTCGAGTAGCTTTGTACTCCAGACCTTCAGCCTGTTGCTGGCACCGTTCTTGCAGTTCCCGCACAGGATGCATTGGCAACGTTTCTGGAGTGACCATAGGATGCAGCAAAGGTTGGAAGACCTGAAAGATACCAAGGCTAAGAAGCACGGACAAGGACAAAGACACGTTAATTCTAAATAAATGGGGACATGAACATGGCAAAAACTACGCATGTATACGAGGATAGATATTTAGTGCTTATTCACAGTACGAAGTATGAAACACTTCCATCCACAAATACAAAACTAATACTAGTATCTTTACAATTCTTATTGTTTCCGTCTTAAATATTACAAGTTGAACTAGGATTTTATTTGGTCCATAATCAATTTATTGGCAGTTATTTTCCACATTTTGGAATATCATAGCCCCGAAATAAGCTTTGAATATTATAAATTGATCCTTCTCATGTTTTTATCAATATACAAAATTGAGACACAAGTGTTCCAGACGTGTCCACGTTGTGTCCCCTGCTTCAAAATAATTAAACTTATCGAACGCACTGGTGTCCCCAATGTGTCCCCTGCTTCAAAATAATTCAACTTATTGGACACACCAAGTGGCGTGTCCCATACCTCAAAGTGTCCGACACGGATATGGAAAGAAGATAAGGAGTATCGGTGATTCATATTACCAAGGACTAAAAAAATAGAAAGGTAAAAAAGGAAAAATATGGAACAACAAATAGTATGTTAGAATTCTGGAATCACCCGCCAAACAACTGCAGTATCACGTCCACTGTCAAGAAAGATGGCACCAGCAATAGATTCAAAAATGTCACCAAGAACCTTCGGAGCCTTGCAGTCCCCCAAACCGAAGGAGTTGAACCCTGGTTTCGACAATTCGTTCTGAGCTTCCTTCACAAAATCACGAATCTAAAAATGGATGTAGAGTTAGAAAGTATCACAAGAAAAGAAAAAAATAATAATAAAGAAATTGAAAGTACCCAACCCATTAGTAGGGAAAATCACACAACCCTTGCTTTCGTATAACAGTATATCGACGTCTTGAACAAAGTTAACCGAATATTGCTATTTGTATTATTGCATTAAACTTTTATTTAGCAATTATATCAATTATTTACAACAAATTGTCTCTCTTGCAAGTCATCCCCTTATCTTTAAGTAAAAATATGCCTGCATCGCTTCCGTCCTCTCTCTATTCGGTCACTGCAACCCCCACCAATCACATATAAGTAGAAACACTAAATGAAAGATTGTGAAGCTACCTCCCTCCCACTCTCTTCCCACACGTTCTTCCCCATCGCCGACTAGGCACAGCATCTCCCCCAACCTCAACGTCTCTCTACCCCACTCCACCTGTCTTCCCAGCTTGGCCCACACCTACCACCCCCTTTCTCATGACTCTGCCAATCACCAAATTATGCAACTGTCTGGTTCTGGTGGTGTCGAAGATTTTTTTTTTTTTGATGAAGTGTGTCGAAGATTTGTGATGGCAATTTTCAGCACACAAACATTAAGAACAAGCGATTCTTTGGGTCTTTGGTGCAATTCTCTACATAAGGTTTTCATGTGCGGCGTGACCAGTGTAGTGTGGGTGACAATGGTGAAAGTGTTGTCTGTATATGTGTGTGTTGAGGGCTATGTAGCATGGATACACGGACATGGAAGGGGACACAGATATGACATGGAAATTCTTACAAAATAGGGACATGGCAATTTTTTTTGCTATGTATACACGTACACTTTTGGCCCAATATTTTTGAAGTTATAAATAATTTATTCTGGTAATGCTTTTAAAATTTCTAAAAACCAATGTGGAGTATCCCCATGAGCGTCCCCGGCATAACCATTAAATGTTAACATGCATGTCCCTGCATGTTCGACACAGGATAAAGCAACCTCTAGCCTCTAGGAGTAACGGTGATTCATATCTTGTGGGTGTTAGGCTTTTGCTTATTGAGTTCGGGTATGTTCAGGGCTTGGATCGGGAGGAGAGGGAGGGGATTAGGGTGTTCGGTATGTCGGGGAGCAATAAAAGGGGCAGCTGCATGTGCACAGCTTTGGTTGCAAGGGGAGGGGAACAGCAGTATGAGTTGGGTAGTGGAGCCAGGGAAGGGGCAGCACGACTGGACAAACAGAAAGTTGGGGGTGTTTGTGCATCCACTGGATAAGAGCGGCAGGGTTTCCCCACTGGGATCCCCTGGATCAGAAGGGATTGATGTGGTAGTCGGTGGTTTTCGGTGATAGATGTAGAGGTGTCAGTGGGAGAGGAAGGGAGTAGGGTGGGGTGGCGAAGGAAAGAAATTGAGATGATGCAAGGAAAATTGAGTAAATTCATTAGTTCTTGAGAAGGGTAATTGTTGCTTTTGATGTAAATAAATATCTAAATGGTAAAAACATGTAATATAATGACCTTCATTGACTCTGTTAAGCCTTCAAGCAAGTGGAGGAGAGTTGAGGTAATTTTGTCAATCTAACCTTCAAAGGATGTTAGTGTAGTCTACCCCATTAACCACACAAAAAGGAGTACTTGTGTGAAGAAGATACAAAACCTGTTTCTCAAGGGCACTGGACCCATGCCTAAGGTGCAAGTGAAGCTTATGTTTGACAGCCACCCGTGCAAAGTTTTCATTGTTTACAGCAGCAGCTCGCAAGTCAGTCAAGCGGCCAGGAGGTAGATCTGTGTAGGTAAAGAACAAATGCCTTGTAATAAGATGATCCAAGACTGCATCACCAACAAACTCCAGCCGCTGGTAACACGACACGCCAGATGATGGTCTTGAAGCATGAGTAATAGCTTCAACCAATAAGCCCCTATCTTTGAACTTGATGTTTAAAGCACCTTCTAAACCATCGAAATCAACGCTCCTAAGTATGCTCTCTGGGACATTGCTGGGCCTGGTTGTGCACTCTAATTCTTTCGGATCAAAGTCTACCTGAATTCCAATCCATTTCATAAGGTGGTTTGCAGCATTCTTCCCGCCTTCCACATAATAGACTCCAATAAGTGCTTCAACAACATCTGCTAGTGTCTTGCTAGATAGGACTCGATAGGAACTCGAATCACTCTCGAGCTCCCCATCTTCCATTTCATCATCTTCATACCCTTCATCACCATTACCGTCTGCTGGCACAGTTCCATTAAGTGCTCTCTCGTTGTCAAATAAGGATGACTCTGTTTCTTTAATATCCTCATCAAAGACAGGCAGTACCCCAGGAGCAGCCCATCTAGATGGAGCAAATCGATCTGCTTGGATATAGGATTGAAGTCCCTTCTTCAATGCATACTGATATAAAACCATGTTACTCACCATTTGTTGTCTCATTCTCGTGAGCTGACCCTCATGCTTCTGAGGATATTTAAGAAAAAGAAACCGGCTAACAACCCATTTCAGGTAGGCATCTCCCAGAAGCTCAGCTCTTTCGTAGCAGAAAGTCTCTTGGCATGAAGCAGCAGTCAAGGCCTCCAAGATCTGTGAATGGAGGTATATAATTATCATAAAAAGCTAATTTATTTAAAACCAATTGTCAAGAAAATGAAGTACCTTTAAAGCAGGGACAGGGTAGTCAATTATATCCTTCAGCTGAATGGCTAGCAGCATGCTTTCGATCCTCCTCATTATTGAAGGCAATCTCTGAGCACCTCGAACAAGTGATCCAGGAAGTGGATGTACAAAACACAGCTCCGGAGGGAGGAAGACATAATATGTTTTATCAAGAGCCTCTTCAGATTCACCTTCATGATCTGAACAAACAAAAGTTCCCAGTTACCTCTAGAAGCCATGATGATGCAAAGTCAAGTCGACCAGAAGGTTCACCACCAGAGAAAAAGATAAACATAAAAAGATGAAACCATACCTTCTGAATGTTCAAACCGAGGGGAAAGGAGATTCTTGCAATATGAAACACCACGCCCTCTTATAAGAGGTTGCTGCTTATAGGTCAACTCGACTCCATACCTGTTATGATATCAGACCGACTAGCTAAATGCACCTGTGTTGTGCAAGAAGAGCTAGAAACTTCCCCAGTCCAGAAGGATTCTTAAACTACTGACAGTGAGACTAACTAAACACCTTGATGGAGGTGTCTTATCTCACACCTGAAGGCTGAAAGTAGTTTAAATGATCCATTCTCAGATTGAGAGCTGCTTCTCTCTCCTTCAGGCACAACAACATAGGGGCATTAAAGCTATCCGGTCCTTGCATTAAAGCCAAGCAACTGTTAGCAGCTGGAACAATTTAACAACAAATATCCTCTCTTTTTCTGAAATAGATGAAAATTAGGAACAGAATACTTCAGATTGGGAGTAGACTAATACTTTTGCTTGTAGTAGTTGGCATATGAGCTGTACTCCAAAGGACCAAGGTAACCCTCTTTCCTAGGGAATGAGTTCTCCGCAGTCATATCATAACGTACAGAGTCCACATAAAACCTCTTTCCAGAGTGAGCAGCAGTTACAATTCTTCCCACGAGATCTTCCACACTAACACAAGAATCTGCCATCATGATTTCGTTATTAGTCAAAGCCAAATGACTTTCCATTTCAGCAAGGTCTCGACTAAGAACCAATCCAGATGCTTTCACAACGTCAAATTGTGCTACAGCTCCTCTAATCCCATAAGTAGGGTGGGATTTCTGTCCAAAAGCCATGCCATGACGCAATTTCCCAAACCCATACTCCCTTCGATCTCCACCTAGTGTTCGCTCATTGGTGCCAAGATAAACATCAGGCCGAGCTCTCTGAAGCGGATTGCTCCATGCATCTGTTGTAGTTATTTGTTCAACTAGATCCCAGTCAATTTGTTTTAGAGGATCTACAGATTTATCGCCAACCATAGGGATAAACAAATATGCCTTTGAAGGATCCCAAGGAGTCGTGGATGGTTCAACATCCACATCCAGTACAATACTCATTAATCTTACGTGAAAGCTCTTAAGGGACGCCAACTGCACGAAAGCAGAGATCAGGGTTTGTCCAACCGAAGGTGGTCGAAAATGGAAGCACTAACAAGATTCACAAAATTGGACTACAGTTTCAAAAAAAAAAAAGAAAGAAAGACCATCAATCAACCTGGCATTCTGTAATATCTATTGAGCCCCGGAAGACAGGAGTTGCCTTTGTTATCATGGTTCGAGCGACAAAGAGATCCATAGACATCGATAACACCTATCAACAAAACATGTAGCCAGAGATAAAGCATTATGCTTGTCCTGCAAGTCTAATAAAACTATGTGACAACGTACCTCTGCATCCAGCTCATTGCCAAAGAGTACTGCAAACTCAGAAGCTTGAGCTAAGAATGGATCTTTTGAGGAGCCAACATCCACACATTTGATATCATACATGTACAGATGAAATAACTTCGAGTTGTTGCAAGCATCACTCCCATATAAAATCCATTCCCCCTGCACAGACAACAAAAGTTAAGGCACTCGCTTATTTTGGTCCCTACAAGAACCAAGTTTGTTCCAAAGTAAATTGTAGAGACAGCAGTCTAGTTTGGAAATGTCTCGGAAACCATAGGGACACAACTGCATGCCTCATTATAAAAAGTAAGATCAATGAAGTTTGGCTTATCTACTAATTTAGTCCCTATATTTCCAGGTAGGTTTCAATTTGGTCCTCAAAGTTTTAATTGAGTCAATTTAGTCCTCAAAATTTTATTTGAGTCAATTTTAGTCCTTAAAGTATTACACCTGTGCCAATTAAGACCTCTGCAAAAATAGCAGCCAAGTTATAAAAAATAACCACAAGGATGAATTTTCTATCAAATAGTATAAAAGCCCACTACAATTCTTAACAATCAATAATCGTACTTCTCTATAAATCATTATTGAACAAAATAATACTATTCATAGAACTTATCGAAAAGATAAAAAATCATCAACTAGAAATAAGAAGCAAAATGAGGCATATAATTGTTAGTAAAGAAAAACAAGTAACTAAAGTAGAAATCATTTGAATTAGCTGTTTAGCATCTCTAAATACTGTTCCTCATTCGTACCCAAAATTATTAACTCTACATACTAATAAATGACAAAGATGAAGTAAATATATTTATCATTAACGGATTACATGGAGAAATCATAGTTGAAATAACCTTAATAAATTTACTATTGCAAATATATCAATATAACTTAGATTCCTTATGTAGATTTTAGATAAATATTTACAGGTTAAGAGACCCCACCGTAACTCTTAGAAAAAAAAAACTTTGAAGTGTTTCAAAACCTAACTTAGGAAGGTAAATATAACCTTATAAACTTCAGAGGTATAATGTGTAATTATATAAACCTAACGGACTACTTTGTGATTATGACAGATAAGATTGAAACAAATTAGAAACCTTAAGGATGAAATCGAAACATTTAAAGTTACAAGGATCAAATTGAAACATATAAAAGTACAAGGACCAAATAGAAACCTAGCTATAACTATAGGGACTAAAATAGCAGATAAGCCATGACGTTTCAAACTAAACCACACCAAACCAAACTGAGCCTTAAGTCCCATCAAATTTGGGTTAGCTACATGAATCCGTTGCCGTGTATCGGACATGGGGACGTGTCCCACGCGGGGACACGTATTGGACACGCAACGTGGCGTGTCCTTTAAATTAAATTATTTTTTGGAGGGGAACACGCGGGGGACACGGCATGGACGCGCGTGTCCCATATATACACACTCTCTCACTGTGTATATGTATATATGTATGTACTTATATATATATTTTCATTGCTTTGTGGGTGTATATCTTACCGTACCAATATATATACCTGCATATAACAATGTAGATATCTTACATATCAAAAGAAAAGTGTATTTATCTATGCATATAAACTGTTACCGAATACATATAGGATAATATTTACATATATAATTATTTATTTATTTGTTTATTTTTGCCGTGTCCCCCGCCATGTTTGTGTCCATTTTTAGAATTTTCCGTGTCCCGTGTCTGTATCCGTGTCGGTGTCCGTGCTACATAGCTTACAAATAAACATGCACTCAAACCAGAACCAACTATTTAATGTCTATCACAGGGGTTTATTTTTCCTTCTTCATGATGAAAACATATGAAGATCTTCTAAGATGGTTCTCCTTTGAACTTTAGTGACGAGAACTTGCATATTTCACCTTCCCACAAGTTGCCTGAAAAGATTTTACTAGTAACATTTTTAGTTCCATGACTTACAGCACTGTGTAAATCAAAGGGATGACTTCAGAAGATGGCGCTAAGGTTAACAAAGTGGGTTTTTCTTTCACAACACTGCATATGTTCAAAATGCTTTGTAGCCGACTGCCGTGCATAAGAGATTTCTTTTAACTTTAGTGACAGGGGGAAGCCTGAAAACTGAGAAAAATAATTGTTCTAGCACCAGAAATGAGTCTTACCCCGTGCCCAAGACTCCACCTTAATAAAAGGTTTGGAATAGTAGCAGCAGACTTACCCAAGCACTTACTTCTGGGGAGGCTTACCAAATACTACAGCAGAAAACCTTAAAAGTGAAACGTCATGTTGGAGGAACTAACCTGGAGAACATTAGCCACACCTTCAGGATAGAACTCCCTGTGCCTAGCTGTCCCAGGAAGTGGATCCCCTTCATCATTTTGGTCGACTTTTTCTACTTCTCCCCCACTTCCCTTGTCTGGCAACAGCATGTCAGTAAATGCCCCCATCTCATGTAGCTTCTTGCAAGCAGCCAAACAAACAGCCTGTTGCGCGAGGCGCATTGAACTGCAAACAGGACCCTCAAGATTTTCAAATGGTGCATTACAAGGGAGCTGAAGCCTGCATGAATATTCTGTGGGGCCCCCTGGCATCTCATGGCGCTCCATAATGAACTCGGGACGGAGAATTGAATATCTGAGAGACAGATGCAGAATAACGTCAATACAATCTGTCTGGAAATGGCCAAGTGCACAAGTAAATGAATGTGACAGAGACAATGTTCATAGAGATTAGAAACTGCACCTGTCACTGGGTAGCTGAGAGCAATAGAAATGAACAAGTCCCACCGCAGAATTTAAGCTAACAACAGCACCAGTAGACTCCACCTGGTACACTGTCCCCGGTATTTTGTCCACCGAAATTAACCTTGAGGTGTCCTTGAGATGGCTAAGGTCAGTTCTTTCTATTGCTTCTCTCCGCAAAGTTTCCTCACTATTTCTGGCATTCCTCAAAAATGCCTCATGTGACAGATTTCCCCTAGAGGAAGCGTTACAAAGGGAATATATATAAGTATGGTACACTTCAAAAGTTAGTTGAAAATCATACTTGCATCACTTAGGAAAAACTTAGATGTAACATGGAACCAGACCAACATAGTACCTCTCAACCATCAAGATGTAATCTGACCCAGGCTTTCTAGCACGACCCCTAGATTGAATGTATGCCAAAACAGTTTTTGCAAGGTCAAAACGAATAACCACATTGCATTGTCTTATGTCAAGGCCTTCCTCAGCAACACTAGTGGCAACCAGCAGAGTCACCTAAAATCAATATACGTTTTCCACTAAGAAACACACTTCATACAAACGAGTATCGTTTGTAAGACAAAATGGTTTTATACATACACGACCATCTCGGAATTTTTCAATTGTGTCTTGCATTTGGCTTGTCCGCATTTCTTGACTATTGTTGTGCCCAATCAAACTTGCCGACTTGACAAAGCTAAGGGATGGAAGTTCTGCAAAAACCTGCAGATTTGCACAGAATTTCACCCTAAATGAGGGAAGAACTCAGGGATGTATAATGCAGGAGAGAAAATACAAGCATTAACATTACCAACCTTTGGAAGAACTAAAGCAGCCACAACTCGCTCAACAAAGATGATCGCACGGAAATCATCTGTGTGCTGATATTTAAGAAGTATTTTAATCAAGGACTGCACCTTTGGCGTAACTTTTCCATCAGCTACAGCAGCTCCTATAATCACATCCACATGTTCTCCCCCAGAGACCACTATACCACCAAAATTTAATAAGACAAAATGTATGTAAGCGCAGAACCTCTTGTAAGCTCATAATCTACCAATATTTTCATGAAGCTGAGTAACAAGGGTAGCAAATGTCTCACACACGAGCAAGGTTGCATTGCATGGTACTGATGTTTATGTAAGTATTGCATTGTTTGTTTTTATTTCAAGCTCATTGTGTAAAAAAAGAAAAGGATAAAGGGGGACTGAATCTCCATTCAATTAACTCACCAACAAAATCCCATCAAGCTAACTACATCTCAATATGAGAGAAAATACTATTCCGGGTGGGGAACAACTCGGATACATATCGGACTAAGGTAAGGCAAAATTTAAGGGAAAAGACTTGACCAGGCAAAGTACCAATACCCAATAAATACCATGCTTCAAAGGATACAACAAAGATATCAGTACGGTGGTCATAATTAAAAAATGATCACTTGCTTAATCTATAAAAATGAGATAAAGGCATATGGTCATAAGCAAGGAGAGCTGCCACAACAACCGGGTGAGGTTATAATACGCAATGGTCATTGAGCTTCTCTTAATAAACGGAGGGGGAAAACTAGCCCAGAATTGAAGGTTCGATTAAAAACTAGCAATATCGGAACATTATGAGTAGTACATGGAAACTACGCACCCTTTTTTCTATAACGGGGGTGTCCTGGCCAACTTTCGTGCTACTAGACTAATTCTAGGACCTTGAAGTTAAACAACCAGGCAAACCTCTAGAGTCGAACCTGGAAGCTCGGAGGTAAACCCCTTGGTACCATGCTCCCAGCTCGACCAACTTGGGGCTACTACTAGACACTACGATAAGGAATGTTAATGGATAGGTGAGACCATAAACACTAACAGAAGCTAAACACCTTAGAGATAATGTAGAAGCAATTACGAGCAGAAGAGACAGAATCATAGTTAAACTTGTAGTTCGGAAAATAGAACAGATTAAATTAGTGCCTATGTGACACTATGATGATTGAAGGAACACAATGAAGGACATTTCTGGAATCAATGGATTTGACAGGGCTAGGCGTATTGGGGTGTGGGTGAGAATGGGATGTTCACAGCAGCTGCTGCCCCAGGTAGAAATCTCAATTTTGGGAGCTTTTTTTTTTTATGTTCTGTTAGTTTGGATGGAGAAATTACAGTTTGCTTTAATCAATTCTTGGAGTACAAGTGATTTTACTTAAGTGAAGGCTTTTTAAGTAACAGGAGTATAAGTGATTTTTACTCAAAAATACAGAGTCATAGTGGTGATTACCTTTTTTTCCCCTCAGTTTAATAGATAAAGTTTGAGGTGAAAACTGAACTGAACTAAAAACAATTAGGTAAGGTTTTAGGATGAGATGGTTACCCCATAACAAAGACTGGGAAAATGCTTAGGTAAGGCGGGCATATTGATTAAGAGGACTGAATAAGATAATAGTGACTAGGAAAGAGCCAGCGGACATAAGGTATCTAATACCTATAACTACAAGCCCAAATAAAGGCAATATCCAAAATCATAACAACTAAAGGCAGTATTAAGTTGATGAATCAAACAATTAAATAGTGGGAGAGTAATATAGCACCGGTTAAGAGTTGAACAACAATGTAAGATCTGTTAGAGCTTGTCCCACATTGGTTAATTATAACCTCCGAGTCTAGTATATGAGCCTGGGCGGCCTCTCCACTCATTGCCAATTGGTTTTGAGTTGGATGCTTTAACATGGTATCAGAGCTAAGCTTTCGGAGGATTTTGGACAAGACTTTCTTGGTTATTACCCCGTTGTTTGTGCCATAAGTGCACTTTGTTTCGTTGTGATCCCAATGTTGCGGATCCGTTGTTTAACTCTCCACGTGCGGGTCAGGGGTCGCACGTGCAGGGGAGTGTTAGAGCTTGTCCCACATTGGTTAATTATAACCTCCGAGTCTAGTATATGAGCCTGGGCGGCCTCTCCACTCATTGCCAATTGGTTTTGAGTTGGATGCTTTAACAAGATCAAAATAAATTTGGACTTGCCAGTCTGATAGATCAACCGAGAATTGAGACACTAAGGGGCCAATAGAGAGCATAGAGAACCACTATTTCTTCAAGGACAATAATAAATTCAAACGCTACAAAATTCAGTGAAGCGTCTACTGTGATCATCAAAACCCTAAACGAATACACAATGTCAACAAATTTAATTTCCGGCCGAAGGTTCATAAATATTCATCTGAGACTTCGATCTCCAATATAAAACAAGAATACGTTGCAACTGTGGGTGGCCTGCAGTCATGAATTCAAAGGAAATGTTTACTACAGAACAGCAAGCCATTCCCGAATTTTGTGTAGCCCCATGGACCCATCTCATTTAAGAAAAAGCCATAAACGTCACACAATCTTCAATTACTCTAATTGAAGTTGATAAATGCAGCTTCTCCAACTGCTAGATATTTTTCAGAGGTTGGTATATTGCTATTTTCGTGTGCAAAGATTTCTACCTTGTTGTTCAACTGGACATGTAGGTTAAACTCGTACTGGTATCTTACAACCATAGAAGAAATTCAACCGCCACCCACTTGTAAACACTGAGCAGGCAAAATCCAAAAATCCCGAGCCATTTTCCCCACCTTTTTGGCAGGGGCATGGAGAAGTGGCAATGTATTTCAGTAAGCCGCACTCCTTCGGGTGAGATCGTCATCTTCTTCCATTGCCAACAGATAAATAAAGGCACGAATGCACTATTACCTAAATGACAGGAAGAAGGACTACCGGACTCGCATAGGGATTGACATGGTTAAATAGGTACCACAGAATGCAATTACTAATTCAATAATCAATAGAAACAAATAGAAGCCACTCTCAACTCGCCAATGGGCTTGTTACCCGTCAGATGGGTAACAAGCTTCAAGAATGTCTGGCTTTGACTTGAAGTTTGCCTCAGAGAGGTGGCATAAGATGGCATTCTTGTGGGAAAAAATGCTATTCCCAAATCCCAATAGAGGAGCAAAATGAGACCTTAAAAAATTAAACCATAACAAATGAAGTAAAGACCCATCCTGGATTGTGTATTAACAACAAATGGTTTGACCTTTGAGATCCAACATTTCCAGGACATTGGATATTGGCAGCATTCGTTTTCATCTAAACTATAACACATAGTCCTATGTGCATATGATGTTACATTTTAGACTTGTGACACTTAGTCCTATGTGCTTTTGTTGTCACACTTTTGTAATGCACAAAGAGTAACTAAAGAAAATTTTCAATCAACTTGGAAAACTGAACATTTGCAGTGTAGCGTACTGATCATCAAGACTCCAAAATCATTTTATTCCACTTGCTAAAACACGGGATAGAAACACTCACCAAAACTGTCAGGAAGCTCCCCCTCCTCTATTTCAAGGTCACTCCCTTCTCGAGTAACACCATGATCTGCGGCAGCCCTTTTTAAGTTATTCTCTGAATAGGCTCCTTCTGATAATTGACATTGTAAGAGAGTGACAACTTTGCTCAAGTATGATTCTTGAAACTTGACATCAAGCTGGTAGTTTGCCCTCTCATCATTTTGTAACGCAGTCAAGAATGATTGAGCAACCTGGAAAAATAATAATAATGCTCAGTTAACAAATCCACCCAGATAACTATCAGTTAAAACCATGTGCGCAAGAACAGATCCAAGAATATGCAGCACCTTGAAAGCACACCATTGTCCCAGTTCACCAAGAGCATAGTTAATAGCCCTCAACTTTTGGATTAGATTAGCAGCACCATCACTTTCTGTTCTTTCAGAGACACCATAAACCTGCCGCAGCTCTTCCTTGGCTCCAGCATCCCTTGCTCCCATAAATTGCCATTTACTTCTCCGAGAACTTGATTGAGCAGCTTCTTCGACTGCTAACTCCATTTGTTTTATTTGTTCATGTAAGGACCATAAGCTAGCAGCTTTGTCATACTCCACAACAATTTCCGAGGGCATTGGCACGTGCTTCTCTAGTTCCTTGCGGTCTTTTATTGTACAAACTACAGCATCTAGTTTAGTTTCAAGATTACGGATCTTTATGGCACAATCCACCTGGCTGGACACACCTGCATTTATATCCTTAGCACATTAATGCAACAAAAATGCATTGTGGCTTGAAATTTCATCGAAAATGGTACTGCTAATTATTTTTCTTTTTTTATAGAAGCACACCTCTTTAAGAGAACTCGCAGTTTAAAGAGAACCATAATTCCTAGGAACAGAATGAACAATACCCTTTAAGTTAACAGGAGAAGCAGTCATTCCAAACACAGATGGCCTCTTGTCCTTAGGCGTTGTGTGATAGAACTCTGACATCACTAGAGAATATGGATGTTTCTTCACAGCATGATGGCATTCATCCAGAATGAGTAGATTAATAGCTTCCATCTTTATTATGCTGTGTCTCAGAATGTTCAAAAGTATTTGAGCAGTCATCACTAAAACCTGCAATGGGAGCAAAGATCGGCCGTATTTGAGAGTAAGAACTACCCAGCATTAGGGATAAAAGAATATTAAGGATCAATAATAAGTGCTCATAGACTGCGTAACCTTGTTTGCCTTGAATAAAAAATGAACCCAATAACCCGCAGCATGACAAAAAAGAACTAACATTCCAAGGAATAGTTGTACTATGAACAAATCAAAAAGTAAACAAATCAGCCAAGATGAAGTATTCCCAAAGCAACCAACAAGTTAAACATGCAGATTGCAAACAGAAAAGACCCATAAGTAAGGTTTGTACGGTAGAACCAGCTACTGGAGTGAATTGCACACATAATCCAAGAACAAATACTGGACATAAATGCACACTTTCTTTTGGCTTTTTCTTGTGCATAACAAAAGCTAGTAGTTGTAAACTTTTTTCTCTAGCAAACCTATCCTCGCCATTTCAGTACCATATTTTCTAAATTTTTGGTGTATCTGTTAAGTTACCGGCTCTCCCAAAAGCTTAAGCTGTAAGGAAATGAGCCCAAAATTCACATCAATCTATCTGACACCCTCCCTCACGTGCAACTCCGTCTTGCACATGGAGATGCAAATTTTCAGAGATAGATCAGAACAGAATACGAATGAGAGAAACAGAATGCAAACGGAGAACAAACGCAAACAGAGAGACTTGAAGCCAAGATCACTCGCAACCAGAGCTCTGACACCATGTTATGTTACCGACTCTCCCAAAAGCTTAAGCTATTAGGAAATGGGCCCAACAATGTATACCAAGCTATCTACCAGTATCATTGTATCAGCCATGCATGTTATTCAACAACTGTACGTGTGCTTCATTGGCACTAGGCCTGCCACTAAAACTGAAGTTCTAGTGATGGAGGATTAGTTCAAAATTTGCCAACATGTTTGTGCAAAAAGACAATATAAACGCAGAATGTAATTCAGATCCAAAGAGGGACACGCACTTTGAGAACGTTGTGTCTGTTTCTAAGAGTGGTGCAAGTGTTAGACACAAACACTTGTCGTCCAACTGTCCAAGCCTCGAAAAAGGTCACACAAATCCACGCATCCAAAAATTAGCCATGCTTTAGATACTTGAGAACAAGTGTACCCAATTCTTAGCCCATATGAAACATAGTGTACATTTTTTACTTTAAAAAAAAAAAAAAAAAAAAAAAAAAACTCAGCTGAGAGACAACATAGAAGCCAGGTGGATTTATACCTATTAATCCCATCTGTTCTTTCTAATTTTATGAAGTTTCTGTCAGTGCTTTCTTCAAAAGTTGTGAACTTCTAGTCACATTTATTCCTAACAAAAAGAAAAAGGAATAAGACTCATGGCTAATGTAATATAAAAGATAAAAGCATTTGTAGTGTAAAAGTACAGTTTACAGGATGCATATTGGATACCCAATGAATATATTTATTTGTGTAGAAAACAAAGCACAGTTGAGTAACTTTCTAGTAACAAGGGGAACAGGAGGAAACGTTGTTTCCAATGTTCTTTATCGCAGCCGATCAAAAAAAAAGAAGAAGAGCTTTATCGCAACATGATTGCATTTAGGGCTACAAAAGAGTTAGAGATGAGCGGAAGTCTGTTGTTCAAACTTGCCTTAGAAACTTAACCAGTTGCAAAATGTTTTGACAAATTGAATGGTCAACCTTTCAACTCGATCTCAAAGGAGAAAAAGCTGATCATGAACCAAGCTCGACTAGATCCATACAACTGTGGCATACTAGCGCCCAATTCTACAAAGCTTATAAAGTTGAGATCATGACGAGCTTAGAAAATTAACGAGCTTCTTCAGAATGTATTCAAGCTTGCCTGGATTACACAACAAACCAAAGTCGCACAAGCTTTTAGCATGCCAAGTGTGAGTTGAGGTCAAGTAGTTTTGTTCCTTTTAGAACACTAGTTTTATCTCCTATTATTCAGTGATTTTTCCTTTAGAACATCACTGACAAAAAAATAAAAGGCATCACAAGATAAGTAGCAAATAGGGCTTCCACACAAAATCTTACAGTCATGATGGAAGCTAGAAACATGATTAACAACCGTACAGAAGCTAGAGGCAGAGTCAATCAATTGCGAGAATAATGAACATATAAGCAAAACCATCTTATAATAACATGCACAAACCATTGACCTTTTGAAGTGTATAATGTGGCATTTGATTACTTACCCGCAAAGAGACAATTGTGGCAGACCACTGGTTAACTAATGATAAAAACAAGATGAAAATAAATAGAACAAGGAGAGAAACTACATTGAAGCAATACCTGCTTTGTTTCAAACTCACGCTGCCACCTCCGTGCATCCCAAAAATCCTGGCCCATTTCACCACAATAATGGCCTACTTGGTAGTTTGTTTGCTCACGAATAACTTCTGCTTGCTGCAAGTTGAGTAATTTTCAGTAATCAGTATAAAGGCATCACCAGGGGAAAAACAAGCTGTATGCACATATTTTAAACAACCTTCAAAGGGTAAGATGAAAAATATGGCACAAGAACAAAAGAACGACCCATGGTAAGAAATTCAAGACAATGAATGTGGCAACATTTGTATGCAATTTCTTGCAACATGATGCAATGATAACTATGGTCTTATTTTTTTATGAACTACAATAAATTTATTGGGAAACATGATTTCCAACAAAGTGTTTTTCCTCCTATCCTTACTCCTCCACGCATTCTACAAGTACATTTAGTCTGAATGCACTATTCTTTCATGTGGTGGGAAGTGATTCTCAACCAACACTATGTGTAATTTCAAAGAAAAAACATTACAGTATTTTATAAATTTTTAAACTAACATAGAATGTTAAAATTATGATGCAAATGTACATCCCCTGTAATCAATTTTTTCAGTAGCTGTTTGTAGGGATATCACTATAAAGCATTCAACATATAGCAAATAATACCAAATATCAAGTGTTAAGTTACCAATTGTCCCAAAAGCTTAAGTTATTAGGAAATGGGCCCAACAATGTATATCAAGTTATGTAACACCCTCCCTCACGTGCAACCCTGTCTTACACGTGAAGATGCAAATTTTTAGAGATCAAGCATACTAGAATACGAATGGGAGAAGCAAAATGCAAACGGGGTACAAATGCAAACAGGGGGACTTGAATCCAAGACCTCGAGCAACCAGAGCTCTAATACCACGTTAAGTTACCAATTGTCCCAAAAGCTTAAGTTGTTAGGAAATTTTCCCAACAATCAACAATGTATATCAAGCTATCTAACATCAACATGTCATATACTTACAGTTTAAATTTCTATCTTTTTATCCTTTTGTACAAAAACACTATTTAATGATATCAATATATAGGATCCAAGAGAAAGGGGGACAAGAAGTCCGCCAAGGAAAAATCTAACGGAAAGAAGCGATTGTCTAACAAAATTTGGAGTCACTAAAAAGGAACACTTACAATTGTCTATTTGACATCAGTTGCTATGAAACAAAAAATCCAATGCACTAAAATTCCAGAATAAATAATATAGCATTTCATTTGCTCATACAAATTACTGGTGTAGAAATAAATTTAAGAAGGCTCAACCTTGCAATAACAAAAAAAAAATTATCTGGATCCACCACATTTATGACACAAGCTAAGAAGCACGGATACAGACGCAGACACAAGACACGACAATTCTAAATAAATGGGGACACGGACACACAGGGACACAAAAGAATATGTGTGTATATAGTAAGATTTTGAATTGTTAACCATATGAAGATTCCATCTTGAAATAACCAAAACTAATAGTATCCTTACAATTCTTGTTGTTTCCTTTTAAATATTACTTGTTGAACGAGGATTTTATTTGGTCATAATTCATCTATTCGTAATTTTCCCTCATATTTTTGGAAACTCTCTCTTCTGTAGATACGCTATCCCTTCCAGCTATGGTATGGGGTAAGGGAAGTGAGATGTACCGATTGATCTAATATTACATTGGGGAATCATTCAAATTAAGAACTAAAGCTCGTTTCTTTTTCTTTTTCTTTCCCCAGAATAAAATTGAAGCTATAGGGCTCTATCCATTTATTCATTTAACCTAACTTAAAATGGAATTTCTTTTGTTCCGTTTCAAGAATTCAAAAAAAAAAAAATTCTACCGATCCAATAAGAATGAAATATTCTCAAAATTCTATGTTAATACGACATGCTGTTTTTTCCATTCACTCCTCTTCAGGATCAGTTGTGGTCTTCCAAACTTTACTGATGGCATAGATGAATTCCTTCCTTCATCCAAATGTGTAAAAGATCCTAGCCGCACTTAAAAGCCAAGTACTCTACCGTTGAGTTAACAACCCGAATAGAATAAAAAGGTTTGTAGATACACTCAAAATTAAAAAATAATAACAAAAAAAAAAGCTTTCAATACTGTATATTGATCCATGTCCAATTCCCATCCATATCCAAATTGAGACACGGGTGTCCTTGATGTGTCCTCGGTGTGTCACCTGATTAAAATGTTCCCACTAAAAAAATCAGATTTATAGGACATGCCATGTGTGTGTGCGTGCCCAGTGTGTCGTGTGTCCCCGGAGTGTCCGACAAGGATATGACAAGCAGTTAGGAGTGTCAGTGCTTTTTGTGTTACAAGTAATCTGCCTGCACATGCAATATACATATATGACTCAAGTATTTACAACAGTGGCAAAGCTGAGGAGGGCATTACCTGATAAACAAGAGGGACTTTAGGAACCAAAAATACAGCCAACATTTTCTTGTTTTCTCTTTGCAAATCACTGCACACGCTTCGGATTAGAAGAACAGCAATTAGAGTCTTCCCTGCCCCTGTTTCAAGAAAAGCTATTGTATTTTTCTGCTTAGCCTGTTGGAGAACCTCCAATTGGTATCGACGAGCTTGTTCCTCAGGAAGTTTCTCCTTGGCCTCTTGAGGTTTCTTCTCTACCTTCACATGGAAATCCTGGTTTTTCTCAGCTTCCTGAGGTGGTGCCTTCCGCTCTTTATTTCTTTCAGCTTCCCAATTACCCAAGCGAAAAATCACTTCATTAGAACCAGGGCCATCTCTCTCCCAGTAGCCCCTGCTGCTTTCCCTCCATTCTCTGTCTCTACAGTCCTTACCAGTGCCGTAGCGTTCTTTTCTCCTGATCGGATCCCTGTCCCTTCCGTCAATATCCTCCAAATCGCGAGGCCTCTTCCTTCCTGCAGGTCTCTCCCTCTCCCTCTCTCTAACGTGGTGGTGGTGGTATTGCCCTCTGCTGTGAAGGTGCCTTTCATTCTTGTAATAGCAATCACTGGTGCGTAATCTTTTGTTGGACCTTCCTTCACTGCCATGACCATCATACCCTATAGCCCCACTTTCAATTGTGGGTACTCCAATCCTCTCAGGAGGATGGGCCAACGATTTCTTGTTGTTGCCGTCGTTATTGGTTTCATGATTCTTCTTGTTGCCGTTGTTGTTGGTTTCATCATTCTTGTTGTTGCCCTTGTTGTTACCGTAGTCATTATGATAAGCGTTATCTAATTTCCCCATCGAACCACTGGGGTAAACAGAATTTTGACATGCCGGAAGCACTGGAAAAGACGCAGGCTCTTTGTCCCCTCTCTCAAATGAGCACAATCCAACAGGAACCCCATGGTCGACTATTACACTTCTACTGCAGCCGTGGTTGTTGAGGACTGTAGGCCGACCAGCAACACTCCTAGTACTGTCAAGAATCCAATTGAATCCTTGGAAGAAACAAGGATCAGGACTGGCGTCATGATTGGAGGTATCAGCCACGGGCTCTGGAACGGCAGAAGCAGTGCCAAAATCCACAACATCGTCAGTTGAAACGCAGGATATCTCCTCACAGGCGTCCAGCCAGTAAGCCAGTCCCCGCACCTCCTCCTCCCCCTCCTCCACAAGATTTCTGCTTCCTGAAACCCTATCCTCGTCATCCATTACTAGCCTTTAATTATGCTGTGTAAATATATGTATACTACGAATACTGAGTTTAAATACAGCAAAACACCAGAGGACTGGTCACAGTCAATTAATTAAAGCATGTGAAAGAGTGAACAAATATTCTAGCAAAAGAAAAAATATATTAGACAACAGATAGAGGCTGGATTGAGTCAGTCAGCGGTAGTACTGTTGTGCTGCCTGTGGCGTACTGTTGTGCTGCCTGTGGCTTTCTGTTGAAAACAAACTGCAGTACATCGGCAGGAGGGAGAGAAGAAGAAGTTGGGGTGGAGAGAGAGAGAAGTACGGGGGGTGGAGAGAGAGAGAAGTACGGGGGGTGGAGTTTGCAGATTAGCGTGGGATAGACCGTACGAAGCACGCAAATAGTTTGGCCCTCAGAACCAAATTGTGTGATTCAAAGATTCCAAGCACGATCTATCAAACGCGATTCTGCCCTCTTCGCCCCCACAACCAAAACAGCCGCAACCCCAGAACAAATCTCCACTCTCTCCCAATATTCCCTCTTCCCTTTTCGCAATTTACACTCTTGGCCACCGGTGCCCTTCTCTCCTCTCCCTCTCTAATGCCGTCTGTATCTGTACTTTTATCCAGAGAGAGAGAGAGAGAGAGAGAGTACACAGTAGTCCGAGATCCTTTTTTAGCCGTATGACGAAAACTTTCGTTGAAGTTGCGGGTGGGACATGGGCATATGGGATTTGAGTTGGAGGATACGAAGGCCCTAGGGTTTTGGACTGAGGATACACTTGTTTGGCTTAAGCATCTCCACTTACCCAAATTTAAGTAAATTTTTTTGTAAAAACTTGATTTGGTATGGAGCACTCCAATAGGCAAAAGAAAATCTAGGTATAAATTTGAGTAAAAGTTCCATTAATGGCATTGTTGTAAATTTGAGGAGGGAAAATGACCTTCAAAATTTGATGATGGATTTGGTTCTCACTAAATTTGGTTAAGAATTTGAGTAATATCAAATTTGATAAATGATTTGGTGAAGGAGCGGAGTGGAGTTTTTGGTAGTTTTTACAAAAATTTGAGTTTGATGTAAGATTTGGGAAAGGAGTGGAGATGTTCTTAGATTTTGAGTTTGGTTTTTGGAATGATTGTACGGAGAAATGAGATAATAATTAATAATACGGGCCGGTTCCAAGAACACATAAAAAAACACAAAAAATGACACTCCATCTCAGCCCTCGAAATCAAGGGCTGAGATTAAACTTTAATAAGACAACTTCCCTATCCCAAAACATGCCCACACCGTAAAATTATTCACTCAGCCCATCTCTCACCCTTTCCCCCTCCCAATACCTCCTCATCCTGCACCTCCATCTCCGGTGAGTCCCGTCTCCGGTGAATGGCCGAGATTACAATGAAATATGATTGGTTATCTCATCCCCTCTCACTCTATCCCCCCGAAATCCCATCATGTTTCCAATTTCTTTGATAATCTTTCAATTTTCATATAGGGTTTTAATTTGGAAAAATTAGTCATGAGTATAAAATATTTTATCATTTTAAAGGAAAGGACACGCGTATTTTGAGATGAGTAACAAGGACATTCCTTTTCAAAGGGATTCATGGATAAGGCCAAAAATAAAAAGGGTTTGGGGTTTAGGGTTTAGGGTTTTGGGGTTAGGGTTTAGGGTTTAGGGTTTAGGGTTTGGGGTTTGGGGTTTGGGGTTTGGGGTTTGGGGTTTCGGGTTTCGGGTTTGGGGTTTCGGGTTTGGGGTTTAGGGTTTGGGGTTTGGGGTTTAGGGTTTAGGGTTTAGGGTTTAGGGTTTAGGGTTTAGGGTTTAGGGTTTAGGGTTTAGGGTTTAGGGTTTAGGGTTTAGGGTTTAGGGTTTAGGGTTTAGGGTTTAGGGTTTAGGGTTTAGGGTTTAGGGTTTAGGGTTTAGGGTTTAGGGTTTAGGGTTTAGGGTTTAGGGTTTAGGGTTTAGGGTTTAGGGTTTAGGGTTTAGGGTTTAGGGTTTAGGGTTTAGGGTTTAGGGTTTAGGGTTTAGGGTTTAGGGTTTAGGGTTTAGGGTTTAGGGTTTAGGGTTTAGGGTTTAGGGTTTAGGGTTTAGGGTTTAGGGTTTAGGGTTTAGGGTTTAGGGTTTAGGGTTTAGGGTTTAGGGTTTAGGGTTTAGGGTTTAGGGTTTAGGGTTTAGGGTTTAGGGTTTAGGGTTTAGGGTTTAGGGTTTAGGGTTTAGGGTTTAGGGTTTAGGGTTTAGGGTTTAGGGTTTAGGGTTTAGGGTTTAGGGTTTAGGGTTTAGGGTTTAGGGTTTAGGGTTTAGGGTTTAGGGTTTAGGGTTTAGGGTTTAGGGTTTAGGGTTTAGGGTTTAGGGTTTAGGGTTTAGGGTTTAGGGTTTAGGGTTTAGGGTTTAGGGTTTAGGGTTTAGGGTTTAGGGTTTAGGGTTTAGGGTTTAGGGTTTAGGGTTTAGGGTTTAGGGTTTAGGGTTTAGGGTTTAGGGTTTAGGGTTTAGGGTTTAGGGTTTAGGGTTTAGGGTTTAGGGTTTAGGGTTTAGGGTTTAGGGTTTAGGGTTTAGGGTTTAGGGTTTAGGGTTTAGGGTTTAGGGTTTAGGGTTTAGGGTTTAGGGTTTAGGGTTTAGGGTTTAGGGTTTAGGGTTTAGGGTTTAGGGTTTAGGGTTTAGGGTTTAGGGTTTAGGGTTTAGGGTTTAGGGTTTAGGGTTTAGGGTTTAGGGTTTAGGGTTTAGGGTTTAGGGTTTAGGGTTTAGGGTTTAGGGTTTAGGGTTTAGGGTTTAGGGTTTAGGGTTTAGGGTTTAGGGTTTAGGGTTTAGGGTTTAGGGTTTAGGGTTTAGGGTTTAGGGTTTAGGGTTTAGGGTTTAGGGTTTAGGGTTTAGGGTTTAGGGTTTAGGGTTTAGGGTTTAGGGTTTAGGGTTTAGGGTTTAGGGTTTAGGGTTTAGGGTTTAGGGTTTAGGGTTTAGGGTTTAGGGTTTAGGGTTTAGGGTTTAGGGTTTAGGGTTTAGGGTTTAGGGTTTAGGGTTTAGGGTTTAGGGTTTAGGGTTTAGGGTTTAGGGTTTAGGGTTTAGGGTTTAGGGTTTAGGGTTTAGGGTTTAGGGTTTAGGGTTTAGGGTTTAGGGTTTAGGGTTTAGGGTTTAGGGTTTAGGGTTTAGGGTTTAGGGTTTAGGGTTTAGGGTTTAGGGTTTAGGGTTTAGGGTTTAGGGTTTAGGGTTTAGGGTTTAGGGTTTAGGGTTTAGGGTTTAGGGTTTAGGGTTTAGGGTTTAGGGTTTAGGGTTTAGGGTTTAGGGTTTAGGGTTTAGGGTTTAGGGTTTAGGGTTTAGGGTTTAGGGTTTAGGGTTTAGGGTTTAGGGTTTAGGGTTTAGGGTTTAGGGTTTAGGGTTTAGGGTTTAGGGTTTAGGGTTTAGGGTTTAGGGTTTAGGGTTTAGGGTTTAGGGTTTAGGGTTTAGGGTTTAGGGTTTAGGGTTTAGGGTTTAGGGTTTAGGGTTTAGGGTTTAGGGTTTAGGGTTTAGGGTTTAGGGTTTAGGGTTTAGGGTTTAGGGTTTAGGGTTTAGGGTTTAGGGTTTAGGGTTTAGGGTTTAGGGTTTAGGGTTTAGGGTTTAGGGTTTAGGGTTTAGGGTTTAGGGTTTAGGGTTTAGGGTTTAGGGTTTAGGGTTTAGGGTTTAGGGTTTAGGGTTTAGGGTTTAGGGTTTAGGGTTTAGGGTTTAGGGTTTAGGGTTTAGGGTTTAGGGTTTAGGGTTTAGGGTTTAGGGTTTAGGGTTTAGGGTTTAGGGTTTAGGGTTTAGGGTTTAGGGTTTAGGGTTTAGGGTTTAGGGTTTAGGGTTTAGGGTTTAGGGTTTAGGGTTTAGGGTTTAGGGTTTAGGGTTTAGGGTTTAGGGTTTAGGGTTTAGGGTTTAGGGTTTAGGGTTTAGGGTTTAGGGTTTAGGGTTTAGGGTTTAGGGTTTAGGGTTTAGGGTTTAGGGTTTAGGGTTTAGGGTTTAGGGTTTAGGGTTTAGGGTTTAGGGTTTAGGGTTTAGGGTTTAGGGTTTAGGGTTTAGGGTTTAGGGTTTAGGGTTTAGGGTTTAGGGTTTAGGGTTTAGGGTTTAGGGTTTAGGGTTTAGGGTTTAGGGTTTAGGGTTTAGGGTTTAGGGTTTAGGGTTTAGGGTTTAGGGTTTAGGGTTTAGGGTTTAGGGTTTAGGGTTTAGGGTTTAGGGTTTAGGGTTTAGGGTTTAGGGTTTAGGGTTTAGGGTTTAGGGTTTAGGGTTTAGGGTTTAGGGTTTAGGGTTTAGGGTTTAGGGTTTAGGGTTTAGGGTTTAGGGTTTAGGGTTTAGGGTTTAGGGTTTAGGGTTTAGGGTTTAGGGTTTAGGGTTTAGGGTTTAGGGTTTAGGGTTTAGGGTTTAGGGTTTAGGGTTTAGGGTTTAGGGTTTAGGGTTTAGGGTTTAGGGTTTAGGGTTTAGGGTTTAGGGTTTAGGGTTTAGGGTTTAGGGTTTAGGGTTTAGGGTTTAGGGTTTAGGGTTTAGGGTTTAGGGTTTAGGGTTTAGGGTTTAGGGTTTAGGGTTTAGGGTTTAGGGTTTAGGGTTTAGGGTTTAGGGTTTAGGGTTTAGGGTTTAGGGTTTAGGGTTTAGGGTTTAGGGTTTAGGGTTTAGGGTTTAGGGTTTAGGGTTTAGGGTTTAGGGTTTAGGGTTTAGGGTTTAGGGTTTAGGGTTTAGGGTTTAGGGTTTAGGGTTTAGGGTTTAGGGTTTAGGGTTTAGGGTTTAGGGTTTAGGGTTTAGGGTTTAGGGTTTAGGGTTTAGGGTTTAGGGTTTAGGGTTTAGGGTTTAGGGTTTAGGGTTTAGGGTTTAGGGTTTAGGGTTTAGGGTTTAGGGTTTAGGGTTTAGGGTTTAGGGTTTAGGGTTTAGGGTTTAGGGTTTAGGGTTTAGGGTTTAGGGTTTAGGGTTTAGGGTTTAGGGTTTAGGGTTTAGGGTTTAGGGTTTAGGGTTTAGGGTTTAGGGTTTAGGGTTTAGGGTTTAGGGTTTAGGGTTTAGGGTTTAGGGTTTAGGGTTTAGGGTTTAGGGTTTAGGGTTTAGGGTTTAGGGTTTAGGGTTTAGGGTTTAGGGTTTAGGGTTTAGGGTTTAGGGTTTAGGGTTTAGGGTTTAGGGTTTAGGGTTTAGGGTTTAGGGTTTAGGGTTTAGGGTTTAGGGTTTAGGGTTTAGGGTTTAGGGTTTAGGGTTTAGGGTTTAGGGTTTAGGGTTTAGGGTTTAGGGTTTAGGGTTTAGGGTTTAGGGTTTAGGGTTTAGGGTTTAGGGTTTAGGGTTTAGGGTTTAGGGTTTAGGGTTTAGGGTTTAGGGTTTAGGGTTTAGGGTTTAGGGTTTAGGGTTTAGGGTTTAGGGTTTAGGGTTTAGGGTTTAGGGTTTAGGGTTTAGGGTTTAGGGTTTAGGGTTTAGGGTTTAGGGTTTAGGGTTTAGGGTTTAGGGTTTAGGGTTTAGGGTTTAGGGTTTAGGGTTTAGGGTTTAGGGTTTAGGGTTTAGGGTTTAGGGTTTAGGGTTTAGGGTTTAGGGTTTAGGGTTTAGGGTTTAGGGTTTAGGGTTTAGGGTTTAGGGTTTAGGGTTTAGGGTTTAGGGTTTAGGGTTTAGGGTTTAGGGTTTAGGGTTTAGGGTTTAGGGTTTAGGGTTTAGGGTTTAGGGTTTAGGGTTTAGGGTTTAGGGTTTAGGGTTTAGGGTTTAGGGTTTAGGGTTTAGGGTTTAGGGTTTAGGGTTTAGGGTTTAGGGTTTAGGGTTTAGGGTTTAGGGTTTAGGGTTTAGGGTTTAGGGTTTAGGGTTTAGGGTTTAGGGTTTAGGGTTTAGGGTTTAGGGTTTAGGGTTTAGGGTTTAGGGTTTAGGGTTTAGGGTTTAGGGTTTAGGGTTTAGGGTTTAGGGTTTAGGGTTTAGGGTTTAGGGTTTAGGGTTTAGGGTTTAGGGTTTAGGGTTTAGGGTTTAGGGTTTAGGGTTTAGGGTTTAGGGTTTAGGGTTTAGGGTTTAGGGTTTAGGGTTTAGGGTTTAGGGTTTAGGGTTTAGGGTTTAGGGTTTAGGGTTTAGGGTTTAGGGTTTAGGGTTTAGGGTTTAGGGTTTAGGGTTTAGGGTTTAGGGTTTAGGGTTTAGGGTTTAGGGTTTAGGGTTTAGGGTTTAGGGTTTAGGGTTTAGGGTTTAGGGTTTAGGGTTTAGGGTTTAGGGTTTAGGGTTTAGGGTTTAGGGTTTAGGGTTTAGGGTTTAGGGTTTAGGGTTTAGGGTTTAGGGTTTAGGGTTTAGGGTTTAGGGTTTAGGGTTTAGGGTTTAGGGTTTAGGGTTTAGGGTTTAGGGTTTAGGGTTTAGGGTTTAGGGTTTAGGGTTTAGGGTTTAGGGTTTAGGGTTTAGGGTTTAGGGTTTAGGGTTTAGGGTTTAGGGTTTAGGGTTTAGGGTTTAGGGTTTAGGGTTTAGGGTTTAGGGTTTAGGGTTTAGGGTTTAGGGTTTAGGGTTTAGGGTTTAGGGTTTAGGGTTTAGGGTTTAGGGTTTAGGGTTTAGGGTTTAGGGTTTAGGGTTTAGGGTTTAGGGTTTAGGGTTTAGGGTTTAGGGTTTAGGGTTTAGGGTTTAGGGTTTAGGGTTTAGGGTTTAGGGTTTAGGGTTTAGGGTTTAGGGTTTAGGGTTTAGGGTTTAGGGTTTAGGGTTTAGGGTTTAGGGTTTAGGGTTTAGGGTTTAGGGTTTAGGGTTTAGGGTTTAGGGTTTAGGGTTTAGGGTTTAGGGTTTAGGGTTTAGGGTTTAGGGTTTAGGGTTTAGGGTTTAGGGTTTAGGGTTTAGGGTTTAGGGTTTAGGGTTTAGGGTTTAGGGTTTAGGGTTTAGGGTTTAGGGTTTAGGGTTTAGGGTTTAGGGTTTAGGGTTTAGGGTTTAGGGTTTAGGGTTTAGGGTTTAGGGTTTAGGGTTTAGGGTTTAGGGTTTAGGGTTTAGGGTTTAGGGTTTAGGGTTTAGGGTTTAGGGTTTAGGGTTTAGGGTTTAGGGTTTAGGGTTTAGGGTTTAGGGTTTAGGGTTTAGGGTTTAGGGTTTAGGGTTTAGGGTTTAGGGTTTAGGGTTTAGGGTTTAGGGTTTAGGGTTTAGGGTTTAGGGTTTAGGGTTTAGGGTTTAGGGTTTAGGGTTTAGGGTTTAGGGTTTAGGGTTTAGGGTTTAGGGTTTAGGGTTTAGGGTTTAGGGTTTAGGGTTTAGGGTTTAGGGTTTAGGGTTTAGGGTTTAGGGTTTAGGGTTTAGGGTTTAGGGTTTAGGGTTTAGGGTTTAGGGTTTAGGGTTTAGGGTTTAGGGTTTAGGGTTT